>CM046791.1:30535442-31100442 GCA_025617405.1 Perca schrenkii
TTGCCTGCGGCTCCTTCCTCCTTCTCCTCCTCGGCGCTCAATCAATTGACTGACGCCGCTGACCAGCTCCCACAGCACGCTCCCGGGGGAGGGAAGTTATTGGAGTCGTGTGTGTGTGTGTGTGGGGGGGGCTGTGGGGGTGTGGGTGTGTGTGTGTCTGCATTAGATACCATCAGTGAGGTTGTACAGTGCATGCAGTAATGTTTGAATAATCTGCAAATAATCTGCAGAAATCTAAAGCTTCAGACAGGAAAATAACGGATAAGCCAGACTCTCCACGGTAGACTTCTGGGGCAGGCAGCTGTGTTAAAGATGTGGGGTTGTGTTGAAATATGTATTTCTAAAGATTTTCTTTGACATCTGTTTGACATTTATTTTTGAAAATGTTAACAACCTACTCTGTTATTGTACATTAAGTACAGGCGGGGGTTTCACAGCACAGAGATTTTGAAACGTGCTCACACTTTTTAGGACTTCTTCCAAACGTAATCCCTTTTTTACTAATTAATGACGTGTGTGTAGGCAAAATACTATAAGCAGAAGCAAGTACTGTGATGCACATCACGTGCATAACATGTACGGGGGTTACCAAAGGTTAACAAAGTCAAAAAGCGTAAATTTTTAATCACTGGGAGAAAAAAAAAAGTAACATTAAGCCAACAGAGGGGATCTAAAAATGATTAAATCTACAGCTGTTCCTAAATTTGCAAAAGAAAAGCAAACTGGCATGAATAAAATATCCCACGACATATTGCATAAATAGCTTAAAGAATAAATGTTTAATTCATAATTGCGTCGTAGAGTCCCGATTGTGCACAGAAAGTAATATATAATATATATATAATATTATATAGTGACATTGTGATTTAATTAGGGTTTTATACACTGATGTCAAGGAATGAGGATGTCACAAACAAGTGAAAACATCCGACATGGCTTCAAAATGTTAAAGGTCAAACACATGAAATGAAAAACATGTCAGCCTATTTAACACAGGACCACGTAAAACAACTATACATTTCAATACTTCAAATCTGATGCATTACACAGAGATATAGCCAAGGGCTCATATTTATCCCCAGTCAATACAGTCCTAAAATACAAAAGGACATCAGTACAAACAAACCAACTATACATCAGTATGATGCGACAGAAATCAATGGCTCAGACAAGATTTCACTGCTACATAAATACTCAAAACAATATGATAACTAAAAGTCCCTCTGGCAGTAGCTCAGTCCGTAGGGCTCAGAGGGAGTGTGGATTGGTAGACTGGTTTCTGGAGAGAAGGCAGTTCACCTCCTGGGCACTGCCAAGGTGCTCTTGAGCAAGGCACAGCCCACTCACTCGGACATCTCTCCATTAGTGCGTGTATAGGACCTGAGCATGTGTGTGTGTGTGTGTGTGTGTGTGTGTGTGTGTGTGTGTGTGTGTGTGTGTATTGCAGGCCTGTGTGTAGTGTAACAACAGAGTGTAAATTGTAATGTCCCCATTGGGTATCAATAAAGAGTATACAATGAATCAAAATTAAATTACAGGGAGTCAAAAATCATTTAACAACTTTCTAAAAGGCAAAGTTTTAGCCTAAAAACATACATTAACTCTGATATTTTTAACAACTTTAGTACTGTGGTGGAAGAACTATTCAGATCCTATTCAGATCCTTTATGTCAAAAAAAAAAAAAAAAACATGAATGGAAAAAGCCCTGACTAACCCTCTGAGGACAAAAGATGCACCGGCGAGAAATTTCAAAAGCAAACATCAACATTTCCTCTTCAGAGCCAAATTATCTCTTTAAACCTTGCTCGGGAACACATTTGGGCCTCAGTACACAGAGAGTTTGTTCTGAAAATTATGATCTAAAACCCATGGGCGTCCACTTATATGAAAATATCCTTAAAATGTGAATTTAAAAAGAAATGTATAAATGCCCTTAGACATCAGAGGGTTAAAATACAGAAGTATTACCAGCTAAATAAACAGAAAAGAGATGCTCAGATCAGCGGAATTTTACAGTTACTGACCCGCGTCTATTCTGTTGGGTTGTGTCATTTTATAACAATGCACAGGGGTGTCGGACTCGGGGTTGGAAAGGGGACTGAGTACCCAGGGCCCTCATGTGAGAAGGGCCCAAAAAGATGCTAGAATAAATAGCTGTGGATGTGTGGAGGGAATGCCTTTTTACAGGGCCCTGAATTGTGTGCTACGCCCCTGACAATGCATCATATTTTGTCTGCTCATCATCTTAGTCTACATAATACAGCTGTAAGATTTAAGAGGAAAAAAGTGCCCTCTGAAATGTAGTACAGTACAGAAATATATTTAAGCAAAGAACAAGTACCTCTTAGAATTGTAAGTACAGGACTCGAGTAAATGTAGGCTATTCAATTACTTTCCACTAGCGGATACAGCTTCTCCTCCTGCAGAACAGAGAGCTTTTAAGATGTTCGCAGGTAAATTGCATGTTGTTTTTTACATGTTTTAGCTGTGAAAGCAGGAAATACCTCAATGTGAGGCTAGATTATAGTTTCTATACATAAACGTACATACAATGTGTTGTTACAGTTACATTTTGTTTACAACTCCATTGCTGCTGCAGAGTAAAAACCCATAATATGTACTTATTTCTGAGATTATTCAATGAAAAAAGCAAACTCAGTCTAAATCAGATATGTCCAGAACAATTTGGGGATCAGTTTTCATTTTCCCACAATCACAGCTGTGATTCCCAAACATTTATATATATAAAAAAAAAAAAAAACACTGCTGTTCAACTGTTTTTCTGTTGTGAGGCTTCACCTTTGAGACGGGGGAGGTGTAGATACCAGGTGTGTGATAGAGAGTACCTTCCTCGGGGAACGTAAGGTGCCTGCTGTCATGGCCACCAGCACAGGTGTGTGTGTGTGTGTGTGTGTGTGTGTGTGCATGCGTGCTTGCGTGCATGTGTGTGTGGCCACCACCCAGGGGAGCTGGTCAGCTGTTGTTTCATGCAAGAGATTACACAGCTTAATCAGGCAGCCGGATCAGGTGCAGCTAATGCTGGAGAGTCTCAACACACACACACACACACACACACACACACACACACACACACACACCTCCCTTTACACCCAATTAGCCCCGTTATATCGGGCCCTACGTGCCTAGGGAAACATATAACACGTATACAGGTAAGCACTGCCTCACGTATGTGCAGGCCCATACATGTAGAATAATAGTCCACACACACACACACACACACACACACACGCACAATCACAAAAAGGCATACAATTAGATACAACATTATAATAATAATAATAATAATAATAATAATAATAATAATAATAATAATAATAATAATAATAATATAATACAGGTTGTATCAAAATTATTGGTGTTTAAAGCTTAACTTTTTTATATTAATGAACGTCCGCTAAATCCACATTTTTGCCAAATGACTTGATACAAAGCTAATTAAGCCTATCGGCTCCAACAAAACCTATATTTCTAAGTATGTTTGGAAAATGGTGGAGCCCGGCAACTTTCGCCTGCAGAAACTCAAGTGAATATTATTACCTCTTGTGTCATGTGGGTGCGCCCACAGTGTTGTTGTCGTTATTACTTAGAATTCTTTATGGCGGGGACAGAAACTACGCACTATAGCTTAAAAATGAGTGATGGCAGAGAGAATAACCTGTCTAGACCGCAAACGTCGGCATCACTCTTGCGTGCCGGCAGCCATCAGAATCGAGGAAAAAAGGTTAGCAGTGATGTTGTCTAGTGGCAGTACAGCGTAGGTTGCAGTTTTCCCATGACTAAACACTGCAGCTCCTCATACCCAAGAGATCAGACGTACCCCGCGTCTTGCTTCCCAGCTGCTGAGCAAAAGTGAAGGGAGAGTCTGTGGGATTACAAACTGGAGCAGAGAGCAGTTGCAAAATGTAGATGAATATATTTATTCCGCCTTTTTTATTAGGCATCAACCTTGCATATTTTAAAGAAAATAGACTGAATGCGCTCATAAAAACGTTGCGTTTACGCCCGTAAGACGCAGCAGAGACGGGAGCCTGTGGGAGCCGGTGCAGTGCTGTACAGCTGCATGGATTTAAATGAGAGAGATTCTGTTGCATGAAAAACGCTTCTGATATGCTAGCGGTGAAGACACGGGGTTTGAGGTGACAGAAAGTTTTCTTTTTATCTTTCCTGCCACACTGTTTTACGGTAATGGGCTGAAGTGGGCTGAAGGAACGTAAACAATGTGATCAAGTTACATTATGGGCCACCTTCAACCAGTGGCGGCGCCAGAGATGTTCTTTTGCTGGTGCTTTGGGGTTGCTGGACGTTTCAGTGAGGGTGCTCTGAAATTTTGAGTTTCCCTCGACACAAATAGGCTAACGTTACACACACTCGATCGCGCAGGTGCCCACCCACCTCCGCCGCGGTTTACTAAACGAGCGAACGAGAGAGATTGATTTAAAGTTGCCGATACAACAGCACCATAGAACTCTGATTAGCCCACCAAACATATTTCAAATACCAGCCAAAAAGCCGGGTTCAGACAATCATTACTTCAGCTCTAATACGGTGGCTCAGAAGAGTAATGCCTGCTGCATTACTCTTATAAATACACCACACAGCGAAGCACACACATAAAAACACACGCGTATGTATCCTCACACAGTTTTCACACTTGCACGTATGGTCAAAATACTGTAGTCATATCTGTAGTGACTTAATATATCTAAATAAGCCACTGAGGGCGAACACGTTTTCTGGGCTAAAAATAAACCGATGTCCAGTGCGCTGTATAACTTTAGATTCGGTGATCCATTTATTCACATTTCTGTAAAACATGTTCACTGTAAAGTTCTTCTACGAGACAGAGATAAGAGTGAAGTTCTTGCATGGAACCCTATCAGCTGACTCACCCACTGTGGCCTGGCCGTGTGGTCCCCTGGTCTAATGTCCTATACAGCAGGGTGACTTTAAGCATCCTCAGCAGCATTCACAGCCGTGGTAAGGTCACCTTCTTCCGGACGCTTTTCCTCGTCCCGGTTGGTGACAGGTTCACCATACCTCTCATTCTCATTTACAGGTTTTGATAAAGTCTCCACACCTTGACGTTAAGGGAGTAAAAAACTATCCATTGCTAGCGTTAGACTCACTTCTCTAATCCTAACGGCTCCAAATACTGAGCTCTTCTTCTTCTTTGTGAATATGTTACTGCGGAAGTAAGGTCAAAAGTTTGGCCGAATATGATCACCTGTGTTTTTTTAGCCTAAAAATAATCGGTTTGTTTTATTAATGTATTTATTCATTTTTCAAATATAAATTATACTATTTACACATTAACAATTTTTTATTTATTTATAAATCAACCACAGCAATTTCTTGGGGGTGCTAAGGGGGTGCTATGGCAAACCTAGGGGTAGCTACAGCACCCCCTAGCCCCTCCCTGGCGCCACCGCTGCCTTCAGCCCTGGAAAAAAGTAGCAACATGTTTTTTTTTAAACGGAAACGGGGCCACGTTGTTCATCTCATCCGACGAGGTCAAACTGACCTGTTAATAACAGCAAACAGTGAATCAGCGAAGCTAACCTCATGACTCACTTGTCCATAACGACTAGAGCCCTGATCAGTTTTCATTCCGTTGAAATCCCGGAGGTTTCTGCAGCGTTGAAACGCCTCACCGATGTTCACAAGGCTCTTCCTCCGTTCCCGGTCATGCAACTTCTTTTTAAATTTGTATTCTTCAGTCCTTTTCCTCTTTTGCTGCCAACTCTTCTTGTTCATAACTCCTGGCTGGCGCTGCTGGTGCCGATTGGCTGGATAAGTGTTGTTTGGCTGGTGCGCACATTTCTGTTTGTTTTACCTTTTCACACAGCCAGGGCTGTGTACTGAACACTGGATATATTTTCAGTGCACACAGAAAATAGGTGACCCTGAGGAGATACTTGCTGCATTTGAAAAAAAAAAAAATTTATTGGATTAACATCGCTTACTGTACCTTTAACAAGATATCGATTAATAATTGTTACAGAGGTAAATGTGGCAATTAATCATGATTGTGAACTCAGGTGATATTGCCCAGCAATAGATTTGCATCCCATCTGACAGACTGCAACGACGAACAAAAAATGTAAGTTGATAGGGTCTCCTCACAGCCATCCACAGCCACCCTTCAACCCGTCCCTCCGTTCCTCCATGTTCTGTAATCCAAGACTCAGGACTGTTCCACTGAGACAGAGACTGGGCCTCTGAGATTTAGCATCTGATGTGTCCTGAGGCCTGACAGAAAGACAGACACAGGCGTCGCTGCTTTTGTCTCTATCTTTATTTTCTTATGCTCTCGCTCTCTGATGCCACTGTCTGTCTGGAGATTAATTAAATGGGTACCCAGCCAGCCAGGGCCACATCAGCCATCAATGGTGTCTTCTCGCCATCAGCTCCCTGCTACTTGTGGCGCTGGAGAGAGAGAGAGAGAGAGAGTGTGTGTGTGTCTGCGTGTGTGTGTGTGTGTGTGTGTGCGTGTGTGTGTGTGTGTGTGTGTGTGCGCAGCTACACACGCTATTAAAATGTGTCTGTTTATCTGTGTTTTGTGTGTGTGTGCATGTGTGGTGTGTATTTTATTGTGTCTGTCATACACAGCTGTACACAGTGACATTTTTTAAGTGTGTTCATCGTTGCATGTTCTGTCTGGGTAATTGTGTGCACATAGGTGTGTGTTTGTGAGCAGGAAATTAATTTCATGGTACGGCTGTGTGTATGTGTTTGAATGTGCACAGTTGTACAGTGTGTGTAGATATATATTCAGCTGTTTTGGACTGCACAGAATGTGTGTCCAATTATATTTGAGCTTCTTGCACTGTGCTTGGTGTGCATGTGTGTATCCACAGTCTGCATATATATATATATATATATATATATATATATATATATACATATATGTACATTATGTGTATTCTGTGTGCGTTTCGGGTTTCTCTGGTGTGTTTTCTACATGCGTGTGTGTTTTGTGCAGGATAAACCACGCTCCAGTGGAGAGTTGTGTCACGGTAGCCGTGAGCCGTGGGCGGGGGGGTTGGGGGAGGATCTGCGGTGGGATGTCGGATCTGAGTGTTTATTGTTTGCCATTATTGTTGTCATTACAGCTAGCGCTGGCATCAGTGGTGTGTGTGCTCCAGCCGGTCTTATCATTACCATCCCGCCTCGCCATGGTTTTCCAGTTGTCAATTTACCGTACAGACTCCTCTCAAGAATTTCCCCCGCTGTCACACCGCTGAAGGCTTCCTATTTCCCATTCCCTTCAGTTTTCCCTCTTTGTTCTTTGTCCTTTTCAGTTTTTCGCTATGCTTTAAAGAAGTGTGTGGACGTTATGTGTGTGTTTTGGGGTGGGGGGTCAGTGAAGCTGGCAGCTCAGACCGGTTCTGCTCGGCTTTTCGGGCCTTAATTGAGACATACTGTCAGAGTGAAAAACACATTTGCATGCGGTGTGTTTTTCAGAATGTGCTTTTTTCAGCTCCTTACCACTCTGTTAATCAGCTCTCCACCACTCACATGAAGAAAGGTGCACATACACACACACGCATGCACGCACGCAAGCACGCATCCACACACACACACACACACACACACACACACACACACACACACACAGGTCTCATATATACAGTATGCACACACACAACTGCACAAGAAGCTGTTGGGGATGGTTGTTACTTCCAATCCTCATAGTAATGAGAAGAAGAAAAATAGAGTTGGAGGAGAAGATACAGACTGGAACATTTAGCTGATATATTAAACTGATACTGTCCTTGTTTTAACAAGACTAAGAGCCTACAGCCATGCTAGCAGCCTAGTGCGGTTGTACTAAATGCTAATGTCAGCATGCTAACATGCTCACAGTGGCAATGCTAACATGCTGATGTTTAGCAGGTATAATGTTGTTCCATGTAAACCATCTTAGTTTGGCATGTCAGCATGCTAACATTTGCTAATTAGCAGTTTAGCTGAGGCTAATTGGAATGTAATTAGTTTTGCACGTAATTGGCCATTAAAGGACAAATCCGGCACAAAAATGAACCTAGGGGTTAATAACATGCACCAAGTTCGACCGTTCTCTGGGATTTGTTTTCATGCTAATCAAATATGACCAGTTTTATCGCAAACTGCTAATTACCTTATAATGCTAGTCGTCGGGGCACGGGTAAAGTAAAAAGAAATTGCTATTTAGTTTAGAAAGACAGTTCCAGGACCAGGCGAACGACGGACGCCGTAGTTAGTCACCCATATAGTTTAATAAACATATATAATTCCTGCATTACCATGTAATTACATTTCACAAACGCAATTCCTATCGACCCATTGGGAAACCATGGACCATGGGAGATTTCAAGTGAAAGTTCAGCTCACTTTGCACGGCGTTTGTTGTTCGACTGGCCGTGACTGTTTTCCCAAGCTGGCGCCCGCCTGTATACGTGAACGGTACTGTCTTTCTAAACTATCTTTTTAATAAACTGTCTGTACACTTACAAAGTTCTAAATGCTTCGGTTTATATGTAGGGACCCTCATTATGCAACCATGGAAGTGTGGTGCTATTTTGAGCCTTGTTAGCAGTATAGAAATATCGATTTCTTTTTACTTTACCCGTGCACTGACGACTAGCGTTATAAGGTAATTAGTGGTTTGCGATAAAACTGGTCACATTCGATTAGCATGACAACAAATCCCAGAGAACGGTTGAACTTGGTACACATGTGTTATTAACCCCTAGGTTCATTTTGCGCCAGATTTGTCCTTTAAAGTTGCTCTAAGTGATGTAAGGCGTTTTTTAGGCTACAACATTTTTCGTCACATACAGCAAACATCGCCTCACTATCCGCTAGCTGCATGTCCCCTGAGCACACTGTAAAAAAACGCGGTCTCAAAAGACAGCCCAGGCTCCACAAACGGCAACAAAAACATACTGCGCCAACCTGCCCCACGAACCATAACAAACAGTGTTCCAGCCAATAACAGACAAGAAGGAGCTGGGAGTCATCACTGCAGTAGCGTTAGCACGTAAGCTACTTCCACAATGTGTATTCATGACTCAACCAACTCCTTCTTGTCTGTTATTGGCTGGAACACTGTTTGTTATGGTTCGTGGGGGCAGGTTGGCGAAGTTTGTTTTTGTTGCTGTTTGTGGAGCCTGGGGTCCGTTCCAGGTAGAAAGTTTAACAAACCCTGAGTCTAACCCTGATGTCTGAGTTGATTTACCCTGAGATGGGAAACTCTGAGTTTTCGGTTCCAGAACAGCTGATTTGAGTTGGTTCAATCAACTCGGAGTACGTTCACAGTATGAATGGAGCCATGATTCTACGATTTGAACATGTATTTCGTTAAAAAAGCAAGACAGCGGCTGCTGCTGCAAAAGAGAGAGAATTGGTGTGGGAGAAAATTGCTGCTCGAGTCAATGCGTATGCATTCACAGTGTATTAATTTTATATTTAATCACAGTTAACTTATACTATTACATGGCTTGCTTGAATTCTAATGTAGAATGCGGTCTGTTATTTTCTTGATAACAGACCGCTGACAAGGATAACACACCGTTGCCATGCAAAAGCAGAGCGTTGCCATGGACGCAGTTCTGTTCACTCTGGAGGACAGCTATCAATCAATCCGCTGAATGAAGTCCGGATAATTTAGCCTATCAGCTGTGGTAAAAAGTGGGGAAACGTGGAGCAACTTCTGTCCTCCAATTCAAGCAATGACAGCAGATCTGATGAGCGTCTATCGCTAGTATCTTTCTAAACCGTCTATGATCGCTAGCTACGTAGTAACAGCCGTAGGGACAACAACGCTAATTAGTTAGCTTACATTGCAACTTGTTTAGGTGTGTCAACATGCAGCGGCTCTGCAAAAAGGAAACGAGATGAATGAGGACATAAACGTCCACATAAATATTCCCAAAGAAGCCATTCACCGTGTCTCACTTCACCGTCAACATAAATGTTCAGTTTACTGTAAATTAGAGCAGCCGATAGCCCGCTAGCTCACTACAACACGTCAGCTAATGTTGTGTCAATTCCTGCAGTGATTAAAACAGCAGCTGGGTCATTTGTCCACCAGGTCAGCACCTCATAAAATATACAGCTACTACCACAGCCCGTAAGGTGGTGTTGAGTAGCTAATAGACGAAGGATTGCATTACAGAGTTTTTACGTTGCTATGGACGCAGGATTCCAACCGTAGAGACGGAACGGACTATTTTCTCTAGTGGAAGCAATACAATCGTATTTAAATCAATAAACTCCCATTTAAATCAATATTTTGTCAAGTTATTAGTCAAATTATTGATTTATTTGGTAAGTAGCCATGTAATAAGCGGGATAATGTAGAGCGAGGCGGTTGTATTAGCGAATACAACCCCTTCAGTCCTGATCACCCTGTCGGGGTTGTATTCGCTATAACAACCGCCTCGCTCTACATTATCCCTTACATATTACTGGTGAAAACTGGAATTGTATTACACCTATAATTTCATTTAGGTGCAATCCTGCGGGCGAAAAAGTAAACTAGCCTATACTAATCCCATTCTGAGGCTGCAGCACCATGATCATTTACAGAACTATAATGTATAATCATTTATTTCTTTTTAATGGCTCTACTGTCCAGGGAACACTACAAAAACGTTTAAAACACGTTTCAGAGCGAGTCACACTTTTTCTGATGGCTCTGCATACAGTGGCTTTACTATTACAGTAGGCCTAGGCTATGATCCGCTATCACTGTTATAAAGAAAACTGCCGTTTGCAAAAAACTTAATGCGATACAAAGAATCTGCTGGGATGTTAAAGCCTGTCCACGATGGTTGATGTTAGTGATATGAGGACGGATAATGTATCTACATATCTAATGGACTGTGATAAAAAATACCTCTCAAATCGGTTATGTGGAAATGAAAATAGGCTACATCTATAGTCGGGACTCAATACCGACGTAAACTCTCTGTGAATTAATACAGCTTTTTCATCAATGGGATCGTCGACAAAAGGACATGACATGTTTGAGAAACAAACGTTTTATAATCTGCCTAATATGAACCAATACGTTTTTTTATTCATGCAGATAAAACTGCATTAAAATGCGCCTGATACAGACTGAATGAATGAATGAGGAAATGAGTTTCTCCTCCCTCTCAGAGGGAGGAGACTGAGAGAAACTCGAGGTTTCTTGAAGAAAACCTGCTAAACCAGGTTAGGTTCACAGACTCAGTTACCATAGTAACTGACTCCGAGGTGAAGTTACCTCTCTTTCTGGAACGGAAAACCCAGAGTTTCCCTCATCTCAGGGTTAACAAACTCAGAGTTTTCACTAAACCTGCTTTCTGGAACGGGCCTCTGGGCTGTCTACAGAGACTGCGTTTTTTTGTATGTGACAAAAAATGTTTTAGCCTAAAAAAACGCATCACATCACTTAGAGCACCTTTAAACAAAGTTGTATACAAATATCAGTAGGATTTATTATCTAGGCAATCAATCAAGATGTTGAAATATGTCAGGACCGAAGAGGTGGAGCGACTGACACCAGAAACACATTGCAATTTGCGCCGCAAAGCAGAGCTATTTTCATTTTGGCGCCCATGTTATCCAATTTGTTCTTGCACACTGGCTGCAATCAGAGAGATTGTTTCTTACGCGAGCCAATGTGTCAAGCCAGGCAGGTAATCTTATACAGGAAAGCCACAGCGCAGCCAGATACTTTACAAAATAAAACACCCAGCTTTATGGTGATTTTGGATGTCTTGACTTCTCAGCTGTGTCTACAGCAAGATACGTGATCAGGCACACAGAGGGAGAGACTGATGGACGGACAGACAGACAGACAGAGAGAGTGACACACACACACACACACACACAAAAACATTCTGTAGAATGGAGAGAAAAAGGATCGCTTTGTGACCGGTGGAAAGAAATGAGTGTCTGGTATGAATAGCATGGCACACAATCAGGCACGAATCTACGCTTCACAGCATTTGCGGCGCTATTTCAGCAGTGTGTAGGGCCTGTGACACTACTGGGCCTTGTGGCTAGTGTGGCTGAACACCAGAACAGGAGTGTCGGACTAGGTGAAGGGGGGGAAGGCGACTGAGTACCCATAGAGAATGACTTTCTACAAGGCTCAGAATTTTGTGCTACGCCCCTGCACTAGACTCAGTTACTAACCTACAGTACATCTGAGACTGTTTGAAACAAAGCTTTACCCGACTGTCCGAATATGTGTCAATGTCTTCCCCTTTCTGCAGCAACATCCTCATGTTTCAATCAAATCCATCTCAACCGGTGAGTACTAATACATACTAATATATTGGAAAACGTTGCTCATAATTACCTCCAGTCTCTACTGGTGGTCTCGTTAGTGTACTGTAACCACCTCTATATTATTACAATATCTTTCACTTTTTTAGTTTCAGTTAGTTGCAAGATAATAACCCTGTTCTGTACACACAACATCTACTGTCTGTCCGTCCTTAGAGAGATCCCTCCTCTGTTGAGGTTTCTTCCATGTTTTCCCTGGTAAAGGCTTTTTTTGGGGGGGTGGTTCTCTTATATGAATCGAGGGTCTAAGGACAGACAGTGTCATCTGCCAGCCTGTTCTCATGAACCATTCATTCAAAAAGTAACGAAAAGTTAATCACTGAAATTCATAAGCATTCCACGTTTTTTTGCTGTATTCACTGCATTGATGGCCGCTGTATAAGAATGCGGCTAGGGAGGAGATTGGGGTGGATGGTTAGGCGTTAACATACGGGACTTTCAAGCCAGAGAGTGGAGTTCGCTTCCCAGGGAAAACGAAAGTCTTTCACCCAGGAAATGCATGTTCCTTGGGAGTGTTCTAATCCAAACCACAATCTTTTTCCTAATCTTAACTGGTCGTTTTGGTGCCTAATCTTAACTGTTACCGGCTAAAAGTAACTTATTTTCGGGTAACTATACCAACAACTACCGCTGATACAACGGAGGTCTGTAGCCAGCGTCACAAAGCTCTGTAGCGACTTAAACAACTCAACTGCCACTCGACGTCATGGAGCTCATAGCCAGCCGGCGTCACGTGACCAACCGGCATCATGTGACCAGCCGCAGTCTCCTAATTTCGTATATCATACGTTTTGGTGTGCATACATTTTCTCCTAATTTCTAGGGCTGTGCTCGATTAAAGAAATTCTTAGTCGACTAACACTCATTCAATTGTATCGACTAATCGATTAGTTGATTTAAACGACAGATCTGTAAATCTGAGTTTCTCCGCAAAGAGTCATGCAAAAGCACCACTTTAATTCTTGTGTTTACCAGAGATGTGCTCGTATGTTTCTTGGAAATGAGTCATTCAGCATGAAAAAAGCATAGAATATGACTAATCGACTAAAGAAATCTAAGACCAAAACGACCGATTAGTCGACTAATCGACTAAGAAGGAGCAGCCCTACTAATTTCATAGGATATAATACGTTTTGGTGTGCATTCATTTTCTCCTAATTTCGTACGGACTTGATATGACAATGCGTTGCATATGATGTGCAGACTTTAAACCTCCTTTAGGCAAATTTGTGATATGTGATATTGGGAAATATAATTGACTTGACATTGGTAACTTTATCAAATAAACTGATCGGATAAAGGAGCAATATGTAATACTGACTGCTAGCCTTTGAAATGGGTACTGTAGTCTTCTATAGATCATCAACATTAGCTATAGGCTACATTGCATGTTGCAGCAGAGCCTGATAACTGTGGTGCTGCTATTCACATTCTGCCAATCCTTCTCCTTTGTAATCTGACCTTTTCTATCTGCCCACTGAAGAAAGCCTCCCTGGTACCAAATGCATTATGCCTTGCATGTATAATCACATTACATCTGGGCCACACAGCTTTATTTCTCGAACACTAATCTACATTCAGTGAGGTCCAAACTAAGCAACAGTGGGAGAATGCATTGTAATGAATGCCAAAAGCTGAGCACTAAGAGGTATTTTGTTCTTGGTTCTCTTAAAGAATATAGATTATGAATGAGGGCGGAATCAGACCTGCTGTGGTTTTCAATATGCATGAATGTCTCTTTATATGCACCAAGCCCGCGCCTTTATCTGCCCCAGCAGGTGAGGATCAGGCAGCACTTCTGACATTGATGAAAAGCAGCTACAGGGGTTAGGATTTTTTAGCCCTGTGCATGGCTAAAAGTAGATATATTATATAGATACTGTATATACATATACATCATCTCAACAACTTTGGTGGCATAGAATGAATATATATATATAAAATGAATATAATGTTTCATTACTAATTGCATGGACACATTGCATTGGACATTACATGTTTGATCATATGATATCATGATCACATATAAGAATAATAAGGTTCAATTCTGTAGTTATAAGCTGGAATGCCATTCAGTTATCAGTCATTGTTTGTCAATCTGAGCCTACTGAACTCCCTGTGCCCTGTCAATCTCCAGCATATACTCGGATGGGAGGAGAAGCCGATTTATTGGAATATAGCCCAACTTTTTCGTTGGTGGAAACTGCCCAAATGGTACGAAAAGTTGTGTTGTTAGAGATCCCTTGCCGCCTGTCTGACCTGTACTTAGCTGTCTTCGGGGATTAATAAATGCTATGACATCGACCTTGCGTGTTCAGGAGCTCTATATTCAGACACTTGATTTGTTCTTGAAGCTGAAATCCACAACAGTCTCTTATTTTGCCATTTTGTCCCCTCCTTTGATGGCAAGAAATAGGCTTCTTTTGTCCCTGGCCACATGTAACACAGATCATCCATTGTCACTCATCTGTCATGAGGAACCGTCAAGAGTGTTCTACTCCTATACATTTACAATTTACAATCCAAAGACAATACCTTTTTACTGTAACACTGATGATGCTGTATTTTTTTTTTTTTCTATTCAGTTGTTTGTATCATGCGAAAGTTATGCAGAGCAATATGCCACGTCAGTGCACACCCTTATTTCTACAGGCCACATTCATTGAATGTAACTGCAGTGTTAGCATTAATGTAACGTTGGTTAATTAATCTTACCATATTTGTCTGTTCAACGGAGCACGTAACATAAAAAAATATGAAATAATGATCAGAATGTTCTGATCAGTTGTTGCTCTATTCTACATGACTGTTGAAATCACCTAAAATTATAATGCTGTCAAAATCAATAGTTATTTTAGATAAAAGTTCACCCAGTTCAGATTTCGGTTTATTGTTGATTATTACTTTAATATCAATTGTGCGGGGGTGTGGAGTGGGCAGTTGCTTCACAACAGTCCAGGGCTCAAGGGTTGAACAAGCTCGGGACTCGGGAATGAGCGTGACTAGAGTCTCTCAAAATCTGACGAAAATCTTTTAAACTGACCTTTGTCGATCTGAAATGAAGACAAATTCAGCAACTGCATGGCCTTTTTCTCGCTTAAAATGTTTTCAGAAACATGTTTCAGTGAACTATTTTAGTACAATATGAGATCGTATTCTGAACAAGCCACCATGACAGTCTGGCTTTGAATTTCCAGAGAAAACAAACCCATGTGACGCATTCTTCCAATCACGGTTTTCATTTTATTGGGCAACAATACAGATTAGCGCCGCCTGCGGTTATGGAGACGTATTACGTCTCGTCTGTTCGGTGTGTTCTGAGGCATTTTTTGGACCAACTCGGGGAGACTGATCAGTCTGACTGGCTTTTCTGCCGACGGTTGGCCGTCTGGTTGGTGTGTAACTGCCTTAAGGGGTGTTTTAACAATCCGTCTCCCACAATCACTGGTAGTCCTTCAGTCCATAAAGTGGTAAAAGACTTAAAAATCCACGATGTAGTCCACAAAAACGCTGTTAAAAGCTTATCACAGAACTTCTGCAGGCAAACAAAACGCAGCGACCGGAACCGGAAGTAGGTAATCAGTGAGTAGTTAAAAGCAAGTCATGCACCACAATGGGTTCTTTTGGGAGTTCAGAAATGGTATGAAAACCTTTGCTATTGGATGTGGTTGTACTACACCATACTTGTTTTTTTGAAAGATGCTGAAGCTGCTAGTATGATGATCTTGGCCAATATTTATAGAGGGATCTCCTTTAACCATATGTAACCACTGGATAACAATACAAGTAATGATAATGAAGCACAATCATACATAACTGTGTTTAGCTGTGCAAACTGCAATGTGGTTGATGATTACCTGCACAATATTTGATATTTAATAAAAGTCCAGCACCTGCAAACCAATAAATGAGTTTAACCCAGATGTCCATGCCCTCACCACTGCCCCCCCTCCCTGACTGGCGCTAAGCTACTTGGCTGGGCTCTGTCAGCTACTCTTGACTAATTAGCTCTGTAATTCTCCTCCTCCCCAGATTCCTCTGTTTCAAGTAAAGACACACAGCACCAGGCTTTCATGTTCACCTCCCCATCTCCTCTATAATACAGCTGTGAACAAAGTCTGACTGAATCTAGTCCCCTGCCCCCCACCCAAAACTGTTGATCCCTCTGCTAGGTGCGTACTGTCCAGCAGACTCAAGGGAAACTTACTCTAAAAAGCAATAAACTTATGGTATGTGTCCATTGAGGGCGTTATTTCCACGCTTCCCATTCATTTCTATGGGAGCAGCCGTGCAATGCATTGTGGTAGCGTCGCTGGGACTTTGGAGAAGCGAGGCGTTGAGTCGCCCGCTCCTTATTTGCATGAAGTTGAATCCAGGCAACTTCATGCAAATGAGGAGCAGCTGGCTCAGCTCGACGCCTCTCAAAAGCTGATACAAATCTTTAAAACTGATCGTTGTTGATCTGAAATGAAGACAGATTCAGCAACTGCATGGTCTATTTCTCGCTTAAGATGTTTTCAGAAACACGTTTTGGTGAACTGCGTGAAAAAATAAGAGATTGTATTCCAAGCTAGCCGCCATTATGGTCAGTTTTGAAAACCGGGAGCAGACGGACCCAAGTGATGCGTTCGTCCAATCAGGCGCAGCCATTGAGGTTGTAGGAGGGTGTTGACTGTTTTCTTTGCTTGTCAGTGGTCAGTGAAGAGAAACTGACTGAAACTGCTGGTGGCAAGCCCAATGGCGTGCAATGCTGGGAAGCGGGGCGATCCCGTCAGTGAAAACAACACGCATATGGACATGTACCATTACCCCTACTTTCCACCACGCTCTGCGTTCCGGAGACCGCAGCAAGCAATCGGCACATTTCAAGTCAATGCTTGATATTCCAACACCCGCGTGAAAACACGCGAAAACAGTGAGAGTATCCAGTCATTTTACCAAAAGACCCCCCCCCCTATATCGTATATGTCTCTTCTACAGTACAACACCTTGGACAACGAGAGATTCATCTTGGATATGGAAAAACATAATAGACATCACAGATCCTTTTTATAAGGACAACGCCAGAAAAGAGAAGGCATGGAGTTTAACTGTAGGAATGCTTGGAGTGGAAGGTAGATACTAGCTTATTAAACACGTGATTGTTCTTTCAAGCACTTGTAGAGACAATAAAATCTGTGAGTCGGGCAGGCAAGACACTCCCAGTGTGGCATGGCGTGTGGCGGAGGATGGAACAAAATCGCGACGCAGCCAGCACGCAGCACAGACGCGCCTGGTGGAAAATCCGGGTTAGTGCTGCCAATTGCTTGATGTAACATATTGTACATACATTGGTATTCTTTGCCCCCCCCAAACATATACTGTAAAAGTTTCAGAATGCAGTTTACTTCTACACCGCTGTCGAGACAGCTGTACATGTGCATTTGTTATGGTTACAATACTTATACTCAAAAACTAGCGATTCACTTTGCTAACACAGTCAAACATTAAGCAAGTGCAACACAAGACAGAGCAAGTTAGCTAATATTACTCACCAGTCCAACAACAAGAAGGCCAGCTTGGCGTCTGTCTTGCAGCCTTTTATTTCACGAAGATCTCGCCAACAAATAAAGGCCAATAACTTTTTCAGACATTTACTCCTTTTCAGGGGCCTCTTGCACGTTCACTCTCTCCTTTTCGCTTCTTACATTTCTCTGTTTCTGTTGTAGCATTTTGCAATGTGTGATGTTGCAGCAGACTTCCTCCCTTGCATGGCCCTGAAAATTGTGCACATTCCTTACTGCAAATATCGAATAGATAGATTGATCCTTTATTAATCCAAACATAACACCACGCATTTCCTCACATATCTTCCATACCTAATAACTTAAAATACACATAAATACTTAACAGGCCTAAGACTGCATATGAATTTAAAACATACAACATTATCTACATATGTTGCTACAGAAATTACACCTATGCCCTACTTTTTCCTAGCAGGTGTTGCATATTGCAAACTTGTTAACTTCTGCACACACGCTGAAGAATTTCCAAACAGCTGACATGTTGCAGGTTAATTCATGAGGTTCCCTACATGTGCGAGAATAGCGTGGGCACGCGCTTCACACCGCGAGCGGGTACGCGCCACACACGGTGGAGAAGTTGAGAGAAAGGAAAAAGAGACTGTGCTGTCGCGTCCATGTGCGTCCTTGAGAACTGTAACTCCTATAACTTATGTTGTCATTTAATTGTAGCGTTGACCGGCATGAAATCGGCATATGTCAAACTGACCTGCCGGTCGCCGGTAATGGCCGAGCACGTGAAGCACGGCTTCGGTAGCCGTCATGTTGAATCTAAACAAAACGCAGCTCGCTGTCGCTGCGCTATCATCGTCGCGTAAAGCCGTAAAGCGTCAACGGTTGTGATCGGTGTAAAGCCCGCCTCAGCGGTTGTGATTGGTGTAAAGCCCGCCTCAGCGGTTGTGATTGGTGCCTCGATTTTGGGGACATTGGAAATGGGTTTGAATGGGCTCTTCGCCAGACTGACTTGCAGAGCAAATCTCAAATTTGTTCGTCAGGGTTTACCCAGGCTAGATCATCTATCATTAACATCAGCAACAGATCACATGTAGACCATTTAAACTGCTACTCTGTCTTAATAAAACAACTGGAGACTGTGTACAAGCTGATATATGGGTCTGATAACATTTTATTAAATCGTAATCATACCTAACAGGATGTGGGTGTTTCTGTGACTTCCTGTTCAGCCTGAAGGCTGCTAGAAACAGCTGGAAACTGTCCGGCTGGAAACTGTCCGACTTGAATGTGGCTTTTTGTCACCGCCCCCGGCTGCTGCCGCCTGTCTGAACCAAGTTGTGTATCTTTTCTTTGTACTTTTTCCTCTACACTAGACCTGCGCAGTGTGAAGTGTTGGCTTGTCAGCTTCATAATTCCACTTTTTGCAAACTTAGTTCATCTTAGTTTTATCATTTTATCATGAAATTAATTGAATATAATACATTTCATTAAAAATAAAATTGATGAGATGTGGGGAAATGGTAACATCACTGAATTGAAGTCCGCTGAGTCAAGAAATGCATGCAGCTAGATCATCAGACCCAAATAAGAACGGAATTGTAATTGTAAGCCAGAATGATCCTATAATACGTATAATACATATACATATAATAATCCTATGTACGTTTTTCAAAAATTCCGGCTACATTGTTTTCAGGCATATCGAAGGATTCCTGTGCAAGGGTCTGAGACCAAGCTACATTTTTAAAATTAGAACTGTATTAGGTTTTCTGGTGTGTGTGTGTGTGTGTGTGTGTGTGTGTGTGTGTGTGTGTGTGTGTGTGTGTGTGTGTGTGTGTGTGTGTTGAAAGAAACGTGTGCCTGCCTGCATGCATGCATTGGTGTGTTTGTGTGGATGCATGCATGTCTTAGTGTCTAGAGTGTGCGAGGTCCTCACAGTTGTGTGTGTGGTGTGTGCATGTGGATGTGGTGTGCATATCTATTCCTGGGCCAGGGGATCCTCTCCTGTAGGTCTAATTACTTTAATGAGGAATGTCTCCCTCTCTATCAGCCCTACCCAAGGGTACACATTAACATTCCCCCCACATAGCCATACACACCAACACTCACAATTAACCACAAATACATCAGCAGAGTAAATACTCTCTCTTGCGTTCGTGTGAAACGTACTCTCTTAAACTCTTACTTCCGTGAGAAAGCCCCCCCCACCCCTCGAGTCAAGTGATTCAGCCCAGACTCGACTTGATTCCTACCGTACTTTAAGTCTGTCTGCCTTCACTTCCAGCAGACACTTAAAGGTGAGAAGACACCAGTTTTTTTTTTTTTTAAACAGATCAGACAATATGCAATTGAGTCATTATTCGCCTGTGCTGTATCACTCTCACCCACTCGTCCAATTTAGAATCCAAGAAAGTGGCTGACAGCTGGATATCTAATGATGTTTCTGTTGTGACCCGCAACTATTACCCGTGCCGTGTGTGTGTTTGTGGGTTTGTCCTGTGTGTGTCTGTGTGAGTGACTGTGTATTAAGCTTCAGAGTGCAGTCTAGCGTTGCCAGGAGACAGTGCAGGCACCACTAAGGGCCACAGCTTTATTCATGAGAGAGATGTGGAAGCTCGGAGGGTTAGTTATTTAAACTGATCTGATGAGCAAAGCCCAAGGATGGGAAATAAACACGTTGAAACTTGGATGATGTCAGCGCTCCGTCAAAGCTGTAGCCTGTGTCTGCCCTCTGGCGGTCAGGACGGTAAACTGCAACAGGGACAACCAGGAGAAAGCAGATGGAGACAAAAGATGTGACCCGAAGCCCCACGAAACATTCCTGTTTTCCTCTAAAGCTATTGTCGTGGGTTTTGTCATTAAGAGTAAAGAGAAATCCACTTTTGAAGGTACTTTGGACACTCAGTGACTTCTTGTTGATCATGTAAAAATAGTGATAGATATGGAGGTCAACACTTCTAAAAAACTAAATCCAAAATCAATTTGTTTCATAATAATTTGCTTTGTCTGACCAGAATTCACTGTAAAAGGGCACACCATTGGTAATTATCTTTTCAACAATTGACCACTAACTATTATGTAATTTACAAATTCAAGGATTTAGTACTGAATTGTTTGAATTATTTTCTCCTTTGTCTCTGAACCTTGACAAACCATTCATCACTTGAAACTACAAAGCCTCACAAATCAAGGCTTTTGCACAAAAAAAGATTTGTTAACGGGTCTAAATAAAATACCTTATCAGTAGCGGAAAAGTTCCATGAGTACTTTTAAGAGGCTTCCACCTTTATCACCTCCAGCTCAGCCTGTAGCGTGATAACCCAAACCGGCTATTTTGGTGTTAAGTTTAACCCTCTGAAGTCTAAGCACATTTTCACATACTGTATGTTCTTAAATTTACCTTTTTAGGGTATCTGCATACAACCGATCCCCGTGTGTTTCATATCAAAATGTTCAGAACAAACTCAGCTTTCCGTGTAGTGAGGCTCACATTTTTTTCTAGAGCACATGTGTCAAACTCAAGGCCCGCGGGCCAAATCTGGCCCGTTGTAGATTTAGATCCGGCCCGTATATCAATTTGGGTTCACAATAAATTTTGGCCCATCTAGTTGTGCGCCAAACCAAAAACAAAGGACAGTGTTTTTTAAACTGTAATTACCTGACATTCAAAGCAGAATTTGGGCAGATTTCCGACTCTGAGACTAAGCAATTCCCCCAGAAGAAGAAGAGAGAGTGTTTTCATATTCAGGCTGAGAAATAGGTTGTTGTTAAAAAAAAATCATTGTTTTGCTTAATTTGCTAAATTCAATGATGGCTAAAGGAACTCTTTTGATGACTTTTGTGGGGCTTCATGTCAACAAAAATGCGACAAAAAGCGTAGAAATTTACAAAAAAGTTTGAACAAAAACAAATAAACTCTCCATGTCTGGCCCTTGGTGGGATTCTCTTTTTCCAGTGTGGCCCTCTGGGAAAATGAGTTTGACACCCCTGTTCTAGAGCAATGTGTAAAAAGGGTAATTTGACGCTAAAGTTGAAACGTTGGATGTTGGCTTTTTGAAATTCCTCAAATCTCTTTTGACAACAAACCTTAACTTATGATGTGTTGAAGGAATTGTTTCGGTGCTTGAAATGTGTTTACCAAAGTCTTTAGGTTCACAAAGTGCTGTAATATATGATTAAAATGGTAAAAAAAAATGTTTTTGTAATATCGTTTTTTGAGTAGGAGTGTTGTCAAACATCGTTTGGAAGCAGTGGAGTGTCTTTCGTCCTCAGAGGGTTAATGCCGATTGCTTCCTCAGACAGTCATGATGCATCCTGTGGTGAACATGAATGTCTATTTCAAATTTGATGATATGGGTCATGGTCCAAGGGTAGGAGAGAGATTTGTCTCAATATTATTTGTGTGATTCACAATCTGTGTGTAAATGTGTAATCTGTAGATTTTAAAATATTCGACAAATACAAAAAATACATTAGGAAACTTACAAAAATAATTTGCAAATATAAAACGGATGTGCAAATACACAAACAAGTTTCAGAAATGAAAGAAATATCTGTAGTACATAATTTCCAAAAAAACTTTTGTAAACATCTTCCTTTTTAACATTTACAATGTTTGAACCGGCATCTGTGAGAGGGCATTTGTGGATCTGCATTTTACAAACACAGAGTTTGGAAAGCATGTGAACGTCTTTCAATGGGCTGTTTTTTTTATAATCAGCGATAAGTAATGAGCATTCATTATTTGTATTATGTTAATGTGACCCAATGGGTATCAGTGTGGGTTTATTTGTTCTATGTATATTTTCCAGCACACAAATTTGGATTATCATCCATGCACTGACAGTGGTGAAGTGAAATATAATAAAATAATATTAGGAATGTTCCAATCAATATATCATACTACTAGCTCTACAGACTGGCATACTCATGAAAACTGTGGCCCCAACAAGACACTCACAGTTTACCAAAGCCTTAATTATACATGATTTGATTCCTCGGCATGGCCTGTATATGTATATGTATGTATATGTATGTGAAATATGGCTGAAACCAAATGTTTTCTTATCATTAAATAAAGCTTCCCCACCCAACCAATGCCCAGGCTACTGAACCAGGTGGAGGAGTTGCCTCAGTCTGCAGCAGGGGTCTTCAAAGTTTTTTAGGCCAAGGACCCCTAACCTAAAAGAGAGACTAGCAGGGACCCCCTACTACATATATTGTATAAAAATAAGATGCATATTAAACTGGGCCTACATTAACATATCGGGGGGCTGAAAGCCTTTACACATACCTTTTTATGGTGCCCTATAATACTAAGCTATTAAAATAACATATTATTTACATAATTCATATATCATCACGTTTTACTGTCAAACATACATGTGGAAGACACAGTGAAACCTTAAAGGTCCAGTGTGTAATATGTTTAGTTGTTCATTATCAAAATCTGTGTTGCCCGTTCAGAAACTTGTCCTTTTTCATGAATATTTTCCTCCAACATCAAGTGTATCTGTGCATGAAGTATCTGTGGATGGCTACCATAGTGGCTACCCTACCTATGTATCAATGTTGTTATTTAAGAATAGGCCAATTTATCTTTGCTATTAATATGTAGGACTCATGTTAATGTATATTTAAATTTTTTGCGGATAAAGACTTTCAAAAAAGTATTAAACAATAATTTGGGCCCCCCCACCTGCAGTGACTCTGAGGACCCCCTAGGGGTCACGGACCTCCTGTTGAAGATGTCTGATCTACTGTATAAATCTATTTTCAATTTCACCTCCAGTCTTGGCATTCATTTCAACTTAATTGTGGCTCTTGGAACCATCTCCATGGTCCTGGCTTCTTTCACTGCAGCGACAGGCCCTGCTATAAACTGTGACACTCAGTGACACAGCTCTTTCTAGACTCCTGGATCCAGTTACACCTCTTTCTTCCAAAATGTGATGGTCAAAGACATCTACACCCTGGTTTAATAATGAAACATTTGCTCTTAAGAAGGCGTGCAGGAGAATGGCATGAATCAAAACGGGTTATTTACCTCTCATGGAACGAATATGTATTAAAATACATGCATGCTCTGTCTGCTGCAAAAACAGCCTATTTCTAATGCTTAATCACTAATAATAAACACAATCCTAGATTTCATTTTGACACTGTAGCCTAAAGTAACTGTGGGCAGCTCATCCTTTACAGCTCATGATTTATTTAATTTTTTCCTGCAGGAAAATAGATGACATTAGCAGTGGCGTTTTTTATAAAAAAAAATTGGTGGGGCACAATTTCAAAAGATGGGCTACATAACAGTAAAACTAGAATACGCTGTATCTCACTCTGTTAACATGTCAACAAAGCGCATGGCTCCACAAAACAGACAGCGTTATAACGTGAACAAGTGCGGCTACCAGCTCCAGTTGTTTCACCGTAAATAGGTGACTGCAAGCCCGGCTACAGGCACCACCAGATGACAGAGATTTTAGGGGCCATGGTAGTCACGTTAGAGTTCAGCCAGAAAAAGTTAACATCACGCGGCGATGCATACAGATCCATTCAATGACAACAACCGAGCACATACACACTCGTCACCATCTAACGTAACGGGCCAGAACCACAAGGGCAGGATGATAAAATGGGTTTTCACTCACCAAGGCTGAGGGCTCACTAAAGAGATACGCGACATGGCGGTTCATCCTCTGGGCAAACTTGACTTATTTAGTATGCTAACCACTCCACGTTTAACCGCGGTTACTTTTACCATCAGTTTGAGTGATGACAATATCCGGAGGCTGGTGGGCACCAAGGCGTTTTAATTCCAGTTTCTCCTCCAAAGGGTTCAAACCTGTGCTTTAGTATAAAATCCACTTCGATCATTTTTCAAGTTAGCTAGCGACAATAACACAATCTCCCCTCTTCACTCTTCTTGCCGACTGTTGGTGCCGCGCCTGACAGCTAATCATATCTGAGATATGAAATGACACTATTGTGGGGCAACTGGCTGTCAGCCCCACTGGCCATCAAATTTGTGTGATCTACATTAAACGCACTAACACTCTGAGCATGCATATTCATAATTTCCCATGTACAATGCACATTGCATTGTGTGAGAGGGGCTAGCCCCACTCTGACACATTCAGGCTGCTGTAGTCTACCGCAAACACGGGAGAACCCAGTCTGAAGCAGCAAAGCAGGGTCAGAATGGGAAATAAAAATCCTACCACAAATTATATGCAATTTAGGAAGATGTTATATTCATAGAAGATAATACATTATAGATGATAATAATATTCAATTAATTAACAATAACAGAACATTTGTTTGCATTTCGTTCTGTGGACAAGTGGGGCTGTGCCCCACCTGCCCCTAATGACCAGTTGCCACTGGACATTATATACTAAATGTATTCCTTGTCTCAAGCTACTTCTGTAGAAATCTGTAGTGCAATATTCATATGTTGAATCCCAGTTAGTCTCTGTTCTTACGAATTTCGAGACTATCTCTCTTGAAACGTCTAAGCTAGAGCTTAAAAAAGAAAACTAAATGCTTTTTGGAAAACAAGTAATGCTGAACCGTTTTAAAGACAGACTTGGAGAAACATTTCCATTTACATGCCTGCACTTTCCAATTGGAAGTCTAGTTGGTTTAAACCTCCTCCTGAAGATGTTAGAGTCAGCAGTCATTCCTTATTCTGCCCACAATGCATCTTGGGTAGATTTACAGCTGGATCTTTTTGGTGGAATCATGTTATTGGATTGATAAACGTAAGCATGCACCTGAAAGCCAGTATTAAAAGGTGAGCCTCAAATTCATGTTAACATTAAATGACACATTTTAAATGGCCGCAGAGTTAGAAGTGTTCTGGCTAGATGCATGGAGAAGAGAACTAAAGTTGTTATTGGCACATGTCTGTTTATCTTCTGTAGCCACGACGTTCCACCTCTGGGATTGTCTATTGGAAATTCCGCCAGATATGTCCCTCTTTTAAGGCCTGATGTCCGCTACATTTCGTTTTCTTTGTGTTGGCGTTCTAAACTCCGGTCGATTTACAAGCACTATATATATAGTATATACTAACTGCTCTTCAGATCTCTGCAGGGTAAATCCAGACAGTTAGCTAGACCTAGATCTTTCCAAAGTTTTCTGTTGCATGACTAAACAACCTTTGAACATACACACGTTCCACCAAAACAAGTTCCCTTCCCAAGGCTATTTTGCAGAGGGGTAGGTTCATTGTAACGCAGCTTAGCACCGCTCAATACGATTGTGATTGGTTTAAAAAAAATGCCAATATACCAGAGCATGTTTCTCTCCCATCCCGGGAATGCTGTGTGGATTAGCCAGACCCTCCTCCGCAATGTGAGACTAGTATGTTGCTAACAGTGGTGAAATTAGGTTGTTACAGTAGGAAAAATACACCTAATGGCACAAACCAAGTTGTTAGCATACCAGTAACAATTGTCTTGATTTTGTTTCATACTTCGGCTAGTATATAAAAAGTTAGATTATAAAAATGTTTTACTCTTTTCTCTTCAAATTCAAAATGTTATTGCACCTGAAATTGTTCGCCTTTAGAGATTCAGATATTTCCACACAGGGGCCGTAATAGTGATTTAATTTAAAACTAAAGAGCTTTAGTTTGGGCGCCTGGATAGCTTGGTTGGTGGAGTGGGCGCCCATGTATAAAAGTTTGCTCCTTGACGCGGTGGGCCCGGGTTCAGCTCCGGTCTGTGGCCCTTTGCTGCGTGTCATTCCCCCTCTCTCTCCCCTTTCATGTCTTCAGCTGTCCTGTAAATAAAGGCCTAAAAATCACCAAAAACTAATCTTAAAAACAAAAAAGAGCTTTAGTTGGGAAATCAAGAAGCCGGAATTCAGTCGGAATGGCCTATATGTTTTAGTTTTACAATAAAGATTTTTCAGTTTTGTTACTTCACAGAGGTAGATACAATTTTATATACACCCTATACTGTATAGGATATTTTACACTATATGAGTCGCTGGAATTAACAAGGTCGGTAGCTTCTCTTTATGGCTTCACTCTGTAGCTGTTTATTCACAACACAATTTCTTTTACAAAAATGCCGTCATCACATCATAAATGGCGCTGCTGTTACCACTACATAGCATTTAAAGGGATCGAGTCATCTGAGATCCAGGGAGAGAGAGAGAGAACGCAGCAGTGGTCGAGCGAGCTAGAGAGGGAATGAAATGAAGGAGTGCCGTACAAAGTGGTGAATCAGAGAAATACAACTATCTTTTCGGAATGTTGCACGGTGGTTATGTTCTAAAGCACAAATGAAAACACACATCTCCGCGAGTGATTACAGAGCTTCATCCTGTCTGTTTCTCTGTGTCAGTGTCAGTCAGTCAAAACACGCATGCTGTTATTGCCTGGGGGTTACACAACCACCTTTGTTGACACCCACAAACGTCCCCCACTTACCAAACAGCCCGTCCTCACCTAGAAATTGCCAGTATGGGTAACTTATTCAAGCAGCTAATAATGACCAAAAAATTATGTTTCTTCTTAAAGCAAATGAGGAAGTGAGGTGACAAAGTGTAAGGAGGCAGGTTGGGGTGGCGCATTGGTCAAATAAACACAGGGCTTTCACTCAGTAGACCGGGGATCGGGTCATTTTGAAATTAACCAAGTTGTAGCCTGTGATGCAGTGACATCTGTGACATCCTCATTTTAGTAGTTTAAGGTTACTCATTTTAAGTCAATCCCTCATGTCCCTCTTTGTTGCCTAAACTTAACTAGTTCTGTTTCATAATGTTTGTTGCATGTTCAAAACTGTGCCTGTTACGTTAAATAGAACAGTCACATGATTATGGTCACATGACCCCCCGCCCCTCCGTGAATAGATCCATGTATGTGTCTTCTTGGGAGCTTTGAAAATCGGCCTACAACAACCTTTAGGTATGAGGATGTGTAGCACCAAAATTAGAAGAAAAGAGAAAATACAGACAGAGGGCTAAGTCTATACCAGGGGCGGATTGGCCATCTGGCAATTCTGGCAAATGCCAGAGGGGCCAGATATTTTTTTTAATAGACAAATAAATTGTCTTTACAGGCCGACAGCACATAGGACGGGTTTTTATTGCTTGCACAATTTCACTATGGTTAATAATAATAATAAATATTAAGTATTTGGCCAGTCGGCAGTGGCCAGCCTGGTACCAAGATGGGCCAACCGAACCATCCAGAGGTTGCTTAAATTGGGACGTTCAGTCAAAATCAAGCACATCACCTTCAAACGGGATCTCAGTTTGCAGGGTTCAAGCTGTACCGGACCCTCCCGGTGATCATGCTGCTCTGGGGAACCGGCTGTGCAGCGAGAAGCTGCTGCTGCTCAGTTTTTTAGACATAAGTAGGGTGGGCGCCAAGGAAAAAAGGTTGGGAACCACTGCTGTAGGCTATATTCAACATCACTGATCATTTTTGATCAATAGAATGTACACTTCACAACGTTTTGTATCCATAACATGTTTGTGTTATTGTACAATTTAGCAGTAAAAGCAGTAGCCTAAGTCAATCCTATATTTTTCAACTTGGGAGCAAAACGTGCACCTTGGGGAAAAACAGTTACCAAAAATCCCTGTTCATGCTAATAAAACACCTTGGACCTTGGGGTCAAGTGTTGTCGTATCCGGCCAATGTCCCAGATGTGAAAGCCCCCTTACTGGATTACTGAATATAATAATATTCCATTATATTTTGTATTTTGAATTGTTACCTGCCACCAAAATTTTGTGATTTCCTTGCCATATATATAGACGTTTTTACCATAAATTGGTGCCTAAAAATGTATCAAAATGCAGGAATTGAAGAATAGAGAGTTAAAAACAGATGAAAAGATGGAGAACCAGACAGACAATATGTACAGTGTCAACAGAGAGAAACACGGACAATCGAACAGACAGACAGTGACAACAAGGAACATCATACTGTAAAGAATGACAGTATACAAACGGCATAAACAGGCAGTATGTGTAAATTTGTTATAAACGTGTGCTCTTTAAAAAGTAGTAAGCATTGTTTGCCAGTTACTTACATTAAATGTTTAAAAATATGTTAGATAAGGTACTGCTTATATTATTTCACCACCTGTACACAAATGTAATTAGTAAATGCACGTGTCCATGGGTGGGGCTGCATGGGCTTGGTAATGTGGGCTGGTGTGGCTACAGTGCCAGGGCTGAAATTTTGTCTCAGTCCGCCCCTGGTCTATACACAAAGTCTTTACATATACAGTAAGTCAATATACAAAGCACTGCATATTATACCTTTAAATGGCCATGGAGTTTAATCAGTTCCCATCTGACATGCCACAGGAGGCATAAATAATAAAATGAACGACTGCTGAATTCCATTTAGCTGCTTCAGTTTCAGGGTGCTGGTATCATTCATGCTTGCTCATTGTCACGCTGTCATGGTGTTCATTAATATTATCAGTAACACCTGTGCTCTTCTATGACAAGTCAAAGTGTCTGTTGAAAAAGACGTGAAGTTGAAGTTTGTTGAAAAGGATTTGAATTTGATAAAACAACGTGATGGCCTAGGGTCTAGGATGGTTAAGGTCTAACGTATGTATGTGGTGTGAATTTGCCGTGGGACCCTTGTTGCAGGTCATCCCCTTCTCTCCTCTCCCCCCTACATTTCCAGACTTCCTCACTATTACAGTATATACCATCAATTAAAGGCAAAATTACCAAAAGTCCAATCAAACGTTTTTGAGGCTGCAGTAAGTGGTGTTTTATTGGACTCCATTATATTATTTACGTAATATTCTGCCCTCTTTATGATGTTAATGTAGGTAGACAACATAATATAATACAGTCCCATACAACAAGATTTGAATCAACACCTTTTTGTCTCAGTATCAGAAAAAAACATTACATTTATGAATAGAATTTTCAAAAAGCAGTATTCATTGCAGTATTGTTAGTTGTATACTGCATTTAATTCTATCTAATAAAGCGGGGACTCAGGGTATGAAGAAGGAAAATCTGTATTGTCACCATCAGGATGTCGTAAAAAAATAGCTCAGTAAAACGTTTCTTACATTTTACAGTAAGTAATGATTTTGCTTTCTTTAGTACACACAAAATAAAGTATAATTAGTATGCAGTCTTGAGGGTTCATTGATTCACTCACATGTTGGCAATTCAGGCAGTTCACTGTGCAATTTCTTAATTAGAATGCTAGAGGATAGACAAAGTATGGATTTTATCTGGGGTAAATTACGGAAATTGCTTTAATTAATGCCTAATATGTCTTATCTGTAAGAATAACTGACGGTATGTTGAAATGTTAACATCATCAAGTAAGCTTTTGTCCATGTTTGAAGAAAATGGTAAGAAAATATCCTGCCAAAACCAAGATTCAGGACACATGCATATTGAATATATGCGCAGTAGCTAGGTAAGGACTACTAGCTAGCTACTAGCAGCAGACGAGCGACATTTAAGTGGTTATATACAATTTCTTTCACATTCAGAAACCCGCATCTCACTCAAAACAGCATGGATGTTTTTTTTTTCCAAGTTTGATTTTTTTCATAATATGGGCACTGTAAGTTACGGAACTCTTACTCAAGGAATGGAAGCTATAGAGAGTCTACTTTGATTTGATTAATTACCAGTAATCTATTCATTTAGTTGTACATTTGAAGGTCAAATTATGTAAACTAATATTCTTTATTTTCTTTGTAGTATTGTTTAAAAATGTATACAGCATACTGGATCTGGTTAATAATAAAAGGTCATCATAATCATCAATTTAAAAATTGCATTGTATGCAGTGTTGGGAAGGATACTTTCAAAACGTATTTCGTTACAGAATACAGAATACATGCCCACAAATGTAATTTGTAACGTATTCCGTTACGTTTCTCAATCTGAGTAACGTATTCTGAATACTTGGATTACTTCAGGATTACTTCTACATTGAATTGCGTTTTATAAGTGTAGGAATGCGGCTATCACATCCAGCTTACTAAACAGGCCTATAATGGTGTGTTCTTTTTATTCCAACTAGCTGAATGTGTACCTGAACAAGTAGATAGATTATTGTATTGTATTGGTCGCTCAAAAAAATCTAACCGCGGTGTAAGCTACCACAAGCTAATTTTAGCTAACGTTAGTTAGCATGTCAAACGGGGCTAGTCAGTCTTAAAACGGCTCTGGAGTTAGTAAATCAGCACGTATACGTATAGGAGAATGTAAAGTCGCACGTCAATGTTAAAATAGCAAGGTGACCAGTAAAACTACAGCAGATGACTACCCTTGGCTAATTTAAAAAATAACTTACTTTAAGATGCTTCTTCAGGTTGGAGGTGGAGTAATTTGGACGCTGAAAGGAGGTTGGTTGCTGGCAAGCAGAGGCTGCACGGCACAGTTAGCTGTATTTCATTCTCCCTGTTCGTTCTTTAATGTGAAATGCTGTTTGAATTTCCAAGATAGAAACTTATTACTACCCTGGCTCTGTCGTGCCCGTTCCGACTCCATTGTGACTGATCACGCAAATAGCAATTTTTTTCTATTTCATATCGGGGCTTCTGGAAAATGCATTAAGTTGCCTTAATTTATTCAGAGTGAATAAAACCTGTGAAACAGAGAAGTATCGTCATGTAATCCACTGATTTTAACAATGTAACTGTATTCTAAATACCAACTATTTAAATTGTAACTGTAACGGAATACAGTTACTCATAATTTGTATTCTGAATACGTAACGCCGTTACATGTATTCCGTTACTCCCCAACACTGATTGTATGCATATTGTAGTTGATGGACAGTGGTTTGACTTACTAATAAAGAAAGGCCTTTATGACCTCCGAAATGAATCAGCAAGCAGACAATAAGAGCAAATACATAGAATATCAAGTGTTCCCTGATCCAGCCTTTGTGAGGCAGAGTTCAGATAGGGGTCTTTACAGAGAAAGCCCACCTGGCTAAATGAATAGGCAATGTTGTCAGGGTTTAGAAGAATCAGTAGGCTGTGAGGCTGCCGTATAATACAGCGACTGTCAGCGTTGACAAGCCTCAGAAACACACACCTCTAATCTCAACCCCCCTTTCTTCTCCCCCTCAGCCATAACACACAGAAAAAATGACACCCTGCGCAAATATTAAACATCTTCCAAGGCCTATTCCATTATCTTCTTTTCTCTAACACTGTTTAAACCCCCGCCCCTGCTCTCTCTCTCACTCTCCATATCTCTCTCTCATCTTGTCTTGTCCTTGTCTCCTCAGAAGCCCTGGCAGCCGGATCATCTCTGTCTCTTAGTGTCAATTAAAAGTGAAATATCTGCATTTGTCAACATATCATTTGTGCTGGGCCCGTGATGCACTGCTGATTTGTCGGCCGACTCCTGACACCGGGGAGGGAATGCCGAGGCGGCAGTCTCCCTCATTAGACCTGGAGCTGGCACTATGATGGCTGACACCGCCGGGAGGCTTCGCTCCCCGCCGACATGATACTAACCCAGGAACAGGCCTCGTCTGTCAGTCCTGTCACTTGCCAGCCAGCCATCCAGTCAGGGAGAGCGAGGGGCAGATGGGTGGAGGAGGAGGCGCACGAGTGTGGGAGGGTGCACCATGCACACTACTCTCAGGGCCAGGGAGGGAGAGTCTATAATGAAGTATATTTGTATTGCAAAATGTCAATATATGTCATAGTTTCTGAAGGATATGTGGGACATAGTTGACATTTTAATGCGGTGATGGCAAATTGTTAATTGATCTAATAATAATTTTAAACCACGGGTTACCCATACAATAATACAAATGTAAAGAAATAAGGAAGAAGACGATTAAGGGGTTAAAAAAACAAATAGTAAACACTTATAATAATCAAGACTGAAGCCTCTCCCCCGCCCTGTTTTACAGTTTTTTTAAATAAACTACTTATAACTTTTACTTGAGTAATTTTTCAAATAGGTATTTTTACTTGTACTTGAGTAATATTTCATCAAAGTATTGGTATTTTTACTTGAGTACAATATTTTAGTACTTTTTCCACCTCTGCTTATCTGGATCTGGAAAAACGTATATAAATGCAGATGTACTTGCAGGCAGAACACATTGATATCAGAATGCAATCAGATCAGCCAGAGAACATCTGGAGGGGGTCTATCATCAGATCTCCGATAGGTATAAAACGCAATGTTTCCCAACATTCTTGAGATAAATATTCCGATCAAGAAGTTGAAAAGGTCATCTAACTCCACCTTTTTTTTCTTCTTTGTTTTTAAGATAATTTGTTGGGCATTTTAGGCCTTTATTTGTATGACAGCTGAAGACATGAAGGGGGGAAGAAGGAGGGGGAACATCATGCAGCAAGGGGGCCACAGCTCGGAGTCAAACCCGCAGCCGCTGCGTCGATTAGTAAACCTCTATATATGGGCGCCTACTCTACCAGGTGAGCTACCCAGGCGCCCTAACTCCACCTTTTACAGCTATCTTAAGCTGCTTATTACAGACAAGCCCTTCTTCTGCAAAGGAAAATACACAGAACCATATCGGGAAACTTTTGAGGGAGAGCTATGACATACAAGACAGGTGTAGCCGAGATAGCACTGTTGCTAGCTGGTTTTTCCATTGGTTCTGGTCAACGCTCATGAACAGGTTTGAACGGGTTATAAACAGAACCCTGCATGTGTGCATCAACTGTCTGCGTTGGGTTTAGACTGTAATGTTAGCATAGCATTACAGAAAAGTAGCCTACAGATGTCTATGGCTGTGTCAGTCAGTAGCATGACCCTCACTTTGTCTGTCCCTTGAGATCCTGCATTGCTCAAAAGTTGTTTTAGTCGTGCAAAAGAGAACTCAGATTGGACAGATAGTCTAGCTAGCTGTCTGGATTTACCCTACAGAGATCTGAGGAGCAGTTAACCATAGTCCTCATAAATCCACCGGAGTTGGTCCGGCCGTGAATTTGCGTTTCCTAGGATGGCAAAGGAATGTCTGGCCCTACCCTGCCATACTCTGCCTCTGATTGGCTTACCCAGGTATTTTTACCCTAACCCTAACCAATCCATCCCCTCATGCCTAAACCTAACTAATCTAACCAACGAAGGTAACGAGTACTAGCCAATGAGAGGCAGAGTATAGGGCAGGTCAGGACATCCCTTCGCCATCCTAGGAAACGCAAATTTGCATCTGCGTCAAACAGTGTTGTAGTACTCAAGATCGGTCCTGGTCACGAGACCAAGACCACTTTTTTGAAGGTCTCGGTCTCGTCTCGGAATTGACCCCATTTTTACTCGGTCTTGACTCTGTCTCAGATAAAAAAGGACTCAGGATTTCATTTCAAGACCACAAATGCCTTTTGATTATTTTATCAAGGCATTTTTCATGATACACTTATGGCAATAAAAGAGGTGAATGAAGAAGAATCTTAATTTGTTTTCCGTGTTATTTTTTTCTTTCAGATCAATTTGAGGAGTGCCTATGGTTAGCATTTTCCACATTTTATCGTGGCATGCAGTGTAGGACTCACATTGGTCTGGTCTTGGACTTGACTTAGTCTCAACCCCTCAAAGTCTTGGTCTTGTCTTAGTCTCGATACACTCTGGTCTTGGTGATGACTTGGTCTCGGATTAGGCGGTCTTGACTACAACACTGCTTTCCTCCAGTGGTATATATTATATAATTATATTATAGGTGCATATTTGGTGGTGATGGCGCAGTGGATATGACACATGCCTTTCGTGTGGGAGAGTTCAATTCCCAATGTGGTACATCAACCACTGTGTCCCTGAACAAGACACTTAACCCCTAGTTGCTACAGAGGCGTGTGGCTTCTGACATATATAGCAATTTAAGTCGCTTTGGATAAAAGCGTCAGCTAAATGAAATGTTATATAATTTTACATATCTGTCTCTGAGATGTACGCTTCCAAAACATATCAACAAAGGTGAATGGAATTTAGTTTGTGGTGCTCACCGCATTTAAAAGTTACACATAAAACACTCCAGCAATTTGTCTTTCCAACAAACAATATCCACGTTATGATCTTCATGTTACAGCATTTTCAAGTTTCCAATTTCAGATATTTCACTGGAAGCAGAACATTTCCATTGTGTCTCACTGAGAAGGTGCCTGTATGTGTTTCTTTAGTTTAAAAAAAAAGCAATTCTAATTTTCTAACTTGGTGTGGAGTAGCAGGAGGATCTCAGGGTTTCATGCCAGCATTCCTGGCTCCTACGCCCCCACACTGTGGGATCAAGAAGGAGGAGGAAGAGGAGGATGGTTGTCCTGCTTCACTTGCCACCATTAGGGAGGAGAAGTACTGACCAAGCCAGCAGCCAGCCTGGGTGGGAGCCGCACAGAGACACAAAGGAATGCACCATTAGCTTCAAAGACAGAGAGGGAATGTGGAGGGGGTTCAACAGTTCAATGTATCTTTGCTATTGCAGTGTTTTTTGTTTGTTTTTGAAGCAGCTATTACTAGTAATCCATATATTTCTTTCTATTGGGGAAGCAATATATTTTAGATTGAAGAAATATGATTGACAATCATTCATTCCGTCTATCCTCGATGGATAGAGACGAATGTTGCACCAAAGAGCTTTACATAAATGATACATTTGCTTCTTTTTCCCAAAGTTTAAACCAAACACAATATTTGTCATACATTTAGTAAATTAAGCCAATTGTTTTGTATGATTTTTTTTGTTATTACTCCATTGCCCTAGACCAGGGGTGTCAAACTCATTTTCACTAGGCGCCACACTGGAAAAAGAGAATCACACCAAGGGCCAGACATGTATAGAGTTTATGACGTGCTTTTGTTACTGCATGTCACTTCTTTTTTTTTACATTTTGGTAGTTTTTTTCCTCATTTTTGTTGTATTTGTTCTGACTTTTTTGTGGCTTTCTCAGACATTTTTCACCTTTTTGTAAATTGGTTGCTTTTTCTGACATTTTTGTACGCTTTTTGTCCCATTTTTGTTGACATGAAGTCCTACAAAAGTCAGCAAAAGAGTTCCTCAGCCATCATAGAATTCAGCAAATCAAGCAAAACAACATGTTTCACAGCCTGAATATGAGAACTCTCTGCTTCTGGGGGAATTTCTGTGCCTCAGAGTCGGCAAATTGTAGCCATATTCTGCTTTGAATGACAGATAATTGCAGTTTAAAAACAATTTCCTGTGTTTTTGGTTTGGCACATAACTAGGTGGGCCAAAATCTATTGTGAACCCAAAATGTATATATACGGGCCGGCTGTAAATGTGCAACGGGCCCGCGGGCCTTGAGTTTGACACATGTGCCCTAGACATTCACTTTCCTGTTTTGTTGCAGCCTTTACTTCTGCTGTAAGTACTTGTCATACCAGATTTTTTGAATGTGGTAACTTGTTTAAGTGTGGATATGTTCTTTTATTTTACTGTTGGAAATGGGAAAACTGAAAAAAATATATTACAAAAAAAACATCCATTCATTATTCATTTATTTCTTATGTGTTTTATTTTTCCTTGAACACTGTTTAAGACACATACCAGCCAACTTAGCGACATTTCCAACTAAATGCACAAAATGACCATAAACCATCAAATCCTCCTCATATACACATACTGAGTACAAATAAAGAGTTTTATATCAAAATGAGATACTCACTTTGAAAAAACAGGGGTGTCTAGTGAGTGAATTATAGTACAAGTTTTGGGTTGACCCATTAGTATCACTCACAAACTAAATCCTGTTTATTTCCTAACATGAATATGTAATATTTTGGAATAGAACTCTTCATGTACTGATCTACAGTGTGCTGTACATGGTACAGCTTAATTAAACAACTCCAGTGTAAAATCACTACCATTTTGTACATTGCCGGGATACTTCCTGTGTATGTTCTGTTGTAAATTCACAGCACTGCATGTATGTACAATACCATGATGCTTTTAACAACTTTTGAATATTTGAGCAGAGCTGCATCCCTGCACGCTTCTCACATTGAGGTTTCTGTCAGTGTCCTCTCCTTTAAAATACAGTCCACAAAAGGCTTTCATTGCCTGAATAAGTAGCATAAGACAGACCACAGCATTCTTGTGTTTCATGGATTACAAACAATAACCATATAATAAATTAACTGTGGACTGAGTTGAGTTGGATGTAGAAGAGGTTCTTTTGTGGGTCCAATCAGCTCTGAGGGACCTTACCCAGGAACAAAGTTGGACCAGGTCCAAAATATGCTCAGGTTGGGAAGGGTTTAATTTTACTGTCACTGCTCTGTGTCAATATGTCTAGTATATGAATGAATCTGAGGGTATGCCCTAATCACCGTGGGAGAAAATATTTGAGAACATCAGTCCCGTCGGACCGAGTCTATCTTTTTCAAAAGTTAACTTATGTCAGGTTTGGGCAGGTTTCCATGAGTCTGTTTCAGAAGACCTCTAGTGTAGATACTTGGAGCCCAGGTCTGATGCTGGAGAGCTGACCCCAAGCAGATCTTCCTCAAAATGATGATGATATGGTGGCCTCTAGCTCACCCATTAAGAGCGTTTGCCCCATGTTGGCGGAGTCCTGCAGCGGCACGGGTTCGAATCCAGCTTGCTGCCCTTTGCTGCGTGTCACCCGCCAGCACTCTCCCCCTTTCATATCTATCTACCGTTGCTATAATAACCTCCATACACATGCAATTCATGGCCAGAAGTATGTGAACATTGCACCGATATTAGTCTCGCATTGCCAGACCTTCCTTCACAACGCTGTAGAGGAGGGTCTGGCTAATCCACATAGCATTCCAGGATGGGAGAAAAATGTGCTCTGGTTTATTGGCATTTCTTTAAACCAATTTTAATCATCTTGGGCAGAGCCCCGGTGCCGCTGCAAAATAGTCTCGGGAAGGAACTTTTAGTGGAACGTGTACGTTCAAATGTTGTTTTAGTAGCCTAGCTATCTCTCTGGATTTACCCTGCAGAGATCTGAGGAGCAGTTAACCATAGTCCTCATAAATCCAACAGAGTTTAAAATTTTGACATCCGGCCGAAAAGTAGGATATCCGGCAGAGCAATGCCTGGAAGTGGAACGTCATGGATATAGACTGCACCCATATCTAACTGCTGAATATTCTTCATTCTAAAACTATGGACATTGATGTGCTACTCTACCAGAATCCACTCTGATTTCAGGCTTTCTGGACGATTTTGGAACCTGGCTGCAGGCATTACTCAAACTGCCGTGAGACTGGGTTGTTAGTGAGGTCCAACACTGATGTTTGGTGATCACTTCTGGCTCAGATTCGGTGTTTAAGTTCATCCTAAATGGGTTGAATACGGTTGAGGTCAGGGATCTGTGAAGGCTAGTCAAGTGCTTCCACACCAAACTGGAAAAAAATAATCTTAATGGAGTTGGCTATGTGCACTGGGGCATTGTCATGTTGAAAGAGGAGAAGCACAAACTGCTGCAACATTAAAGCTATAGTGCGTAGTTTCTGTCTCCCCCATGAGTATTTTTTAAGTAATGACAACTAACATGTCGGCACATCCACATGATACAAGCCCTCCTCCACGCAGTTGCTTGTAACCAACCAAGGTGGACACAGAGGAAATTAACAAAACATGATGGACTCTTCAGAAGAGGTCGTTATCTTCGCTCGATTTTCTGCGTGCGAAAGTCGCCGGACGACACCATTTTTTTAACCTAGCCATACTGAGCAACCCGGTCTCAAGCCAGGTCGTGTAATAGTTACGTTATTGTAATCTATTAAGTCGTGGACAGGTTACGATTTTGACGTTTTTTTCGTGTATATGCAACGACTTTTGAACGTGTACAGGTCACGCTTTTCGAACCTGCTCTGGGGGACGCGACTACGGGGAAATGAGGCGCCACACGCCGGTCAAAACAACGGCACGGGCCGCCACTCGCGATCGGGGAAATGCTGACGCGAATACGGGGAAATGAGGCGCCACATGCCGGCCAAAACAACGGCACGGGCCGCCACTCGCAATCAGGGAATTGCTGACGCGACTACGGGGAAATGAGGCGCCACACGCCGGCCAAAACAACGGCACGGGCCGCCACTCGCGATCGGGGAAATGCTGACGTGACTACGGGGAAATGAGGCGCCACACGCCGGCCAAAACAACTGCACGGGCCGCCACTCGCGATCGGGGAAATGCGGCGCCACACGCCATTCGCAAGACACGGGAAATGAACCGCCACCATAACGAGACGGTTGGGGTTAGAAAAAAAAAGGAACGGGGTAAGGAACTGTCACACGTGGGACACGCCGACAAAGGAACTGCAACACGCGGGACAAAGGTACTGCCACACGCGGGGCGCAAACCCCGGTCTCCGGCATGAAAGTCCTGTGTTTTATGACCCATCCACCACCCCGGCCAACCTCCCTACGCGGACTTTCGCCTTATCAACTACTCGCTACTCGCTTTCGTTCTGGAATCACGAAATATGCTTCCCATTAAAATACATTGCTTTCAATTTCGTAATCGCCACACGAAAAAAACGGCATTTACGTAACCTGTCCACGACTTAATAGATTACAATAACGTGACTATATAACGACCTGGCATGAGACTGGGCTGTACTGAGAAATACAGAGAGAGTTGTGTAGAGCCGATTGTCTTAATTAGCTTTGTAGCAACTCATTTGGCAATGGCTTGAATGTAACAGAGGTTCATTAAGATAAAAAAAAGTTACCTAATAAAGCTTTAAGATTTCCCTTCATTGGAAAAAAAAAAGCCTGGACCAAACTCTGAAAAACAGCCCCAGACAAAAATTACACAAAAGCATGCAGACAGGGGTGTCCACATACTTTTGGCCAAATAATGCCTCTAATTAGCCACATTTGAGCGATATTGGGCCAGTTGTACTAGGTCAGTGGAAATAAAGTCAAAGTAAACTTTAAAATCTGGTACCAACCCTACCTAATACTCAAACATTACATTTAATACTACATTCAACAGTAATGACCAGTGTATTTCTAATACATATCCATCTGTGACTTGCATGCCACTTCCCTTTCACAAACTGTTCTATTTCCATTAACATGAAAGTGGTACAGTGCGTCAGTCTGAATTTGAAACACATCAGCACCTAACCATAGTTAGCTATAAAAGCGTCCTGGTTAAGGGGTTTAATAAAGTTAGATTCACTGGTGAGAACAGAGTGAAAGGCAGGTGAGTAGTGGGACGAGTAGTAATGTGAGTGCAGTGGCATCCAAAGCTAGAATGCAGGTTTGTCTGAAGCAGCTCCATGAGATTATAGTAGCAAAAACGGTGACTTGACAGTGTTTTATTAATATTAAAACTTAAAGAAATAGTTCAACATTTGGGGAAAAACACTTATTTACAATCTTTCTGCCATTGAAGTCAATATCATGTTTGTGTGTTCAGTAGTTAGCTTTGTTATGACGTGGTTAGTCTAGCTTAGCATAAAGACTGGAAGCCATGGGAAACCACTAGCCTGGCTCCGTAAAGTTCACTAATTAACACATTGTATCTTGTTTATTTAATCTGTAAATGAACAGAAATGGAAACTGAGAAATGAGAACTTGTGGTTTAGGGGGAGCTAGGGGCTGGAACTGTTAAATAGTGAATAATACTAATTAGTCTCAGAGAACAAGAAGTCATGACCCAATTAGGCGGTGAAATATTGGCGTCAGTTTCGGTGTTGCCAAAGGTCTCCGTTTGCGGCCGTTGAGACTGCAACACAACCCCGCCGATTCCAAACCATAACGGGGTCAGAAAAGTTTCTAAAATGACGCCGGTTTAGGGGCTCGGAAATGCCAGAGCAGGGGGAATGAGATGTGTAAACATAGCAAAAGGTATTTGTTTTTAAACCAAAAAGGCAGCAATATGACTATAGCCTAACTCTTGGAAAAAGTGAATAAGTAGAATTCTAAAGATGTTGAATTATTCCTTTAAATTAGCTACAATTCAAGAAGACATTCTTCGCTGAATTCTTTTTTTTCTGACACTTGAAGAAAGTGTCAGAAAATTTCCAGAAATGCTGACATGACACGTTAGACCACAGCAATAACATTCCTACAATTACATACCGTTCTTTTTGAAAATATTACAAAAAGGGAAATACAGTGACTTGAACTTTTGCAGCACATTATACACAACAGAAAGACATGGATAAAACACTCACAGCATATTTACACAGTGACAAAGAATGGGCAGAGTGGTTAGCCTGTACAGTGCACATTGACAATATAATACAGCAAATATTAACACAGCACTTTTTGACCCCTGCAGAGGCTGAACGTTAAGTTGGGGGTTCTGGAGTCATGTTTCATCCTATGGGTTAGGGTTTGGCGGGGGGGGGGGGACTTTTTTTCATTCACAAACTGCAGCAGCTTGAATAAAGAGAAGTTACTCAGTAACTGAGTGAATGAAAACCTGCATCCACATGATAGAAGAGTACCGCCTTCAACTTAAGAATGTTTTCCCCGTCGGACAAGAAGGACTCTATATAGCCTGTATTAAGCACCTGAAATCAACGGTGCTCAAGCCAATATTGTAAAAAATTAAAATGTCTTATTCAGCAAAAGATGACATGAGTTTTGAATCAAAAATACATTCCTGCAACTGCTTCTTCCAAATTCATAGACACAAAAAAACACAAATTCACCGTGGCAGGAGAGAGAAAAAAGCTGAAATTAGCTCACATCATGGCAGAAGAGTTGAAGTCATGCAGGATAAGCATTAAATTAATGTTTGTCTGTAAAAAAAAATCTCCCTTTAAACAGACACCCCTTGTAAATGCAATGTAATACTACAAGGAGTATGTTGGTGAAGAAGAAAGTGCCGCCCTGATAATATTATGCAATTCATACTCATGCAAATTAAAACTCTGTTTAACAGAATTGCTTTCACATGTATTCTTCTCCCTTTACACATCCCTTGTTCCCCTGTCATGCAAAACACAATCTGCAAAGGAAGGTTTTGAATGTTTTGCTTGACTAAACCATAAATGATGAATTACTTGCCCCTATGGAGGGTGTCGGAGAGTTTCAGTTGCTGTGGTTTCCAGCCTGTGTGAATACATTCCTTAATACCCACAGACGTTTGGGCTTTTCTTTAGTACATGTGGTCCTCACATGAGTTTGGTCCCATGTGAAGCTTGAGCTTGTCCTCAACTTTGCAGAGGGGACGTCCAGCTTCAGAGCATCCTTTGACCACTCTCGCCCCAGCAGGACAGCCTGAGTAATCGGGTAACTATCACTCGTATTTAACTGTACATCTGTGAGACTTCAACATCAGTAGTTTTTCCAGGTGGAGGATCAGTCATTATTCAGTGCATTTACATGCAGTTTAAGAACCTGAGTGATTATATTCGGGTTAAGGCAATGCCCCGGTTACTCAAACGTCATGTAATCACCTAACCCCGGCAAAATCAGAGTTCTCTTCCCCCGGTTAACAGACCTAGAGAACTCCTTTAGTAACCAGGGTATTCGGGCATGTATACGTCTTAACCGGAGTAAGGTCAGGTTATGCGTCTGCACATGCTCCGTAGGTTATAGCAGCCCCTGCCCTCTCCGTTGCACGGAAATATAAGAGAGCAGTTGGAAACAACAGAGCCAAACAGCAACAGCAACAACACAAGCTTTAAACCTTTAAACCCACACCAGTACGAGAAGTAAGGCATGAAGAATGTATTAAATGTACAGCGCTGAAAATTGGTCCATGTTCTCCTTGCTTTCCAAGCTGTTGTGATTTTTCCTACCAGTTGTACATTGGTAGAGTACCACCTACTGTACCGGAGGTGGAGTTACTCTTGTTATTCTTTGCATTCTTCCCCGTTATGTATGCAGGGAGAACTGGCATAACCAGGTTATTCACTTAACAAGGGTAAGACCATGCCCCGGTTCCTGCTGTGCATGTAAACGCACTGACTGAGTAATCCTCCATCACTTCTTCAGAGGGCAGAAGGGCCCGCCAGTGTGACACTGCAGACCTTATGTTCTCTCTGCCCCTTTACATAGATCCATCCACTGGATGTAAGGCTGTGAGGCAGGGCTGCAGGCCTCAGATCAGCCTCTCCTCTGGGGGCACTTTGAGGACACTGCCCATCTCGAGCCTGGCACCGGCCACCTCCTGTGAGCTGGGGCTGTACGTGCCCTCTGACTGCCGCTTCTTCCGCGCTGTCATGATGAGGCAAAACACCACCAGGATGGCCAGTAACACACAAAGGGTGATCAGGGGGATGGTCACCACCAGCCAGGGGATTCGCTCCATATGCTCCGCTTTCTGCAAGAGCACAGAACAGATCGTTACGTACAGGGCTTTAAATAAACTTTTTATTATCACCTGCCAAAGTGGCTAGCAGATTTTAAAAATTACCAGCCAATGAGATTTTCCACTAGCCAAATTTCACTTTCCCCCCTCCTCTTTCATCTTCATTGTCACCTGTCTCTGCAGCCTTCCTGTTTTGCTCCTCTGGTTTCTTAACTCCCGAAAAATATCTCTACCTATAATTCTACCTCACTAACTTTACTTTAATTTCAGCTCCTTTGGTTTGTTTAGCCCCATTCCGCTCGTCTTCTCTGTTTCAGCGTAGTTCGTAACCAATACCACACACGCTAGTCTCATAGCCAACAGTTGCAAGACACTTCACGATAAAGTGTTCATGGGAAATGTAGGATTAGTAGGCTACTACGCGCAGTGTTGCCAGATAAAGATTAAGTTTCCAAGCCAAACACACACAATACCACCCAAATTTCTTAGCGGAAAACAGACCAATCTGGCAACACTGACTTCATTCTCTGTAGCTGACCGATTCCAACAGACGCAGTTGCATTTGCTTCTTTCATCCAAAGTGGCTAGTAATTCAATTCAATTCAATTTTATTTATAGTATCAAATCATAGCAAGAGTTATCTCAGGACACTTTACAGATAGAGTAGGTCCAGACCACACTCTATAAGTTACAAAGACCCAACAATTCCAGTAATTCCCCCAAGAGCAAGCACTTAGCGCAAAAGTGGTGAGGAAAACTTCATTTTAGGGAGAAACTTTGGGTGGTGAGGAATACTTCCTTTTAGGGAGAAACCTAAGACAGACCCAGGCTCTTGGTAGGCGGTGTGTGACGGTGCCGGTTGGTGGTGTGATGAACGATGGCAATAATAGTCACAATAAAGATACTGGAACAATGACCAGAAATAGTAGTTGTAGTAGTTCATAGCATAGCTGGGCACTGCAGGGCATTATAGGACGTAGCAGGGCACAGCAGAGCATAGCAGGGCACAGCAGGGCTTAGTAACTTAACAATGTTACCCGCCAAAGGAAATTTTTAGCAGCATTTCGCCAGTTGCCGGGTGTCAATTTAAAACCCTAGTTATGTACTGTATGCATGACCATACCTTCTTTTGTACGATTTTAACCCTTGTGTTGTCCTAATTTGACTCAACAAAGTTGGGATCTACGTTGTTTGGAACCACAATGTTCTTCGCACATAAAATTAATGATGGCTATCATTTAATTTGGGGGTTTTATTCAATTTTATAGCATTTGAAAAAAAAAAATGTTAATGATTCAAAACAGTATCCTGACTAAACTTTGACAAATAACCGTCTGTGATCCACTCAACATCCTCTGATCTTAACTAACTATTAGTCAAAATGATTCATAGCTTCAGCTTTTAATCCATTATTTAATAGAGGAACTATGAAAAGAGTTTCAAAGTTAAACTTTAAAACAGTAAATAAATACATTCTCATTTAAAAAAACATTAATGAATTACAAAATAAAAAAGATCATTTCCAAATTAATTTGAAAATGCAATTGTAAAAACAGGAATTAATAGTTGAATTCACTAATTGAACTAAGAATACAGCTTTTAAAAAGGCAACTCCTTTCCCCATTTTCAAATCCATTTCCTCACTGCTTTTCCTTATCCAATTCGAAATCCGATTCAAAAATAATTTCCCATTTCATTTAGGCTTTCCCTGAGCCTTTAGGGCCTGGTGCTAGTTGGAAAGACAATGCAAATTAGCATGGAAACAAGCTCTCTGATTGGCGAACACCTGGCTTATTATATTCATAGGTTTCAGTCACGCTGTATATTGTAAATAATATATACTTTAAATAATTGTATAAGTAGTAAAACAATACAAATGCAAACCACACAAAAATAAGTTTTACTATTTAAACTGTAGCAGCTAAAGGGTAGGCTTCTTGCATCTAAGCCACGGATATTAAACCCATCACTCAGATTCAGGTTCTAATTTTGCACATGTGCTGTGAAAGTGAATTAACTCAAAGCCAGTGTAAGTGAAAACAAGCTGTCTGTCACTTACGTTGCTCTCGCACATTGTGCCGCTGAAACCCGGCACACACACACACTGAAAGTGGTTGAGTCTGTCCAGACAGGTGGCACCGTTGAGACAAGGGCTGGACTCACACTCGTCTATTTCTGTCTCACACCTGAAACACATCAGAAGGGTTTTAACACAACCCTGACTGACAGAGCAGACACACACACACACACACATGCACACACTCCTGACCTTTACACTTGGATGTGGTTCAGACAAACTTTCTCCTGAGCAGCAGTTGTGTGTGTGGTGAGAAATGTACAGTGTGCGGCTCTCACCTGGCACCCGTGTATCCCGGCTTGCAGGTGCAGTTGCCTCCAGAGTCGCCTCCTATACAAACCCCTCCATTAAGACACTCTGTGTGTGCATCGCATGCCACTGGAGGGAAACGCCACCTATTGGACACACACACTCATTACACTCTAAGGTATGATATTGTAGTTATACAACCTTTAATAATGACCCAATGTCTGTGCAGGTGAAACTAAGATCTTCACAATTAATCCAACAATCATACAATAATGATTTTTGGCTTCCACATTAATTTGAACAAGAGTAGGTGTGATTTGACACTTTGCGTTGATAGTGGCTTGTGCCACATCAAATGAAGCGTTCTACTTTCTGACTTTTTCATTGCACAGGCAACTTTTTAATATAATTAAATGACTAACTTTTGGGCATACAATTGTATTGTCGCTGTTGTCATTATTGAATCTGCTTTTATTATATTTTAAGTAGTAAAGAATTATCTGTGTTATGTTTTTATACGAATGGCGTGAACATGAAGCCAGTTATGTGTAGCAATGAAACAAAATGAATCAATATTTTTTAATAATAACAATATGTCAAATGACTTTAATTTTCAAAAAATGTTGCACTTAGTGATGAAGCCAAAGAGAATTATCCCCAACTCTGCAGTTCTCAAATGTCTGTTTACACAATTGCCAATCAACTTTATAAGAAAATAATATGTCAACTTTTTTGTTGACAACTGCCTCTGCTTTCCTTGAGTGGCAAAGAGAAAACAGCACATTTAATGTTAAGCAAAACCAGGTGCATGATCAATGCAGGGGGAGGAAAGGTCATGCACCATTCAATATTCAGTATTCACATCATGCACAGATCGCTGCTAAATAGTAGGGGTGGGAAAGAAAATCGGAAAACGTACGTATCGTAATTTTTTTCGCCACAATTTTTTAAATCGATTCTTTTCCCTAGAATCAATATTTTTTTTATTCATTAAAATATTTCTGTTCATATGGTACCGCTGATGGCGACTACATCATGTCCGTTTACAGCAAAACAAACTAAAAGCAGAAATTGCAGAAAATCCTTATACTATAAATACTGTTTTACAAATTAAATAAATAGACTGACTGACGTGATGTGCATTCTTCTTAGAAAACAATTAAGATTTTAGAAATGTTTCATGATATATTGTCTCTAGAAGTGTATTATTCAACTTTTGTTTTTGGTAAAGAAGGAAAATACTATCGAATCACAATAAATGAAATTCACAATACAAATCAAACCAGCACCCATGCATCGAGGAAATAATCAAATCGGGACAAAAGCATATCGTCCCAGCCCACAGCTAAACACCAGCATGTCTACACAAACAGCCAACTAGAAAGGATGCTTATTCAGCCTGCAATGATGTCATTACACTGCAGCATAATCAGGTCATTGATGAGTCATGGTAATTCTCTCATAAATATGTGCAAAAAGTAAAAAGCCTAAACTGTGCTGTATAGAAAGTGTTGTACTCACTGGCAGCGTTTGCCGACGTAGCCAGGAGGACATGAACAGGTGTGAGCTCCCAACCGGTCCACGCAGGTTCCTCCATTCACACAGCTGAACTCCACACAGTTATTCACCTCTTCCTGACAGTTTGTCCCTGTGTATCCAGGCTCACAGTCACACTGGTAGTCTGCCAGAAGGTCTGTACATGTACCGTAGACACAGGGACCTGAAGAACACTCATTAACCTCCATCTCGCACAGTTCCCCCTCCCATCCTGCGCTGCAGCTGCAGTTAAACTCATTAAACTGGTCCTGGCATACACCCTGGTTGAGGCAGGGCTGGGAATCGCAAATCGGTGCACCTTGGCATCCTATGATTGGCTCGTGCCCACCCAATCTGGAGAACCGGCTCATCTGCGGGGCGTCTGGTACATTTATGAGCGGCAGGTAGACTCCACCCACTCTCACCTCCCCTAAACATCCAGTGTATTTCTCCGCCAGCCAGATTATGGTGTCATTCAGGAAGTTAAGGTTGCCGCCAACACCGAAGCTACCACCCACTCTCTGCCCATCGACGGTAAGGCGCCAGCGGGATGCTAACTGTGTGGGATCGACCATGGTCAGCTGGATGTGATGCCATGCTCCGTCTGCGATGGCTCTGTCACTTGTGAAGGCCAGCAGCTCTGCACTCGCCCCGCTGTTCAGTTTGACCAGCAGGGAGGAGTTGAGCAGACCAATGCAGAAGACCTCGGCTCTGCTGCCGGCTCGCAACAAGATCCCGTTCTCGTCCCGCGTCCTTACATCCATGGTGATGTTGGTAACAGGGCTCAGCAGGGAACTGTTGGAAACATACTGAAGAGCGTTGTCCTGAAAAATGGCTTCAGTTAAACCTGTGGGAGGAAAATAGCATGTGAGCAGTTTTGAAATGTTACTGACACCAAGAATTGTGTACAAGTTACATGTTGATTCAAAACTTGTGCGAACAGAGATCATTTTTCTATCAAAAGGCTGTTTTTAATGAAAGTCATCCGTAAATACTGGGGGCGTGGAACTTGAAAGCCATGAGCATTAACCAGGCAAAGGTCTAATGAAAGTATCACATTGCATTATGTAGTGTAGTGATTGTTTTGGGAGCTTGGTCTATACTAAAGAGAAAATTTCAGGACATTTCTACATCTCATGCACTGGTTTCGCCCATTCTTCTTTTAATGTTTCCATTAACTTGGTGTTTGGACTAAACAGGGTTTTCCCTCCCATTATAAGGCTTAGTCACAGCACCCAAGCCGTTTTGGGCCACACCACCTAAGCCAAATGAATGTAGAGTCAAAATGGACTGTTTCGAAACTAACTTAATTACTTTTCCCAAATCTAAAGGCAGTGTTGTAGTACTCCAGATCGATCTTGGTCTTAAGATTGGTCTCAAGACCACTTTTTGAAGGTCTCGTCTAGGAATAGACCACTGTTAACATGGCATTGTCTCTGTCTCAGATAAAGAGGACTCTGGATTTTATTTCAAGACCGGTCAAGACCACAACTGCAGGGATATCATTAAATTGCCTGCATATTGTCTGATTTACAGTATGTGATAACATCATTACTGTGATTCGATGTAAAACTTCCTGCCTCAAATGCAACCAAAAAACTTGACTCATTTCTAATTTGAAATGTGTTTCTGTTAACTCCCTGCCCCCTTAACACACACTCGAAGAAAGTGAATGAAAAGGGAGAAAGGAGAAAAGATTTAGCTACCTACCTAGTTTATTTGCAAAAACAACATCTAAAAGAAAACACACAGTAGTGTGTAAATTCTACAATGTAACACTGATTTAGACAGCTAGGACCACCTCAAATTTTCTTCGGCACTTAGAAAGGAAGCATAAAGAAAGGCAAGCTAAGTGTAAGTAATGCTAGCAAAGATAGCTAGCTAACGTTATCAATTGTTATCAACATCGCTCTCCCAAATCGACACAGTCAGGATTTCAAATCCCACTGCAGTCACACATGATGGGTAATCAAGATCACTGGAATAAACCATAAGTAAACAGATTTTTGTTCATTCGATCTGTTGTCAGTGTTGCATTTCCAGAGTCTCTGAGGCTTCCTGTTTCCATTTTATTTCTGCTACTTGGAAAAAGCATCAACAATAAACTATTTGTTTTTTGTTTGTGTATTTCAGTTGGTCGGATAATTTCTCTTCTTAGCACCCTTTGCAGTCAAACTCTTGAGGTCATGGAGTTTCTTCCCTCTCTCTTGTTTTTCCTTTGATGTCAGTAATGGTCTGGCAGGTTGTCCTTGAATGGAGCTTCAGAAACGTTTCAAGACGGTAAGTCTAATTAAGAAATTAAAAGCTAAATAAATAAACTTGACCTCACCTGACTTGACTTGACTCGCCCTACCTTGACAAGAGTTTAAGTTTACTCACACTCATATCCGTCCTGTAGGTCCACACAGCGTACTGCGTCAGAACAAGGGTTGCCGACGCACCACAAACGTGTCTCGCACAGTCGGCCCGAGAAGTTAATGGAACAGTCGCACTTGAAGTCATTCCAGGTAACCTGACACTGTCCACCATTAAAACAGGGCTGATCCTGTGACAAGACAAACACAGATGGATGGATTAGATGATCACTTGTAAAATCTCCCACCTGATGCGATGGCAGAGAGGATTGAGCGGTAACTTACAGATCAAAGGGATTCACAATCAGATCAATGTTAATAGGGTTGAGGCAAAACAGTACAGCACTATCTATCAGCTATCAGACAGCACCACAAGGCGCTGTTAGAGCTACACACTGGCAAAACATAATAGGCTTTATCTGGGGCTTTTTATTAAAACTGAATATTAGCCACACGCCATGTTAAAGTGGCTCTAGAGATGGCAATGTTGGTTGGTCATAGTGTTGGTCCACCACCTTTGGTCCAAACTGAAATTTAAAAAAAAAATCTATTGGATGGGCTGGAATTAAATGTGGTAGGCTACAGACCCCAGACAATGAATAGAAATGACTTTGGTGATCTGGAAGTTACATTCCCCATTAGCCTGAGCTACAATTTAACAGCAATGCTAACATAGCATGTAAACATCCAGTAGTTGTATGTTTACCTGCTGACTTTAGTGTAGCACAGAAATTAATGATTATTTTTATTGTCTAATAATCTGTCGTCTTGCTTTGCACAACTCAAAGACATTTAGTTTACTCTCAGAGGAGGAGGAGTGGAGAAACTAAAACATATTCACATTTAAGAAGTTTTAATTTTTTCAGTAAAAATGACTCAAACCACTTAATAGATTGTCAAAATAGTTGGCGATTAATTTAATAATTGACAAATAGATTAATTGATCAATCTTTGCAGCTCTACTTTAGTGCTCTACAAAGAACAACTGAGATGGAGTACAGCTAAAGCTGGAGACGTACAGCTTTAAACACCATGGCCTGTCAAACCAAACCTTATTGTACACCATTTCCCACAATAGTGGTAAAAATGTAACGGGTCAATCTAACACTGTGCATTACAGCCTCACTGTTGGAGGTTAGGGTAGCTCAAGACATTGAACAACTCTATTGAACAATTTATCACTAGTTAGTTTGACGAAGCCTAACACAAAAAATAATTTCTGATGCAAGAAATAAAGCATATTCCATATTATTGTGCATTAATTTTCTCTTTGTTGGTTTGACAGTAGCATTAATAGTAGCTGTAGTAGCGGTAGCAGAAGCAGGAGTTGTAGAAAAATCTGCTGTAGAGAATTGTAGTAGAAATAGTATATGTGACAGAGGTCAGGCTGTTACATATCGCTACGAATAGTAATGCACTTTAATTCGTATGTATTCCACGTATTTATTGTAGTATGCACCGCGATCAGTGGTGTAATATAACTAAGTACATTTATTCAAGTACTCTACTTAAGTACAATTTTGAGGTACTTGTAACTGAAGTAAAAACTTGAGTCTTTTCTTTTAATGCAACTTTCTACTTCTACTCTGCTTCATTTCAGAGAGAAATATTGTACTTTTTACTCCACTACACTAATCTGACAGCTTTAGTTAGTTACTTTACACGTTAAGATTTTAGCACACAAAACACATGTAGTTTATGAAATACGATGTTGGATTATAACAATTTAACGGCCTACATGTCCAGCTGAAATGATTAGACGAAGTACATTTTCCAGATAATACTTACATCCTTTTACTTAACTAAGATTTCCAATGGACTTTTTACTTGTTACTTTTTAAAGTGTGGTATTAGTACTTTTACTAAAGTAAAGGATCTGAAACTTCTTCCACCACTGGCCACGATGCTGTATAAGACCGCTGTGGTCATAAAACACAGGGATTTCAAGCTGGGGGGTGGGGAGTTCGAGTCCCGGGGAAAGCACAAGATTTTCAACCACGAAACGTGTTTGTGTCCCGGGAGTACTACTTAAGGGGACCAACATGTAAATCCAAATCACAATCTTAACTCGTCATTTTGGTTTAATTTAACTGTCATCGGTGTATGTCGGTCATCTTTTGTCGGCTAAACTCAACTGCAAAGGCCCCTGAAAGGACCATCACCTCGCAGTGCCCTCTACCCGGCTCACAGTCTCCTTTTGTTGACTAAACACTAGCACATCTCTGGAAAACACAAGAATTAAAAGTGCTTTAGCATGACTCTTTGCGGAGAAACTCAGATTTACAGATCTGTCGATTAAATCAACTAATCGATTAGTCGATACAATTGAATGAGTGTTAGTCGACTAAGAATTTCTTCAATCGAGCACAGCCCTACTAAACACAACTGCAACAGCCTCTGAAATGACTTCTTGGCTAAATTTAACTGTAAAGACCGCTAAAGTTAACTGTCATGTGACTGGTTGTCACATCAACCAGCCGGCGGTTGTGAAATTTTGTAGGATATCATACAAATTGGTGTGCATACGTTTTCGTATGATATCATACAAACCCATTCATGAGAATGTGTTGCAGAGGTAGTCTTAGTGACAGCTGAGCAGTAGTTTAGGTTCGAAAGACCCCTGACCCAAATGTTGTTTGGGATTACCATGGGACCCTTGAAATTAAATAGGATTTTGTTGCGGTGTAAAAATAGTCTGGTGTAAAGATTCATAATTGTACTCTAGTACAAAAATATTGGTAACATTACCAAACGGAATATCACTTCAGCTTTTCTCTACATTTCATGATTTTGAGAGAAGCATACGTTTCGTCAAATTTGTGTCAATTCTGTAGTTAAGGTCATAATAATACAGCTGGTTATACATTTCTCTTTTACCTTGCATGTGTCATCACTTTGGCATCCTGGCAGCACGTTCTCCTCGGGGCCTGCCTGGTAAACTTCCACCCCCTCTGCATGATCCTCAGTGGTCAGATGCTTGTGGTCCAGCTGAATGTCCTGCAGGCAGCCCTTGAAATTTCCACCCCAGGCATTCATGCTATTGCCTGCAGGGAGCCCTCCCACATACACCACGTCCCCTGCCTCTACACTCACATTCCCTAATGCCCGATGATTCCCTGCTTTGGGGTAGACCACATGGCCATACTGTACCTTTACAGTCACTAAATTATTGTTGCCGTCAGTGACGAACATGGCCTCTGACAGCAGAGTGGTGTGAGGGCTGTAAATAGCTACAGTGCCCTCCTTCAGATAAACTGTCAGGTAGGGCTTTCCTTCTCGACGGAGTTGCAGGAGCAGACCGTTGTGTTTGAGGGAGCGCATTAAAAAGGAGATAGTGAAGTTGTCTCCATGAGTTTCCGAGATGTTGAAGCCGGCATAGCTGGTGGTGTTCTCATGTCCGAAGGTCCAGGATGGATACTCTGGGGGGGGATGGGAAGCGCACATTTGTCAGTATATTAACCAACACACTGGCACATGTTGTACCTACATCAGTAATACTTTATTTTGGAGAGATACTACTGAAATGGTTTTATAATGTCTTGTGATGAATTTTCAAGACACAACACGTGTGTGTCTTGGCTCTGGCTTGAACCGTACTCTTTTAACAGAAATTTTGAAAGAAGTGCCAGGAAGGTAAATGGTTAAGTTGCATCAGGGTAAGTGCAGCATCCAGTGCTTTTTGACCCATACTGTATAGAATACATGTCAAGATTGGGCCTCTGCTGCATTTTTACATTTTTTATGTCTAATGTAAAGTATTTTGAATGGCTTTGCTGTTCTTTGTATCTATGAGACTGACAAAATTCCATTAACACATTATAAGTAAATGTTTTAGGTTTTTTTTTGCACCAAACTCTGTGATTTGGCATGATAGCGGTCCCAAACAGCAGTAAGAGCTAACTCTATTTCATAATGGAAGGTAAAGAAGCTTAGACTTTGATATATCCAGCTTTGTCCAGAAAAAGCATTTAAGTGCTCATTAGGAGGGACTTTAGATTTCATTCATACATTTTGATTTGTCATACCCTCACTAAAAAACAGGATCCTCACTTTGAGCGAGATACCAAGAGATCAAATTGGGATACCAATCTTGTCTCAAGTATTGGTCGCAGGGTAAGAATCCCACGTATACAGGCATTCCAACAGTTCCTCCTACACATAGTCTTGGAGACCACCACTCTGATCACTAGCCACAAAGTAATCTATCCAGTGGTCTATAAGTAGTGGTTTTGCTGCAAACATATAAGTAAACAATAGTTATTCTCACCTTTCCCACAGCTTTCTCCATAGTAGGGCCGATGACACCGACAGCTGGGACGAACCCACATGTCCACACATTGCCCACGTTGCATACATGGGTCATCTTGACACCAATCATTTTTGCTGCATCCTATTTCCAAGCCCTGGTTCTCCTCTTTAATGAGATCCTGAGGTAGAAGCAGCTTGTGGTCAACTTGAAGATCTTGCATGCAGCCAATGAACCCCGTTCCGCTGGAAGTTTGGGCCAAATATTCCTGCGGTGCCCCTCCGACATACAGATATTGAAAGGAGCTGGGCTGTAGGAAGATAAGATGATTGTAGCCCTCATTTTTCACCAGGCACTCTTCCTCACAGCCGGGTCCTTTTACAACCAGAACCAACCTCTCATCCATGGTCACAGTGGCCTGGTGCCATTCCCCGTCATTGACTGGGCCAGGGTAAATGACCTGCAGTACCTTCCCTGACTTCACCCTGGCCTGAAGGGAGCCTCCAACAAGCTCCAAGGAGACAAAGCGCTCCGTGCTGCCCCGGAAGTACAGCACCATGTCGGGCAGAGTGCTCCTGAATCGGAGCTGCATGTGGAGCCCGTGATTGTGGTCTTTAGTCTCTCGTTTTGTCCTGTTTTTTGAAATAGGCAGCTGCATGTGGATGTAGCCCTCAGAGTTGAAGGAGAAGGTGGTGGAGGTGTTGCAGCGTTCTCCGGTCCAGCCAGGCGGACAGAGGCAGGTGTAGCTGTGCTCTCCATCATCGGTCAGTACGGGCACGCAACCTGCTCCATGTTGACACTGGTGCTGTTGGCAGCCGACCAGACGGACGTCACAGTCTCGCCCACCCCAAGGCTCCTGGCCAGGCTCTGGCACGGGGCAGTGACACCTATAGGAGTTGGCAGCATCTTCGCACGTGGCGCCATTCTGGCAGGGATCGCTCTCGCACTCGTTGATGTCCACCTCACAGTGTACACCTGCATGGGGAGACACTCACGTTTAGTACTACAACTTACTTTAACAACGCTGATTCAACTCGTCCTTGGCAGCCAAAACACCGCCTTCACATGGAAAGGGAGTCATATTTAATGATAATTTAGTTATCACATAAATTTACTTAATCAATCAAGGGGGATGCACTGGGAGCCTGGAAATTCAAACTACACTAGATGACTTAATTAGACACAGAACTTAGCACATACAGATGAACAGACAGATTTGGTTCAGGCGAGGCATACATTTTTTAATCAGTCATTTGCAGATGAGGAAATGACTGGAAGAAATGGCCATTAATTGCACAATTAGATAATAATTAGATCTGCACAGAATCCCTTAACACAATTAAACCAGTGTCTGTCATACTGACTATATGCTTGTCAGACAAACTTGTGTGCACACACACACACCCTGTGCCAGAATTACAGTCTACTGAATGTGTCTGGTTTTAGTAGTCACAGCCATCTAATCAAACCGCATTCAACATTAAGCCCTGGCAGCATCAGTCAACTCGCATTAACATAGTCCTTTAAAATACTCTACACCCAAGGAACCCTAAAGCTGTTCATCCTCTCTGTGTGCCAAGACTCCACCCTCCTTCACAAGCACGCAACTTTCTTCTTTGCTAATGTAGCATTAAAGTGCTGTACCATACTGTACCTGTCAGCCACCAGAGCCCACAGCAGCAGCACAGCAGCAGCAGCAGCATCAACCTGCTTCCCCCCATGATCCACTGAGTTAACAGCCAACACACTCCTCACACTGCTGGCTGACAGAAGTGACACAACCAGGCTTGCTTTCTGTCTCTCCCTCTCTCTCTTTCTCCCTCTCTTTCTCTCTCTCTCTCTCTCTCTCTCGCTTTAGCTTACAAAGCAGAAGTGCCTCCACTCCTCCACTCTGTACCAGGCAGACGGGCAGAAGTGATTACAAGGCAGCCCTGCCCACCTCTTCTTTTCCTAACTCTCTTTCTCCCTCCTCCGTCCCTCCCCGAATCCCTCCCTCACACCCCCTGCTCCTCTCCTGTCTGCAGCCCAGCCCTGGCAGAGCAGTAAGCTTCCAGCCTCCAGCTGGCTCCTGTCAGTGTTTGACAAGAGGAATGCAGTGCTGCATCCCCTCCCTGCTCCATGTGCTGTGCTGTGGGTGCCCACTAGTGGCTGGAGCTACGAGAATGAACCTGCAGGAGGTGCTGCAGGTTCTAGGTTTCAGGCCTGAGCACGGCTGGACGACACACAGAGCCCATATTGATGTCCGTATGACGGGACTTTTATTAACTTTTGTGTAGCAGCTAAGACTTGCTTCTAGACTGAATCTAAGAAAGTTTAAGTAGATTCAACACTAGTATTACACTGGTATAAAATTAAATTTGGAGTTTATTTTGAAATTATGGGGGGAAAAAATAATATTCAGATTTATAGATTTTAATGGTTATAATGTTTGAAATAAATTATGAATAGTCACTCAATTACGAGATTAAAGTCTCAGAATTGTGATTTTAACCTCACAATCCTAACCTTTTCTCCAAATTCTGAATTCCAAAAGCCAGACTGTCTAACCTGTGATATTTAAGTCTTACATTCTCTGAATTTATTCTGACCTTGCTGTCAGAGTGTCGCATTTGATTGTCACAATTCTGTGTTTTGTTATATGGTCGCCAGGGTTGGGTAGGAAAGGGGGTGTGTGGGATAAAATTGCAAATGTTATGTTTGAATTACACGTTCCCTTAAATGAGGCTTAGCAGAAGTTAAGAGGAGGAAAGGAAAGGAGGAAAGGAAACCTTCTCATTCATTCTCACTGTCTTACATCTTAATCTGCTGACTATGGGCGTCCACTCTTTCAGTTAAACCAATCAGATTTTGCCAAGGTCTCTGTGAGCCAATCATAGCATTGCTGTTGCCCTACACCCCCACCCATTTCTAGACTCCATCTAGGGGATTTTCCTGTACTACCCATGGCCTCTCTACCCCCTAAAAAATGTATGACATTGCGAAGCGGTCCAACCACTCTTCACATCTCTGAACCTGATTGTGCACCATGTCAATACATTTATTTCACTCTGTGAAAACTGTTGTTAAACAGTTGTTTAGAAAACAAATCTCAGATTTTATCTTAGTCAAACTATATTCTAACATGTATTCTTGAATTCTGCCTTGATTCATGTAATTCATCTCAGAGATCATATTCTTCCATATTGGCAATACTCACAGTATTCCCTCACAGTATCCGGTGATATAAATGTTTTTTTCAATAAGGTTTTTACCTAAGCCTCCGAAAGAACATTTACAAATGGAACTCTGATAGAACCAGCACATGCATCAGCATTGATGGGGTTGATACTAGCTGGAAATCTGCAGATACAGTGTATGAATAATGCAGATTTGTTTGTTTTTTCACATGGTCTGTGTTGACTTCACCAAGCTTTAAAAGCATCCACCTGTTGCTGATGATGTGATGAGCAAAACCGGGGGAAGGCACAATGTGAAATGCGTTATTCATAATATATGACTAAACTAATAACCCTAACGCAGGGGTGTCAAACTCATTGAGTTCATGGGCCACATACACCTAATTTGATCTCAAGTGGGCCAGACCAGTAAACCATTCCAGAAAGATCATAAACTTTATCTGCCACAGAGTTTCTTGTCAGCTTGATGTTGGCAAAAGCAAGTTGTTTCTGCTACGATAGCGTTCTAAGGCCATTGTAGGACAAAAATAATAATGTTACGGACCAGGGAGGGAGGGGTAATAGTCCGAGAGAAAACTCTGAATTTCGAAGATTAAAGTTGTAAATTTACATAAAAAGAACTTGGATATTCTCTGACATTAAAGTGGTAAATTTGGAATTGGCATTAATTACTTCTCTACAATTTTCACACTTTGCAATGTCATCTAGTGGCCTAACCCAAACAGATCCTGCATCAGCCTTTAAAATCTTAGCTTTCTCTATAAACATGGCCCAAGTACAATGTAGAGAGCACAAGCAGGGTTCATCTCTACAGGCTTAACAACCAGTTATAGGGACGACCACCTCACACACGTGGAAAGTTAACCTCTTGCACACGTGCCAAACCACGTTATTTTGTTTAGCCACATGGGGTTTTCATCTATCTTTCCTAACTGTTACACAATAGTGAAATGTCTACAGCATAGCATACCAGAAAAATTAAATACAGATAATTTGGAAAAATGCCCTTGTTTAGCTCAAAATGTTTTGCATTGTCTTTTTGTTTCATCAGGTTTTAATGAGGCTGCTAAGCAGCTTTGCTGTAATCTCCCCTCCCCCTGACAAATTTCATAGGAGAACCCCGTTTAAATACCCAAGGAGGACGCCTGACATATGGCACCTTTAATTGGCTTTGTTGTTTTCTGCTATGCTCCTCCATACCATATGCACGCTCATCTCCCTCCAATCCTCTGCTCTGTTTTTTTTTCCTCCACATTGCATGACCATAATACTGTTAGCAAATTAAATTAGCCTCTCATTTTGTTGATGAAAGCAGAATTCCTCACTTCTGAGTTTCATGGTCAGCTTTTGGTGCGGTTCCTCCTGTTTTGAGTGATGCGGTGACAAACCTCCTTTAATGAGGAATTAATACCTTGGCTGGCCAGGAGGAATGATAAGCAGGAGGAAGATTAACCCTTTATTGTTTGGCCAAGGACATTCTGAGACCTGAAGGCATGAAGGTTAAGAGTAGCTTCTATTGAACGCTCAGTTCACTTCACTTAAGATCTTTCTTGTCCTCCACAGGGAAGTTCTTTTTGCAGTGAGCCAAACCAGCACAAAAAAAATGATTACTATTACATAAAAACTTGTTATTATTGTAAAAGAGAGTTGGCTTGTTACACATTTCAGAGGATTTGACGTTTTATCAATTCTAATCTAGTCTGATATATACGGTATGTAAATAAGATGTCTGTTGGGGAAGTTTCTAATATACTGGTATTTTAATTTAGAGTGTTTATTGTGCATGGAATTTAGAGCTGAAACTAACCATTATGTTAATTATTGATTCATCTGATGTATTGATTGATGGTTTATGTCTTCCAAACAAAGAATAAAATCCCCTCCCCCCCAAAAAAATGAATTCAAATGATTGTTGTTGATGAAATTTCTCTCATGGAAGTAACACTTTTAGAAAACATTTCAGATACCTGTGTATCTTACCAGAACAGCATGTTTTCATGAACCCTTCGTTCAAAAAGCTACTAAACGTTAAGCACTGTAATTCGTAAGCATACCACGTTTTTTTTTTGCTGTATTCACATTGACGGCTGATGTATAAGGTCCCACGTAGGGCGATGGTCGGAGTGGATGGGTAAATTTAACTGTAATCTTCCCCGAAACAAGCGGCAGCTGTGCTCTGTACCCGGCTCAAAGTCACTAATTTTTGGCAAAATACATCTACCAACTGCCGCTGATACGATCCTGCGGATTTTTTCACTGACTTCGCCTTTGTCAAAGTTCCTCCAAACCAGTGGGATGGATCTCCTGGGCGCCCATCAGATGGTTAAAAAAAACACAACAGCAACTGAAAAAACTATGTGAGAGATTTTGACACAGTGAAAAAGGCCACAGACAATTTTGTGAACTGGGCAAACACAAGATTTCAAAGTGAGGAATCTGAAATGGAAGTGCAGGCCGCATTGCCAGCAAAACGCACCAAAATAAAAAAGAAAAGCTATGCCAGGGGAGTCAAATAAATGCCTACTTACATTTGATGAAGATGCATGGATTTCTGAGGACTATGGTTAACTGCTCCTCAGATCTCTGCAGGGTAAATCCAGACAGCTAGCTAGACTATCTGTCCAAGCTGAGTTTTCTGTTGCATGAGTAAAACATCACATCTTCCACCAAAACAAGTTCCTCCCCGAGGCTATTTTGCAGCGGCACCGTGGCTCCGTCCGACGCTTAGCGCCACCCATGACGATTGTGACTGGTTTAAAGAAATGCCAATAAACCAGAGCAAGTTTTTCTCCTATCCCGGAAAGCTGTGTGGACTAGCCAGACCCTCCTCAGCAGCGCTGTGGAGGAAGGTCTGGCAAAGTGAGACTAGAGTTGTAGTAATGTTCAGCCTCCCTAAATCTAGGTACATTTCCAATGGCAGTGTCAGTTCCACGCTTCCCATTCATTGTCTATGTAAGCAGCTGGGCATTGCATTCTGGCAGTGTTGCAGTGACTTTCAAGAGACAGGGCGTTGAGTTGCCCGCTTCTCATTTGCATAAAGTTGAGGTCCAGGCTACTTTCTGCAAATCTGGGGGGGTTCAGCTCGACTTGCCGCCTCTCGAAAACTCACAAAAATCTTTTAAACTGACATTGGTCAATCTAAACTGAAGACAGATACAGCGGCATAGCTTATTTTAGGCATACACTGTTTTCAGAAACACATTTCAATGAACTCATGACGTAAAATAAGCGAAGGTTTCCAAACAAGACTAGCCTTGTGGCCTGTTTCAAAGCTCACAAGTAAAGTGTTCTTCCAATCAGGTGCAGCCATTGAGGTTGTGGAAGGGTGTAGCCTATTTTCTTTGCATGTCATTGGAAATTGAAGAGAAATTGAGAACTAGCTAGTGGCAAGCCCATCAGGAAGCGCGGCGATCCCTCCCGTCAAAAAACGCCACCGTGGACACGTAGCCTTAGCATCACAGCTATACAAGCTCATTGACCACAAGCACATGCAACAAATGTCATGGTGATTTTGGTAAGTGCCTGTTCTTCTGCAGTCAGTGAGGGTGAACAGAAAACAGGGACAGGACACAACTCTGCGGGGTGCCTCTGGAGGAAGAGCAGCTCAGTTTTCTTTGTTAGGAGATAAGAAAATAGCAGATAAGCGTTTTTTTTTTCCTACCTGTGAAGCCATCTGGACACACACATTGATAAGAGTTAACCAGATCCTGACAGGTTCCTCCATGCTGACACGGAGCAGACTCACACTCGTCCACATTGACTGAGCAGTTGTCTCCTGCCAACAGAACATATTAATGACATTCATATCTCTGTCCTCACCACTTCAATGTGAGTTAATAAGAAAATATACAAAGAAACTAAGTTTTTTGTTGTGAACTGGCTTACCAGTGAATCCTGGCAAACAGCGGCAGATGAAGCCAGCTGCCTCTTCATAGCTGAAATTGGCTTTGCTGAATTCAGGCAGCGTTCCGTAGTTCAGGATATCTGAGCGCTGGAAACACTCGCCACCATTCTCACAGGGATGCTGCTCACACTCATCTCTATCCAGCTGGCAGTTCTCTCCTTCGTAACCTAGACACATATAGACACAATTACGTGTTTGAAGGATAAGTCTGTCTTAATACAGTACAGTAGTACATTAAATTCACTGTAATCATCTTTTAAACAGGCTGTGAGGTCATCCTGTCGTAATATACATGCATACACCAATATAGTCCACATATAGGCCTATGTATTTGTTATGCTATGTATATGTATTGTTTTTAAACTTATTCTTTTTTTCAAGCTTTTGATGTAACTGATGCGTTATTATGCAACTTCTAGGCAAGACCCGGCCTTCAATAGCATTCACACACCACTATTGGCCATGGGAACATGGGAAGTCATGTTGCTACTTTTCAAGCATGCTTGAGCTACCTTCCATTGAAAATAGTTGGCAACACTAACAAGGAATGTGGATTTCGTCCCCAGTCACACAAGGGCTCGATCACAATTGCAGTGCTGCCCATACATAGGTTCTACTTGGGCGCACCGCACAGGTAGATTGAGACCCACCCAGATAGATAAAATCCAAATAAATTTTTTTTCCCAATCAACAATGTATTGTTTACAGCGCACACAGACCCTCGTGAAGTCGCGCTCTGCATGCATGACAGCGTCACTTCAGGCTAGTAGCATGCTGCTGGTGGTCTTATCGTGGGATTAACTGTATTAAAGGGGTGATAGAATGCAAAACCGATTTTACCCTGTCATAGTTGAAAAATGACATACATAGAACCTCAAAATCCCATTGACACCTCTTTCCTCTGCAAATCTCAGAATTTGAAACTGCTGCTGAAAACGGGCGAATCTGAACAAAGCTAAAAGTTGATGTCAACATCCCAATTCCTCCTCATTTGGCTCTACCTTCTATCTTTGTAACACCCCAAAATTTACATAGGCCACTAACTGATCTGAGGTCAGTTAGTCTTAGGTCGTGCAGATCTCTGCTCTCTCTGTTCCATTACAAAATTCACTTTTGAGACTTTTCTATGCAAGAAATCAACTATGTAAAGCTCAAATATGGGCTGTTATATGAAAATGTATGGCTAATTGCAAATTTGGTAAGACAGTGTCGGACTTTACGAGCTCCACAATCTGCCGGGACAGGCGGCGGCTGCTGGCCGGGTTTGCTGTCTTCCCTGTCGGCCTCTCCCCCTTCACAGACCCGCTGAGCTGGAGCTCTGTCAGGATCTCCCACACGAGCTGGGCAGTGTACTTTAGAAAAGAAGAAAGTTTGGAGGTTTTGGAAGGATATTGAAAAAGAACCACGGTCCTAAATGCAGTGTTCCTGACTGTACAACGGAATAGCCTACTGGCCCTGAGAAATGTGTTTAGAACGAGACCTGCTGTATCGTCTCCAATGTATTGTGTATGTGGTTCCTCAACCAGTCAGCGTGCAACTCAGCTAAATATTCATGAGCATACCATATTTGGAAGATAAACTTTCGTTCCAAATAGAGCCATTACACAGGGATGCATAAGGGCCAAAACAATAGCACCTGGGCCATTTTCAGCCGAACTAATATAAAATACCCTATTAGGAGACCTTAAGGAACATTGTGAAATACCCTATATGATCATTCTATAACCCCTTTAACAAACCGTAGAAATGCCGCGGCCACACCGCTGTCAAAGCTCCCTGAAAGTCATTTATCAGAGTTCGGTTGATACCCCTGTCCTTCACTCCATATATTTATAATGGAGCTTACCGCTAACGGAGTTAATCGTTGCTAACTGAGCTCTCAGTTGTCGTTCTCCATGCCTGAATCCATGTATTTATGGATTTAAGCCCGAAAAAAACCCTATATTTCATTAAGTTGGCTGTAAAAGGTTTAATCTACAACTCGGAGTTGTTTGAATGACAGAAATCTTCAGAAAAGATCTGCAACAAGGACATGTAGCTATAACCAAAACACGGAAAACAAACAAAGATCTAACAATTTTTTATTTATGTTTACTTTAGATAGCCTTAGTCTTATATGATTTAACAGGAATTAAGAGGACACAGTGTTGAGATTTTTAATAACATGTAACTCTCCATATGGATCACTGTATTATGGTTATGTTACATATAATAGCCTATTTGGACTGTGGGTAATCAGGTATTTTATCTGCTGAACCAAACAACAAACCAACCAGATTTAATTGACAAAGCACATCATGGCTACACTTCATCTATATCTGTATCATCTTTTAGTCTGATATTTTTAATATGTAAATGGTTATTTATTTCAAAATTATCTGTTAATGTTATGTAGCCTAGTCATTGTTTTCAATTAATAGTTCATAAACCTTTGTTTGACTAGTTTTTACTGAACCCAGCCATAACAAGTAAATTCTCAACCTGTGGGAAACACTGAATTGCTTATAGCTAGTATGGACAGTATTACAGTGACTAATACAAATCTGAACCTATTCTTTAAATCTTTAAATCCATCTGTGAAATCTGCACAAGGTATTTTTAGGACATAAACACAACGTGCACACACACACACAGACACACACACGCACACATGGACACACAAAATACAATTATGAAAGCAAAAATCAGACAAAGACTGCTGACGTCTGCACCTTTTTCTGTCGCAGTGTGCTCGTGCATCCCTTTTCTTAATTCATCATAGCCCTGAAGGGCTTAGATCTGCTGTTTTTTGTTGCTCTACCATACATGCTGCATATTGCAAAGCACAGCCCTGCTCTTTTGTCCCCTCTTGTCCTCTAAACTCAAGGGTCAGATCAACCAACTCTTTTGTTCGGTTAGATGTATGTATGGGAAACTTCCAGGCTGATGCTTTTTATATGTGCAAGCATCTAGCTAGCTTTTTCTTTTAAAGTTCCTTAAATGTCTTTCCTTAGAATGTCTTTTATTCTTTCTGTTTAGTGTTCAAGCAGAGCCCTTTGTGGCTGTTGCAATCTACTGAATATTAACAAATTGTTCACACTGTAATTATGTTATGTTGAATGTAATGGCTATATAAAGTATGATAACCTTATACTGAGCAGTGAGTTTATGGCTGACTGCTGCTGTGTGAGAGTTGGTTTGTAACAGGTGTAGAGTTGGTCCAGAGTAATGATGTACCTGGCCAGCAGAGGCACTTGTACTTGTTGGTCCCCTCCAAACAAGTGGCTCCATGCTGGCAGGGGTCAGAAGCACATTCAGGAATATCCTCTTCACAGTGGTCGCCTACAAAGCCCGTCCCCTCACAGTCACACTCATAGCTGGAGGAAGGATAAATAAAGACAAAAGGAATAGTCAATAAAAATCTTGGATTTACATTCACAAAAGTGCTTGTTTTGCCACTGACAGGCTCAAATTAATATTCTAAGTGTCTGAAAACATTATCGAAAGGATTTCTAAGGAGGTTGACCTTTCTGTTAAAAAGTAAGATCCTTTTTTTTTTAAACATAAAAACACTTGCAAAATTGCGTTAAAGCTAAGCCACCAGACTCCATGTAAATAAACAGTCATTTTAGCATCGTAAAAATAAAAGTATGCAAGCCGTTTCAGGTCGTCTTTCCACTTTTCCAACCATCACGACTCTAAAATAAACTCATAGTTTACCGATTTACATGAAAATATGTTGGCTCTATACACGCTAAAAGTATTGTTTTTTAAAATGGAGTCTGGTGGGTTTAGCGTTAGCGACCTCAGAGATGTTTCTGGTAAACAAAAATGTCTTAAATAGGTTGTAAAAAGGCCTATCTCTGTAGGGATCCTTTCCATAATGTTGTCAGACACTTAGAATATCAATCTGAGCCTTTCAGTGGCAAAATAAAGCACTTTCAGTGGACCAAATTGACGATGCACATTTGCCTCATAGGGTTACATTGCAGCCCAGTCCGTTGCTGCCGGTTACAGCGTTCACGCTTAATACTGGACCAATTTCAAAGAGTGTTGTTCTTATCAGTCACTTAGACACAAAAACATAGGAAAATAGTGTCCAAGTTGAAAAACAAATGGTAGTTACCCTTTAACGGATTAGGTAACCTAGTGAGTGAAGTGGCACCACAAGTAGGAAACAACAAATATGTCTCTTTGTTGAGGTGCGTTGGGTTACCACTTGTTTTAACTCTAGTTATAAAACCATTTAAACATGTTGATGATACAACAGAACACAAGTATAGACCCAATCACAATGTTTGTTTGCAATAACTTCCTGGTAAAAAAGTTTACTACTCTCATTCATCTAAAATGCATTTTTGATGCTTTCATATGTCAACACTAACACACCTAATTTGCCTGTTGGGCCACAGACTAAAGAAAATGACACCACCCAAACTACAGTAGCAGTCTGTCCGACCAGCGGGGACATGTTGCTGTTCGTAATGTTAGATTTGGTTTATCAAAGGCGCTAGCAAAGCAACACAGTACAGAAAATAAGCACAGCAGAGACCACAGATAGGTCTGACCAAAATGTAACAGTAGAAAATGACAACAGAAATAAACAACTTTGCCGATTTCACATATCTCTGGAATTTAAATCAACGACCAGTTGTCTACCCAGAAGTGATTTTTGTTAGTGAGACATCACGGTGATCGGTCTATAAAAGAGTTATAATGTTATTTCAGTAACTGTACCCAGCAATATCTACCTAAACTTTGCTGACATTAGCAACCATACGTTACTGGTCATATCAGACTAAGATGATAGATAGAAAAGAAAGATGATAGAATATTTGAAGACAAACACATTTTTTAAAGATTTTAAATAGACAGACAAACAGAATGTTGCGGGACTCTTTGCAAAGACTGTAATTAACAAGGTTAATAGAAATCTGAAAACCTTGTGCATTGGCCACAACTAATAAAGCAGCATTATTTCAGCTGATTCATACAATAAAAAAAAAACTGTACTTATTTCCTCATCATTGTATTGACCTTTTGAAGGTGCACTTAAAACAATAACTAAGTTATATGAATGGGTGTGTAGTTGGCGCTCAGGGTGATTAGCTGAGTGGCGTCTAACAACTTCATCTTCTTGCTGAAACCTGCACTGATATACTGTTTTCTGGACCAATTTAGATCAGTTGTCTGGTATCCTTCCCATCCTCCTCACTCCCTGCTGTTCTACCAGGTATTCTCAGCACCTCCAGACATCTAATGACTCATCACAATGGCTGACAGTAAGTGGATTAATTCTTATCCCTGCTAGTCAACTTTAATGTCTGCCATGCAGCCTCAGGCTGACACAACACACTGCTGGATGACACATCGGCCTTACCAAGCTCAACATGAGAGGGAAATATAAACACAGACAGAGTATAGAAAGTCATATAGAAATTTGCACTAATTATGATAAGACGGTGATCACTTACAGCCCCCCATCTAACTCAATATATGAGTATAACCTTGATATAATTGGGCATTTGATCAAATTCCACCAAAGCTTACATTATTCATAGTCAGACATCTCATCAAAAACTACTTAGATAGATTGAGTAAAAGATTGGGGTTTGAGTTGAAATACTAACGTTTGTGGTGTTAGTTAAGGACTTTACGTAAGGAGCATGATGTAAAAGTTAACTTACTATGTACTATGTAACTTCAAAAAAGTCATTGTCACATTTGGTTTTACACAGGAGAAGAACCAACTGAGCCAACTGGTAGGTAGAGTTGGGCCCTACCACATCAAATCTATCTATCAATTTCTATGGTATTGTTAACTGGTAATGCCCATTCAATCGGCTGATAACATTTGAAGCAGGTGACTGGTCAACCAACATACTTTTTGGCCTGCAAAATCTTACAAAGGGCAACCTTCAAACTGAAGAAGGGACTGAAGTAAGGTCTGAACTCCCCTCTTTATTTCCTTTAATACCTTTCTCTTGAGAATCTTGAGTCAAACCAACTATAGAATTAGCCTTGTTAAGCCTTTTTCTGTTATTGGCATAGATGTTATTACATAAACATGGACACTGGAAACAAAATTCGGATTTACAATCAAAGGATAGAAAACATGTTACAAACAGCATCAACATTTTCTGACAAGTTCAGTTACATCTCAATATGAACCCTGAGGTATTTCTAAGAGGAAACAATTTAATTTGGCGATTGCACCTTTTACATTTTTTCAAAGGTCAATACCTCCTTAATTCTAGTATTATTAAGTTTCAGGTAATCAACATAACACCAGCTGACGGTATATGTCTACATTTTGTTGGTTAAAAAAAATCAAACATCAGTGGTCCGTTTGTCAGGCAATTGCATTCTGCCTCACATGTACTTCACTCCATTTGTATGTATCAGTGTAACTGTTTATACATGATGTTGTATTGCATTTCAAAGCATGCCTGTGTGTAATCCTACCTGTTGACCCCGTCTATGCACTTGCCCTCATTCAAACAGGGGATGCTGGCACATTCATCTATGTTGACCTCGCAGTCTTGACCCTGGAAGCCGGCCATGCACTCACACGTGTATGTGGCGATGTGGTCTCGGCAGGTGGCGCCATTCTGGCAGGGATGCACCTCGCACTCATCGATCTCCACCTCGCAATTAATCCCTGCAGGAAACAGACCAGGGATGGCAGTGGGCCAAGGAGTGGGATTGGCAACACACCTAATTATCTTAGCACACGTACAGATACAACACAATAACACTGGAGCTGCCAAGAACTCAGCTGCAGACGGACAACTGCTACACAGACTAATTCTACTTAAACAGAGCCATGCAACCTCTTTTCATAGAGTACTCAGTGGTATAAAAACTCAACCCCCCTTACGCTCTATGCAAAGGTAAAGATAAAGCATACTATCTGTTCTGAATGTACTAATCTCTCTTAAGCTACGCCCCAAAATGCATTATGATTCATTCAAAGATCTAGAGATTTGTTTGAATAAAACTCGTGAAAATGTGCAAATTTAAAGTCACTGAATGATGTCACCAAATAATGGATAACATAAGCATGGTCAGCATAAAAGTAATGCCATGACTATATTATTTAAATTTTACTCCAACTCACTAAAAAGAGCAATAAAACCTCTCTCTAGAGCACAGGTTTTCTAAGTCGGAAACTGTGCTACTGCTGTGCACTACTTTTTTCACTAAACATTAATTTCCTTGCTGAATCATCCAACATGACAGATAATGGGATTGAAATGGCAAATCCAACCAGAACCCTTCCTAATTAAGGAATACACACCAAATATGGGTTTTTAATCAAATCAACAAAATTACCACAAATGTATTGCCACACATGGAATTGGCATTTTAACCCTAACCCACCAAGGGTCTGGAGCCCTAGGGCTTAACCGTCTAGGTAATCAATAACAAAATGTCAGATCATTAGCGAAGAAGCTTTGATCCAAAACATACTTGAAAAAGAGATTGTGTATATCAATGGGTACTTCCTGGCTAAATAAAGGATAAATAAATACAGTTCTCCTTTCAAAAGGAGATGCAACCCTGGCTTACTATACACATTGGCTTACCTTTAAAGCCCGGAGCGCAGTCACACCTGTAGTGATCCACCTCATCCAGACATGTGCCATTGTTTTGACAGGGTCGAGATGCACACTCGTTGATGTCTAAGTCACAGTGGTAGCCTTGAAATCCAGGCACACAGAAACACTGGTAGGCGTTAACCCCGTCTTTACAGATGGCTCCATTCTGACAGGGCTCAGACAGGCATTCATCAATGTTTTCCTCACAGTTCCTCCCCTGGTAACCAGCCGCACACTGGCACATGTGCCCAATGTCAGGGATGTCCATACAGGTGCCACCGTTCTGGCATGTTTTCTCTGAACAAGTAGTCACATTCTCCTGGCAGTCCTGCCCTCCCATTCCCAGGGGACAGTGGCAGGAATAGCCATTGACTCCGTTGACACAATAGGACTGGTTACCTTTGCAGGGGTTGCTCTGACATTCATCTACATCATGAGTGCAGTTTAGCCCTGTAAAGCCGTCCGGGCAATGGCAGGTGAACTCGTCAGTCCCAGGTTTGCTGGTACAGTTGGTGCAGGGTGCCATAATACATGCGTCATACAGCTCGTCACAGTTTTTCCCCATGTACCACACCGGTCCTTTGGGGCACACGCACACATAGTCACCCAGGTGGTCAAGACATGTGGCATTATTGTTGCAGGGAGATGACAAACACGAGTCTGCTGCTACTGTGCACAGTAGGCCTGGAATGGAAGACAAAATTGGAATTTAGATGCAATAGCCATCTTTCTATAAAGAATTATCTTTCTTAACATACTAAATCCCAAACAGGGATGGAGAGAGGTGGTATCCAATTGCCGAAACATTGCATATTCGTCTTGGTCCATCCCAAATTCTTGTGTAAGGTACATTTACTCAATTACAAATGTTTTGCATCATACTGTCATTATATAACGTATCATGTGTATATTATGCATGTTTGTAATTTTATTCCCTTTGCTTAAGTATTACTGTCTTATGTAATCATTCTGTGTGCTTTTATTTATACGCTCAAGAAGTCTAATATTGAAATTGTCGCCTGTGTTACGTTTAAACCCCCATTCTGTGATGCATAGCACCTTGACTCCCCACTGCCACACGAAGGTTGAGTTCATTCAAGGGGGACCATTTCTGACTGTTGCTGTCCATCTACAGCAGATTTAAGCTTTAAAGCTGCTCCAATTAATATTTTGATATAACAATGGATAAAACGACTATGTGCATACGCCCTGCTATGCCCTGCTACATCCTGCTAGGCCCTGCTCCATCCTGCTATGCCCTGCAGTGCCCTGCTACACCCTGTTATGCCCTGCTACGCCCTGCTATGCTCTGCAGTGCCCTGCTATGCCCTGCTACACCCTGCTATGCTCTGCATTGCCCTGCTACGCCCTGCTACATCCTGCTACGCCCTGCTACGTCCTGCTATGCCCTGCAGTGCCCTGCTACACCCTGCAGTGCCCTGCTACACCCTGTTATGCCCTGCTACACCCTGCTATGCTCTGCAGTGCCCTGCTACGTCCTGCTACATCCTGCTATGCCCTGCAGTGCCCTGCTACGTCCTGCTAAGCCCTGCTACACCCTGTTACGCCCTGCTATGCCCTGCACTGCCCTGCTACGCCCTGTTATGCCCTGCTACGCCCTGCTACATCCTGCTACGTCCTGCTATGCCCTGCAGTGCCCTGCTACACCCTGTTATGCCCTGCTACACTCTGATATGCTCTGCAGTGCCCTGCTACGTCCTGCTACATCCTGTTATGCCCTGCTACGCCCTGCTACACCCTGTTATGCCCTGCAGTGCCATGCTATGCCATGAACTACTATTTCTAGTCATAGTTCCATTATCTTTATTGTGACTATTATTGCCACTTTTCATCACACCCCCAACTGGCACCGTCAGACACCTCCTACCAAGAGCCTGGGTCTGTCTAAGGTTTCTCCCTAAAAGGAAGTTTTCCTCACCACCCAAGGTTTCTCCCTACATTTTTCCTCGCCACTGTGGCACTAAATGCTTGCTCTTGGGGGAAATTACTGGAATTGTTGGGTGTTTGTAAGTTATTGAGTGTGGTCTAGACCTACTCTATCTGTAAAGTGTCTTGAGATGTCTTGTTATGATTTGATACTATAAATAAAATGTAATTGAATTGAATTGAAATTGAATGTGTAATGTGACAGAGAACTACGATTAGGTCTGCAGTTCCCACAGCTCTATGGAGTTTTTTTACTTTTTTTAGCTGTTTTTTGTTTAACAGCACACTACTTTATTGTTTGGTTCACTCCCCCCCAGGCAACAGGTCATTAATGTCCGTTGTTCATAAGCCTGATTGCCTGATGAAAAGAACTGTCCTAGACCCTGCTGGGCCATACCTTAAGGCTGTGTTACCGCTTGCCAGACAGCAGCAGATGAAACTGTATTGGGGTGGCTGACAGACACATGTAGAGACTATCTGGTGAACATATATTTTTATTTGATGGCGACCAAAAGTGAATTTAAAGGAAAGTCAATTTTGCATATACCAAGACACATAAACTACAGTGGCCGACAGGGGCAAACACACTGCAACTTAAGACAACAAAATGCAAATAGACAAGACACAATGATCAAAATGAGAAAACATCTTCGTTAATTTGACAACACATGCATAGCATTTAGCAAACACATTGCAAATATGCACAGCAAAACCAAATACATAAACACGCTGCAAATAGAGAAACTATGCAAAATGAGAAGCAAACCAACCCCGAAAACAAATGCAACAGAAAAACACTGCATCCACTTTACACAACGGAAGGTGCGGTTATGTCAGAGAGAGTGGATATTTTGTTTTTCTAATTTTTTTATTAGATTTTTAATAAGTGTTCTACTTTTCAGTAACATTAACAAGTGTTAGCACGCAAGCTCTTGTAGAAGTCAGTCTCTAACACGTTAGCTATGTAAACCTGTTGCTCTTTTATAATACTGTAAGACTAGGGCCAAACGTAAAAATGAATATGCACCTTTTTATGTCGCCTCTTTTCTACATTTTCCTTCCCGTTTCCAAAACAAACCTCTCATCTGCTCTCTCTCTCTTTCTCTCTCTCTCTCTCTCTCTCTCTCAATCAAACTGTTCCACTTAGCGCTCCCCCTAGAGGCCTGGAGAACTTCCGTTGTGTAAACTGGATGCAGCGTTTTTCTGTTGCATTTGTTTTCTGGGTTTGTGTGTTTCTGTATTTGCAGCGTGTTTGCGTATTTGGTTGTGTTGTGTGTATTTGCAGCGTGTTTGCTAAATGCTGCGCATGTGTTGTCAAATTAATGATGTTTCCTTAATTTGCTTATGTTTTGTCTATTTGCATGTGCTTCTTTTTTAGTTGCAGTGCGTTTGACAGCTACAAATCAATACAAATTTTGCTATGTGTCTCTTGGCAGTCTAAATACGCAAATGCATGCTTACACGTTCGCAATGTTCACCCCACACTGGTCCAACACACTCTCCAAGAGGCTCTGACCGCTTCGGTGTTGCACTAACTGCTACAAGAAATCATTCCTACCACAGGCAATAAAACTTCATCACTAAATGTAAGATAAGACTCATAAACATCGCAATACTGCACTAAGTGCAACTTCCACAAACACGTTTTACTTTCTTTATAAATACTATTTAAGTAGTTGTACATTTTTATTCCCAAATTGTATTTGTAGTATATTTTTTGAATATTTGAATACATTCTATCCTATTTGTATTTCTTATATATTCTGTATGTGTGCTGTGTGTCTGATATTTTTCAGCTGTAACAATGAAATTTCCTAATTTGGGATTAATAAAATCTAATCTAATCTGATCGAATATCAATTTTAGAATGTGAGAATTTGTCATTGTTTTGTTTACAACTTGTTGCCCCAAGTGGTCAAACAACTCATATAATGCAGGTTTAAGTTAAGACCTTTTTTTAAATTACATATATATACAGTATATATATGTGCATTTTGTTACAAGTTGTTTTCGCCGTCTTGGTTATTTATTAGTGGCAAAACTCTAGAATATGGATTTAGCTACATCATGGAAGAAGTTAGCAACAATGGCTGAATAGACAAAGACATTAAAATGAAAGTTAATCTTTATTAATAGAAATTCCAAGTAAACACGTTACAGTACACATTTTGATTAAAAAGTGACCTCAGTAAACTACACCAAAGAAGTGTGAGCGCTAATCTCCAAAAATACAGATAAACTCACAGATTACCCCTTTACATTCCGTGATCCAATATGTTCCCAAGAATATGACTAATGGGATAAATAATAACAAAGGAGTGACATGAAGGTATACAGCTGAGAATTGGCACTTCAATTGGCTTTAAGGGAACTAAATACCTGTTGGCTAACAGAGTACACTGATCTTCCCTCATACATAGGCTTAACCTGCGTTACCCTCCGGCTTTTACAGTGGTCTACATAGAATTCTATGCTATGCTATATGGAACAAGCCCCTCTTTGCTCTGGACTTAAGGACACAGCAGATGGTGTTAAAAGTAAACTTATTACATGGCCAAGCTAGCAGCTGTCAGTGTTGCCAATGAAAGTTTCACTCATTACTGCATGAACAGTTTGGAACTTAAGACTGTGATGTGTAGAACAATTGTAATATGACCATCCTCAAAAAATGCAATGATTATCTATCTCACTCATACTAAACATGAACCCCATAGCTGCTTCTTTTTCCAGTCTGACCACTTTTTCCATCTGTCCAACACATACTGCGCTACCGGCCTAATTGCCAAAAATAGACTATAAAAATAATGGATGAATCTACAAGGCATGAAAAGTGAAGTGAATGCAGAAGTACCTTAAAACTTCTATCTAATTTCCAGCAAAAAGAAGTCTTCTTCTATAGAAGTCTTTGGGAAAATTACTCTACTGCTCAAATGCTACATTCAAGTCTTCTTCAATGTAGCATGATGTTTATTTTGTAAATTATGGTCCCATTTATTTAAAAATTGACCAAAAAGCTGGGGATGCTTTAGGGACGTGGCTACACACTGACCTATCAATCAGGTTAGAAGCTTAGCAATGCTAACCATGGCACTGTGTACATTAAAATCAGCCCCCCCAGGAATAGCACTTAACCTTACTGCCATTTTTTTTCTAGTGGCCACTAGCGATATTGCTAAAAGAAATCCCCCTGCGGCCCATAAAGGATTTTCCCCATAGGCCACCATTTTAAAAAAGACGCCTGTAAAACTGCTGCAAGGACACCTCGAACTGCAAACAAGGTTGGTTATGACTATTTCTATTCAGAATTTTTAATTCATGGACAAGCAATATAAAAACGTGACGTCATCACAATGTAAAGTCTGTGGGCGAAGCGGGAATTCACCGGCAGTGCCTGAAAGGTTGGAACACTCCTGTGCATATTCAGTATCACAGAAGTAAACCAGGAATCTTAGAAAAACCTTTTTGGCATATGCGCCAGTCAATGTAATACATCCATGATTAAACTCTTTTTTTGGGTGTTGTCCATGTTTCCGTCTTAAACTTTGATACTTTTCATCAAAGTTAATTGGAACATTTGGTCACCTTAACATGTTTTGTTCAGTGTACTCCCAACCAAGCTGTTGTGAATAATGTTACATTCCACATTCCATTCTGTGAGAACTCTGAAGAAAGTTGTTCTCCGTTTTATTTGTATCCTAAATTGCAACACTGTTTTCCTATCTGTGTGAGCAAACCTTGAGACAACCCTTTTGCCCATCCTGACTCTTTTGTATCTTACTACACGTCATCTAAATGAATGTGGCGATTGCTAGAAAACATGTATATCCTTGTGTGTCTCACTAAACCTTTAGAACATTGTGAACTGAACCCTGCTTTGTGTCGCTTTGTTCCCCGAGAACTCGCCACTTTTTTCCGAATCAACTTACATGGTTCAAGCCAGTAGATGATCGGATTCGAACCACAAAACAATCCTGATCGGATTGTTTTACAACACAAGCTAGTGCTAGCGCTATCGTTAGCTGGTAACTTAAGGGAAAGTTTGTACTGTCGTACGTGCAGATGAATGGCGGCAGTAGCTGGAGGTCCGTCTTTACCTGCTGGTAAATCTCCACTGGATGACTAGCTTCTGAAGGTTTGAAAGTTTAGCAACTTACCCCCCTTAGAGTTTAGCTTAGCACAGCACCATTGCAACCATAAACAAAACTTTGCCAACACTTCCTCCTCAGCTCAAACTCTTGTCAAAACCCATCACATCTGGTTGCAAAAAAGATGGTGATGCCTGTATTGGAAAACTTGAGGCTTCAAAATGGCTTTCCACTAACCAATGGTGGAATGCTATGCAAGGATGCTATCTCTACTATTTTTACAGTCTATTTCGCCCTCCAAAAAATTTATTGTGGATATTGACATCAAACATAAAATTTCTTAAGAGCAATTATTGAAGGGGACACAACTAATACACACAATATTGTACTTGTAGGATATGTGGAACTTTAGTTGTGGAACTCTGGTAAGTAGTCTGGCAAAGTGGTTTTATTCAATTTAAACATTGGCTGAAGTGATTCTTTTCTCTATTACAGATGATGTTGAACTGAGAACTGAGCCTTCTAGCAATCAGGCTAACTGACTAGCCAGCCAGCAGGCCGGCCACTTAATTAGTAAAGTTTAACAACTTAATGTTTTATTTACACAGCGTGTAAATGAAAGCACGGTGGGTGAAATTCGCAAGCTAGCTAACTCACTATCCAACAAGCTACCAAACAAGCTAGCAAGTAACGTTATAACTGCTAACATAGCGGACTCGTTGGAAAATACATATTTTTTTGTCATTACTAATTCAATAATGACTCAGCATCATCTGTATTAGAAAAAATAATCACTTCATCCAATGTTTAAAGTGAATTAAACAGACTTCCAGCCTACTTACTGACACAATTAGCTCTCTCCCACGAGTCCCACCAGACTGGGCCTTTTGCATACAGTTAACTTAAATGAAGAAACCAAGCAGTGGACCAAACCACTGTGAAGCAAGGGAGGGGGGACTCAAAATCTTTCTAAACTTAAAACACTTTTTTTTGCCACTTTTGTGTTTGTATTGTTTTACTACTTACACAATTATTTGAAGTATATATTATTTAATGATGTATCTGGGGGGAGGGGGCAATTTTCAGATGGGGTGGGTCCTGAGCCTGCTGACCCCCCCGCGATTTCCGCCTATGTGATGCTCCCCATGGTCCCCAACAATCTTGCCATTCTTTATCACGACTATCCACACTTTTTTTTTCCCGCTGTGTCTTCTAAAAAAGGTGCTTGATTTCCACCACAAGCACCCATACTCAGAAATGCATGGTATCCTGTTGACTGCTTTGGATAAATCATCAACAATCCCAGTAATAATGTGTTTATATCTTCCCTGCAACACCTACTATTCTCATTTCCCACTGCATCCACTTAAACACCCCCAGTTCCTCTCACATGCATCTGCTAGAACTCTGCTCTAACACCAATTCTTTCTCCTCACATCAGTCTCTCACTTCTCCTCCCACCATCTTGACGCTTTCCATACCTGATAAATCCAGAGAAGTGCTGTGTTGTTTCTGCTTTCTGTTTAAATTGAAGTCCCTAGCATAGTGTTTATAACCTTTATAACCTATGTTTACACTGTTAGAATGAGGTGCAGTGAAGTGCAATCAGACCTTAGTCAGTGAATTTATAATGACTGGAAATGTTTTCTGCTCTTTTGATGGCTTTGTTGTGTAAAGTAGTACTTAGTAGAAAGTCTAACTCCAAATAGTATACTCCTATAGAGTATAAAGTGGGCCGCTGGAATAATTATAGACTTTTTCAGTTAAATCAAAATCAAATCCAAAAATAATACATTTAACAATAATTAGCAAATGAATTAATCAATCAATACCATTTGCATTGGAAGTAGCATTTATAGGACAGCTGAAGACATGAAAGGGGAGAGAGAAGGGGAGTGAAATGCAGCAAAGGAGTAAACCTCTATATATGGGCGTGCGCTCTACCAGGTAAGCTAGTCAGGCGCCCATGATTCCTTATTCTTTAAAAGTCTTTAAATGCTGAATTAATAGGAAATTAATCAAAATGCTTTTAAGGGTTATTTTTTGTTATCGTTATTATGTTACTAGTTTTGCACGTATCTGGTCATAAGCAAAGTGTTGGACATTTTCAAAATGTATTTGTTATTGTAATTTATCATGTGCGAGGCATATAAGTGTACAAAACAATTTTCCTAAGTTTTTGTGTCTATGTGACTGATGGGAACAATAATCTTTGAAATTAGTCCAGTATTAAGCGAGATCTCTGCAGTCAACAGCTGTGAAACAAGCTACAATGTAAGTTAACAGGGCAATAATTTGTCCAGCTTGTATTTACCTTCACAAAAGTGCTCATTTTGCCACTGACAGGCTCAGATTAATATTTGAAGTGTCTGAAAACATTATGGAAAGGATTTCTAAGGAGGTCGACCTTTCTGTTAAAGAGTAAGATCCTTTTTTTAAACATAAAAACATCCGCGAAATTGCGTTTGCTAAACCCAACAGACTCTCATGTAAATAAACAGTAGTTTAGCGCTAGCTACTTCAGAGCTGTTTCTGGTTAAACAGAAAGGTCTCAAAGAGGTTTTAAAGATCTATCTCTCAAGGGATCCTTTCCATAATGTTGTCAGACATTTCGAATATTAATCTGAGCCTGTCAGTGGCAAAACGAGCACTTTTGTGAAGGTAAATACAAACTGGACAACTTACATTGTAGCTTGTTTCGCCGCTGCCGACTGCAACGATCTCGCTTAATACTGGACCAATGTCAAAGATTGTTGTTCCCATCAGTCACTTAGACACAAAAACATAGGAAAGTAGGTTGGAAAAAAACGGTAGCAAAATAAGATACAGCAACAGGAGCAGTGACTGGTCTGCTGTATGCCTTTTGCTGTGCAGGAGCAGCTAGCACCATTTAAAAATAAATGCAATCCATACAAAATTGGCTAAATGTTGTCAATTATCTATTACTCATTATCACTGTCACCCACTAATTCAAGAGCTTTTTGTACACGCAACTGTAAAGCATGTAACACTGCTGCATCATAGAGAACAGTCATGAAATTGCAACATGAATATCTAAGAACATGCATTTGACAATAACATGGTATACTGTGGTTTTTCAAAGAACCATGAAAGTTTACACAGCTATAGGAAGATTTTTTTTTTCCTGTAAAGGATGATAATGCCGTAAATCCCTCAATCTGCCATTTTTCACAAGTTGAACCAAATGCTACAGAATATGTCATTTCTTGTCTTGCATCACCTCGCTCTTTTACCTCCCTGTGTTGGCTCTCACTAGTACTGAGATCATCTTTGACTCTTTCTCATTAATGTTCTCTTTTGCCTCACTTGTCAAAGAGAGCCAAGATCTTTTACCTGGACTACAGAATGTAAAGCTGATCTCAGTCAGAACCATGCACTTTAACCTGCGCTACCTGTAATCTCATGAAACCTGTAGGAGAAGGGCTGATAGTCTCTTCACTCTTCACCCCTCCATCCAAACCCAATCAACCCTTCACACATTCCAGGGAGCTGATAACAGCTCCTCCCAGCACCTCCCCCGTTATGGAGCACTTCATAGATCATGGTTATGGCCAGACAGGGTTGATCCCTGGCACTGACTGGTACCAGCATCTCAGTTCAACAATAACACTGAGCAGAGACACTGTCTGTTGGCAGGTAGAGTGATGTCAGGATTAAACTGCTCTTCCAGAGTCTGTTCAGTGGGGGTTTGGTTTAACACAGATCACTACTCTCTCTGATGCAAAGCTGGGAGTAGATTCACATATAAGGCTATCTTCACACTTGGCGTCTTTTATTACGCTGCCAGCATCTGTTTTACATTATAATCCTATGACGTAAACCGTGTTTTCAAAAAAGTCGTGAGCACTTTCTTAAACGTCACCGACGACTTCTTTTCTGCAGCTCAGGGCGTCTTTTTGAAGTTGAAAAAAGTTCAACTTTTCTAGAAATAAATGCCCTACGTTAAGTGCTTTTTTGACAGCCAACCAATGACAAGCGAAGTAGCCAGCCCTGTCGTTTTCATAACAAGAAAAATGGAGTCAGAGTCCGCTCCCTGTAAAGGGAACTAGCTTTGTTCTAGGTAACGTTAGCAACACCGCTCTCTCTCTCTCTGTTCTTTCTCTCTTTTCTCGCACCACCACTTTGATTTTTCTAACGTTAGCATTAGCACCGCTCCAAATAGCGCTCTAGGATACTGTAGCAATAGTTTTTGTTATAGCATCAAAAGACGCTCTCGGCTGCTTTTTGGAACAAAAATGCTGCCAGCTTCTTCTTTTTTTTTTACTACAAAAGCGCCCTAGTCAACATTTTCTTGTCAAAGAAGACGCCAAGTGTGAACATAACTTAATGCTGTTGCTTCTTCTCTCTTTTATAAAGTCTATTTGTTATATTAAATGTGTCCGCAGGGTTTTAAAAACCAAACCCCTAAAATAAATCTTAAAACCAATTGAAAAGCAGGAAACCTGATTTCAAATGACAGCTGTTCATCTAAGTATGCAGGCTGTTCTCATTAACCATTCATACATATAGCTACGTAAATAAAACACTGTAATTTATATGTATGCCACGTATTTTTTGCTGTATGCCACACATTGACTGCTGCGTTATGAGTCTTTTGTTTTTTGTTCTCTCTCTCCTGTCTCTCCCTCTCCCCCAACCGGTTGGGTCAAATGGTCGCCCACCTAGAACCAAGTTCTGAGGTTTTCCTCTATGCTGTTGCACCAAATGCATGCTCTTTGGCGAATTGTTGGTTCTCTATAAATTACGCTGTAGAGCGTGGTCTAGACCAGCTCTATGAAATCTTATTGATCACTTTTGAATCAACCATGTAGCCTACATCTAAAGTACAATATAATAAGACTTTATATTATAGAAAATAATCATTTTTAATTTCTACTAGTAAAAGTAGGACTTCAACTTCAGTATGACGAGTTAAGCACAGGGCAGAACAGGGTTCACACGAGCATTCAACATATATTTGTGTAGCCTATAGGGATTATTTTGTACGTTCAGTTGTCCAAAAACTATTAAAACACATCAGTGAGCCACACACTTCATTAAAATGAGCACACACTGTTGTTTATTTTGACTTAATCCCACATACACCGCCCTCCTGCTGGAAATACTCACTAGAGCACAAAATGTGGATTAATTATTAACTACTTCTTCCTGTTTGAGTAACGTTAACATGATAAAAACTCCAGTGAACAGCTGTTTTAGGAAATTACTGATCCATTCAACAAAAAAAAATATAGATTTACGTCTTCAGTTGAAACCAATGGGCTTGGGGCATAGAGCCACAGACAGGGTAGGGAAGACCTAGAGTATTAACACATTCAGTACGAGTAATGCAGTTTTGTTGTGTGGTGTCATAGCAACGACTACGTTCTCTTAATACATCCATGCTCACAGCGCGCTCACGGAGTATGTCCGGTTCAAAATCAACTATCTCGGAGTTGGGAGGGCAGTTGAAGCATGTGCAGATGCTTAAACCAATCACAGCCCGGTTAAGGTGTATACATGCATGGGATACTGTGGTTACTAAAGGAGTTCTCTACCTCTGTTAACCGGGTTATGAGAACTCCGATTATAACCGGGTAAGGTGTTTACATGACGTTTGAGAAATCGGGGTGTGGCCTTTAACCGAATATAATCGTTTTTTTAAACTGCATGTAAACGCACTAGTTGTTTTTTGTCTTTCAGTGAGATTTGTTCACAATAAGAAAAATATAGAACAACTCCAGACTTTGAAATATATCGAAAAGTCTTTTTTGTAATTTGGGGGAACCAACTTTTTAAATTAGGAACACCCAGAGCAAAACCTTAAAGGTCCCATGACATGGTGCTCTTTGGATGCTTTTATATAGGCCTTAGTGTTCCCCTAATACTGTATCTGAAGTCTCTTTCCCAAAATTCAGCCTTGGTGCAGAATTACAGCCACTAGACCCAGTCCCACAATGAGCTTTCCTTAGGATTTGCCATTTCTGTGTCTGTAGCTTTAAATGCTATTGAGGAGGAGAGAGGAGGGGGGGGGAAGGTGGAGGTCGGGGGTGTGGCCTTGACCAACTGCCACTTTGCTCGTTTGAAAGTCATGATGTCTCTCTCTCATGGGTGGGCCAAATTTTCTGGGCGGGCAAAGCAGAGAAAGCGGAGGTAACCTTGCTCCTTATGACCTCATAAGGAGCAAGATTCCAGATCAGCCCATCTGAGCTTTCATTTTCTCAAAGGCAGAGCAGGATACCCAGGGCTCGGTTTACACCTATCACCAGTTCTAGCCACTGGGAGACCATAGGCAGGCTGGGGGAACTCATATTAATGTTAAAAAACCTCATAAAGTGACATTTTCATGCCATGGGACGTTTAATCTAAAAAGCCCATGTACATAGATTTGTGTTTTTTGCAAGAATCTGTGTGTAGGAAATAAAAGTTAAGGGCAGTGAGAATATGTTATGCTGAAAGAATATATGTTGCTAAAACACTTCATACTTTTTATTGTTTTAAGGGCCTCTGTATGTCTCAAAATACCAAGTCTAATGAGATAAAGACACCCTTAAATGAGATAGGACTTTTCTTCTTGGCAGGTGCAAAAGGCAGGGGGAAAGTGAGAAAAAGTGTTTGCCCCGAGTCACTAAAAAACAGCAACACAAAGTCAACAGAGAGTCTCGCTGCAGGGCAGAGGAAGCAGCAACGCTATGAATCACAGAGAAAAGGGAAGCCCCTGTCTAATGCACAAGTTGGGCTCAGAGGAATTTTATTGAATCACAACAAGTGACTAGCAGCTCTGCCGGAGTTCATCTTTGTGCTCCAAAGGCTTCCCAGCAGGTGGCTGCTTTGCTTTGTACAAAGAAATGCACAAATCCTCTCTGAATCAGTCACAGTTACACACTGAGTCAGAGACGCACATCGTCTCCTGTGTGAGCTACTGCAAAGACTGCTTCATTTCTGATTCAATGTTTTTGTCTAGTTTGGGGGGAAAAATATGTGCTTTTAACTTTAATTTGACAAATTAGTCATCGGACGAGTCATTACAATCACAATAAATAAAACAAAATCAATGTGCGTTTGTTTCTAGTATTAAGAGGAATGAGGAATTACTAAGTAGTTAGTAAGTTATCAGCTGGCTTCTCCTTGAAAATACATTTACTGTAGATGCTTGTACACCCATAGTTTCCATTTTTTTGAGTCAGTAGTTCCTCTCTATCAGAGCAAATCCTCCTCGACTTAGTCACAGTTTTAAATGAACAGCCAAGAATGCAGTTGCCTCCTCTGTGTATCATCCGGAGATGGCTTCAGAGGCCCATAGAGGACGGTTCTTTTTCTTCAGTTTTTTTTGTCTTTCCTAAAACTGCTGTTTTTCAGGCTTAGCTTCATTAAAGCTAACAGTCCTGCATGTTTTGGGACCTTTTCCAATCAAATCCCTGTCCTTATTAACCCTTGTGTTGCCTTCCCGTTGACCATGCAACTTTTAGTTTTTCTGGGTCAAAATTTCAAATTAAAACCTCAAGAAACTTTTGTTTCTTTTCACTGTGTTTTTATCACTTTTCACAAAGTTCTTTGTCACTTTTTCTGATGTTTTGGTCAATTTCTTTCAGTGCTTTTTGGGACATTTTTTCACACTCTGCTTTGCGTTTGTGTTTTTTCGGCGGCTGTCTTTTTTTCTTGAAATACTAAAGAGCTCCAGAGTGCCAGGTCTCTTGCCATGGTCCTTAAGAGCCATAACTCCTTCCATTCAAAGCTAAGACAAAAAAGCTGCGTAGCAGTGCAGCCGGACGCTCAGCTCGTTACCATGGTGACCTCCAACAATGCCACCCTCAGCCAATCCCTGCTGCTGGTGCGCCACCGTTTAAACGAGCTTCAGACGCTTCACACAAATGAAGGTCGCGGGAAAAATAGGTCAACAGGGCTTCATTAGGTGGTAGGGTTGACCAAGAACGACCGAACAACGAACCCCCCCACATACACACACGCACACCCCCCAGGACCAGCTGCAGATTCATCCAATATTAGGGAGTCATGAGGAAACTACTTAGATATTGTTAAATGAGTTGATTTTTTCTTGTGAATCAGAGAGTTGTAACGTAGAGGACTGTCTCGAGAACTAACCCACACATACACACACAGATACCTTTAGAAATCACTACATAAATACATTTTTCATTTAGTATACAAAACAAATGATGTTAAAAAAAGATGCTGAAAAGATGGATTTCTCTCTTTGCAATTAACAGTAACATTTGATGCTGGTATTTAATAAATAAGGAAACTTATCTTATAGCTACATCATTTCCCAATGATTTTCTAGGAAGTTTCCTGGAAATAACGTTGTTATTTGGCACTAATTGCAGGTACGAGTAAGTATTTATTTTTTTTTTCATTTATGATTGGGCACCTATGAATACATTTTCATGTATTCATCACCATATGTGTACTAACTGTATGGTTGACAGATTTCCACGTGTGTATGTTCAGCTGACCTGCTGTGCACTGACTAAAAGACCCACCAGCTAATGCTGGTAAATATTTAGAAAATATTATTTGAACGTGTACTTATTGATTGAACATTATTCACTTAGTGTTGAAATGATAAAAGTACAGACCCATAAAATAAAGGGTTACCAAATTATCATACTTCTACAGGATGGTCCTGTTAGTGGCTCTAAACACACATAGCAATACATGACCATGCATGTGCACGTACTGAAAACAAGCAGGTTTGTACACATGCTGTACACTTCACACACACGCAACGGATAAAGTTATAATTCTGGATGGAATTGTTTTTTCCCCCCTAAAAACTTAAAAACTGCGTAAAGTGTTCCACCCTGATGTATGGAATGAATGCATATATTAAGGTGATGTGTTTACATTCCTGCAGCTGTGGTAAACTGCACATGTTGAAGCCTTACCCAGTTTGAACATCATCGTGGTAATCAGCAACGTCCTCTGATATCTGGACCAAACTCTTCCAAACTCCATGGTAAAACAGGCTGCTGAGGGTCTCCAGTCAGTGCAGAACGATGCTGTCAGTCCACAGGTTCTCCATCCAGCACACGGCAGTGCTCCATCCAGGCTGCTCCAAGTTAGCTGCTGAGAGTGAGCTCCAACACATGCATGCCCGACCACTTGGACTCTGGGTCTGAGTGTGTGTGTGTGTATATGTGTGTGTGTGTGAGTGTGTGTGTGAACGTGGGTTTTGGAGTGTGTGTGTGTGTGCGTCTCTCTGGAGACCAGGCTGGGCTGGAGTAAAGCAGAGTAATCACCCCAGCAGAGGGTGAGGGGAGGAAAACATGAGCTGGAGTACTGGATTGGTCTCTCTCTGTCTCTCTCTAAACCAGTTAAGAACTTGACTCGCTGTTCACTGTCATAATTTCCATGTTTGCGGTTATGTTTTTTCACATTTACATGTTGTTTTCAGGAATTTCTTCATTACGAATCGAACATGCGCTCCAATCAATCACAGTGATGCTGGGATTCAACATCCCACACATGGACATGTTTATGGCTGTAGTTCACTCCAACTAACAACTTTTCATGGTCGCTTAAGCGGCTGACTATTTTCCCCGATCAATGGGTTAATTGCTTGGTCTGTAAAATGTCAGAACATATTAAAACGTTTGTATATTACTATGGTTTGCTTGGAATAATTTATAAGGGATATGTAATTATGTTCACTGGCAATGTTGTTTTTTTCAGTTGAGGAAGTGTTAAGTTCTTGATATTGAGAAAGTAAACACATAATTTCTCATGTCAACTGTTGACTTTTTCAGTGTTTAACCAAGACAACTTTCTAAAAAAGTATTTGCACAAGTGTAGGTTGTGGATCAATGGATTGTTGCTCCCCAGTCCCCTCAACTTCCACCCCACCTTTGGGAGCAGGGGTATAGAGGGAGCTTATATCTATCTGCTTGGCGGAGCCCTCTTTAGTATAACGAATGTCTCTTACTCACCCCCACTCACACTCACACTCCCACATACACTCCCACCCCCAACCCCATCCCCAGGCGCTGATCCCAGCGTCAGGCTTAAACCTGCTGCGTTCACAACAACCAAAAAAGTTTAATTAAACACTCGCACGGCGAGGGGGTGGGGGAGGGGGAGGGGGTGCGGGTGGCCTTCAACAAGCAACATGCAAATGTGTAAAGTAGTGAGTCACAGCAGCTCCACAACTTCACATTCCTCAGTGACTGGCTGCCGCTTTCATTAAAGCAGAAACACAATAGAGAAATAGACGGCAGGCTGACATGGAGTCTCAGCCAGGCTGAGGATGCTGACAGTCTCTCTGTCTGTCTGTAGGTCTGTCTTTCTGTCAAGGAAAAGTGAGGTACACATTTCTTAATTTTTACTGTGATGTGATATTTTCCCTGAATTTTAAAGTCTAATTACTTTGTTTGATGATCCCACTATACATAATATTTACATGATACAACATAGAGAACATCTCCATTGTAAACAGTGGACTAGTGGCCAGGTTCCAGACCTCTTAATTTACACCCACATCTCCGATTGTTTTGGGGACACTTGGGATAAATCACTACGCCAATAACCCATTCAAGACCGGACTATTAGCAATAACCCGGTCGCGCACGTCCATGTAAACACCGGCAAAAACCTGAATATGCTCATATTTCGGTTTTTAAAAACCCGAATATGCTACATGGGTTACCCCTTTTCTAACCCGAAATTTTGGTCATGTATACGCGTATCGGCATATACCCCATGAAAAGGAACATTGATTTGTATTCTGCGCATGTTCTATTTGCAAGGAATCTTGGTCTTTTGAGTAGAGGAACTTCTTGTATGCGCCAGAAAACATAGTTATAATAATAATGATATACTATAATAATATAGTTACATATATATATATGTCAATGCAGAAAACCTGCGCGCGTATACCGGAAGTAAACAAGAAGTAGAGGTACACATGGCGAGACGCAGCACAGCACCACACTTTTGGAGCAAGGAGGAAACCAATTTCTTTATTAGTGTGGTGAAAACCATGAATATAATGTATTTTATTGATGGCAGAAAGTACCGAGATAGTGAGATTCATGTCCGTATGTCCAGACGCTAACCGTGCGTCGCCGTTGACATCGGGATATTGCCAATTGATTACAAATTCCATGTATACAGGAGTAACTCTCTCTGCTCACGCATGTAAACGGGTTATTCTGAATGTTTCAGAAACCCGAATAGTGACCTTAACCCGACCATAACCCGAAAATTGACAGCTTGTAAACGTAGTCAATGATGGGAGTAGCCGAGCTAACCCTGATTTTCCACTGGGCGTATCTGTGCTGTGTTCTGGCTGCGCCACAGTATGGCTCCGTGCTCCGACACGCGCAGTACCACACCGGGAGCATCTCAGAAGTGGAGCGTCTCGCCTGCCCGACTCGCAGATTTTGTTGTCAGACTTGATTAAAGTAGCCTAGTAGTAATGCAGTTTTGGTGTAGTGTTAGCGCCTTCCCCGAGATATTAGGGTTCCCACACCTGCCAGATCCCACTTTCACTCCTGTGCACAACGTAATTTTCCTCTGGAGTTTATCAGTCTTGCTAATGCTAGCACAACCAGCAACTGTGTGAGAGGCACTGTGTGAGAACTGAGGCTAGAGTTAGCCAGTGTTCTGAGAATTAGGCTTAACCAAACCTTCCCCATTTATTTACATTGTTTGCCAACAAGAGTCTATGTAATTATGTGGACAGATTTGCGGCGAGTGTTTCATCTTTAAAGAATTTGAAGGGGAAATTCTGTGCTACGACAGTTTCTTCTTACAGTGCAAGTAGACAATCTAGCAAGGCAACTGAAAATCGAGGGGCCTTCCCAATTTGTTCAGCAACTGAAATAAGTCTGGTGTCATGGCCCCAATTGGAAAAATAATTGAACAATCACAAGGTAATATAGCTAATGGTCTTGAATATGGAGTTTATATTCATAGCTAGCAGCTACATCCAGAATAAATGGCATAGATGACACAGCTGTACAGGTTTGTTTCTGTTAGTCAACATACAGAAAAATCAACCCTTTAAGTGTAAAATGTATAGTATTAACATGAAAAATATTGAGTTAACTGTTTCCTATAGGTACTTATTGGTTATGACCAAACAAAGCAAAATAACCCATACGATCTAAATATTAAACTGAATGAGCAACGAAATGGCAATTTGGTCTCTCTATAAACTCATTTACACCCTCCTTGCCGGACTCGTCTTGGACTCGGTATTTGGACTCTGTCTTATCTTGGACTCGCCAAATATTCTAGTTAGTCTCGAACCAAGTACAGCACTATATGCTTTTGTTCTAAAGTAACTTCCTCCTTCAAAACAAAACTATTGATGAAGCACACTCGTTCAGAAAACATGTATTAGTTTAATTCAAAATCTATCTAGAACAGGCATTGGTCGCCTGATACGCCTGGCTGCATCATATACCTCAACCATCAGGAATCAATAAGTATCATTTTGGCCACAGACACAATGTCAGCGATCACTTTGTACTGTGAATTCTTCAGGACAATTCAAGAATGGGAACATTTCCATTTTATATTTTAAGTAAATAATATGGCCTAATTTGATCCTATAGTGTGTTACTCTGCATTGGTTTCTTGATTATTACAAATATTAAAGCAAAGTTATCATCTTAAAGTAGACAATATACTGTCCCTCTCATCACACAAATCATGAACAGGTAAGTGAGTGGTCTTGAAGAGGATTTTTTTTTCTGTCTCAGTCTCTCATTTGGACTTGGTTTTGACTTGGACTCAAATTTTTCTGGACTCGGTCTTGACTTGGACTCGGTCTTGACATGGTCTCGACTAGTCTTGCTCTTGGACGTGTCTTGGACTCGACAAAGGTGGACTTGACTACAGCCCTGCTCCTTGCCACGGTCCTTGCCCAACAGACCAACATTATTCCACAGTTAATGGAGGTGAAAACTAGCCAAGTGTGTCTGTCTGTGTGGGCAGAGGTGATTTATTGGGGGGAACCACACACAGACAACACAGCACTGTACAGAAACACTGGCATTTACCTAGAAAGAAAGAAAGAAAATAACTCGGCAATGAATAGGCTAGTCCCTGCCAAATATTTCAGCATTTGAAATCACATGTAGCCTAGCACTTAAATATCTGTCACGAGAGGATAATACTTTAAGTTTCCATGTAACACTATTGATGCTACTTTTTACCGTTAAAGCTAAATTACAGTTATTTCAGTCAGGAAAATGATATGGTAAATTAGGGTTCCCTAAATGGAGAACAGTTTAGTGAATCATTGATTAAAATGGTTTCCAGTGATTTAAAAATGCTTTACTAACCTCTTTATTAACAAAACATAAGCACCACTGGCATAACAGATTAAACAAAAAGTAGAGAAATTAAATACAAGAATAATATTTAATATACATATAACAATAGACCTATGACCAAAATGCCATAAATTCACATGTAAAATTTAGCAATACAATTTCCAGTGTTTAGATACTCTGACCTTATATACTGGTTTCACTGTTTAAGAACTTTTTATAATTGAAATAATTTAGTAAAAAGGGGAATCAAAATAATATATATGAATCATTTTTAATTGAAAATGGACATCTGCAGACTGTAATTAGAAGCATATTTGTGATATGTCAAAGACTAGTCTATATCAACGATGTTTCACTTCCAGGATTGTTCAGGTGCCGCCGGATGTCCCTCATTTCGGCCGGATGTCCGTCACCTTCCTCTTTCTTTGTGTTGGCGTTCTAAACTCCGGTGGATTTATGATGACTATGGTTAACTGCTCCTCAGATCTCTGGTAAATCCAGACAGCTAGCTAGACTATCTGTCCAATCTGAGTTTTCTGTTGCACGACTAAAACAACTTTGAACGTACACATTTTCCATCAAAACAAGTTCCTTCCCGAGGCTATTTTGCAGAGGCCATGATGATTGTGATTGGTTTAATGAAATGCCAATAAACCAGAGCACGTTATTGTCCCATCCCTGAATGCTGTGTGGACTAGCCAGACCCTGCTCTGCAGCGCGATTATATATAATTCATTCAAAATGATGAGACACTATGATTCATTATATTAATATTATATTTCATAATTACAATGTTTATTATAATTGTAAGATATGAATGACAATTATAAGATAAAACATCATAATGATAATGTTCTATGAGAACATCCTTTTGAGACTCTCTCTCTCTCTCATAGTTATGAGAAATGAGTATTCTGTATTTAACGTAAAATTCCTCAAAATCTTTGCAAAACTTCACTGAAAATTCTAAATTATGGTATCCAATGGGTCAATCTGGCATGGTTTCTCTTTCTGATGTCAATGACTCCAATACTGAGTCATATTAGTTGTTTAATGTGTGTGATGAAAGTTATAAAATCTTCCAGGGTGACTTCACTTCTTATTGAAATTCATTTTATTTGCAATACTTTTGTGGAACCAAATGTACCAGCACACTGATTTATTGTGTCTAGACTAGATTATGATTAGGAATAGTTTATTTCGAACAATATACTAAAGAATAAATTAAAAATACAAGACACAAAAGTATTTCACTATGAAAATAAAAAGCAAGAATAGGCAAATAAATAAACACTCTTGTCTACAAGTGATACTGTATTAAAGTATCACCTGTAATTATCTAAATTAGTACAGTGCCCATTGAAAATGTGCCCGTTTGGAACGGGCTGATTGCTTCTCCTGTGGTATTGCTGCTTGTAATTCTTCAAAACCAAATTTGACCCCAAAATTACTTACAGAAGGACCCCAAACCACTTAATATGCAACTCCACTGTATAGCCTACTACTGTGTGTGTGCAGTGTTGTAATGTAACGGAGTACAAATACTTCGTTACTGTACTTAAGTAGAAATTTCACGTATCTGTACTTTACTTTGCTATTTAAATTTATGTCAACTTTCACTTTTACTCCACTACATTTCCTAGATAAAATGTATACTTTTACTCCGTTATATTTCCACTAAGCATCTTCGTTACTCGTTACTAAAAAATAAAATTAGAAGAAATGTGTGCTACTGCAATAAGGGAGGTTTGGCGAATCACCAAATTCAGATTGCATTACGCACGCTCCGCACACCGCGCGCTCTATTTCAGCGCTTTGTTGCAAACCGTCATGGAAGCATGAGCACCTACTGGAGCACCTTCTGGAGCACCTACTGGAGGACCTCCCGTTATCGTAGAACACCAGGCTCGACATAAGCAATGGCCCGATGGCCCGCCCAGGGCCAGTAAATACGTATGTCGGGCTGGTTGCAGCCACAGTCACTGGTGTGTGCGTTACTTCACGCAGCACATGTAGCCTACTGACTGGAAACGTTACCGAGGATTATTTACCGCCGATGGCGCAGATGAACTAACGCTACACTCGTTACTGTAAGTAGGTAGCCTACAATAAAACCTCCATGATTAAAGAGTCAATACTTATCAATAACCCACGTACCTGTTCTACAGGCAGAAACACGTAGAAACCCATATCTCAGTCTGATCTGTCTGGCTGTCCACTCTCGTCCCACCGCGCTGTGCAAACACAGCTCTACTCGCACCCAGTCTACTTGCAAACAGCGACTTTACAAACGAGCTAAAATGAAAGATGTCAGTTTGTAGTCTAACTGTTTGTCTTAATTTGCAACCAATCTTGAACTTTGGACAAACTCTTGTAAACGTAGCTGATTTCTAAACGAGCCATCCCCTTGCTGGAGCGGTAAACCTATGGATGTATTTTTAGACCAAAACAAATACACGTTGCTACTTAATATGCACGTGAATGACGCGTTCTTCATTGTTGACGATGTTGCCAGTTGTATTATTTAGCAACAGAATCGTCTTATTTCAAATTAGGCATACAGGACTAATCTGAGATCATGTTCTAGTTAAGTAGCCTATCTAGTTATCATTATGGATTTTCCATGTTTGCTTACTAATGTAAAAAATATAGCATTAATTTAGTAAGAAAGTGAAAATATCAAGATGACAAGATGATGCGTTTTAGGTATAATTTTATTTTCTTTATTTGAATGTAGTTGATGACCCCTGGTCTAGCTTTGCTGCTAATGGCACAACATCCAGTGGCAGTGGCTAGCTTTTTTTCCTGCTTTTTTGTCCTTTTCCAATCACACCTATGATATTTCTTTCAGGGCCAGTAAAAAATGTAGAAGGGGCCAGCACAACTGTGATCTACTGGCCCCTGGGGCCAGTGGGGATTTTTTTTTATGTTGAGCCCTGCGACCACCCCGACAATAGTGGTGAACTCGGTGAACAGAGTAGTGGTGAAGATAATGTCATACACCCGTGTTGCAAGAAATGTTTCTGTACATTGATGTCAGCTCTAAACATATGCTGTTTGTTCTTTGAACTTAAGAGAATTGTGTCTGAAAAGTCCCTGAATATGCTTTATGCTTTACTATAAGAAAGCCACAATAAAAGTTATAACCGCTTGCTTTTAAAAAAAACAACTTTTACTTTTACTTTTGATACTTAAGTACATTAAATATCAGAAAATTACTTTTGATACTTAAGTACAGTATATATCAGATACTTTAAGACTTTTACTTAAGTAATATTCTAAAAGGTAACTTTCACTTCTACCGAAGTCTTTTTCTAGTACGATACTTGTACTTTTACTCAAGTATTGCTTTCTAGTACTTTATACAACACTGTGTGTGTGTGTGTGTGTGTGTGTGTGTGTGTGTGTGCGCGCACAGAGAGAGAGAGAGAGAGATAGAGATTGAGACGTCTTGTGTCGTATGATTATTAACGAATATAACACTTCAACAGAGGTGTTCATTTCCATACAGGTTTGATGGTTAACAGTGAAGTATTTTGGCGACGGAAATGTTATTAGTGTTGTAAGTTAGCAGTAGACTCAATTAACCCGACCCAAGTTGAGTCTCATGAAAAGTGCTGTGTCTGCTTGGTTCACCTCTGAGATTTTCTCCCATTGCACAGTGCTGTGAAGGAATAATCTCTAAGATTACATCATGTTATGCCTTTGTTTAGAAGTGGTGAATGTAAGCTACAGCTCACAGCAACATAATACTATATAGTGACTGTATCCAGCAATCATCTAGCTAACGTTGGAAGCAGGAAACGAGTCAAAGGTAACAGTCAGTGTTTGCATCTTACCCATGGGGCCATACAGAGCACTGGTCTGTGGATAAACAAACATGCTTACAATACACAATACAGTCACAGCAATTATAGACTTCACACCAGGAAAATTACAGCTACTAACAGGATGCCAACACTCCCTCCTCCTTTACACCTGCACTGTATGGTAATACAGAGAGACACCGAGAGTTTTTAGTTCACAGATTAACAACATCACAAACATCTAAAACTTTTCTTTTGGGGTGTTGTCCATGATTTCATCTTAAACTTTGACCCTCTCACTCTGTGTTTAGGCTTCATTCATTCATTAAAGTTAATTGGAACATTTAGGTCACCTAGAAATGCCTTATTCCGCATTCTGCCAACCAAGATAGCTATCTATCATTAGCTGGTAACTAAAGGAAAGTTTCCCGATTTTCTTTTCTACTGTACATGTACAAGTAGATAAATAGTGAGATATTCACCTGCAGGTAAATCTCCACTGGATGACTGGCTTCAGAAGATTGGCATCTTTCCCTCTTTAGCGTCTAGCTTAGCGCAGCGCTATTGCAACCATAAACAACACTGGCTTGGTTGCATCATCTTCCCAAATGCAAGATGGTGAGTTTTGCTAAACTTGAGGCTTCAAAACGGCAGTCCACAAACCAATGGGTGACGATATGGATGCTACGGCCATTATTTTTACATTCTATGGGTAGTTCTCAAGCCATGGGTGGAGATACTCAGATTAGGGGGGCAGTATGTCCAAATAAGCCTGCATAGGGAGCCAAATCTGAATGTCTTGTTAAATCCCATGTTTTCTGATCTAGGCAGACCACAAAAAAGGGGTTGGACTGGATTGTGTTATTTCACAGTTTGTGGGAGGGTAGACACACCAGTTACTCAAATGTATGCACACAAGCACTCGGGCAACAAACCATCACAAAACACCTGAGGGAGGTCAGGAGTGAGTGGTATTGTAGCTTGGGTCAACAAAGTGCGGGGACTGACACAGTAAACCACTTTCTTGACTCAATCCCACATACACCGTCCTTAAATGTGGATGAATCTGCTTGATTAAAATAGTCCCCAACACTATTTCCTTCTGTTTGTGTAGCGTTTGATGAAAAAAACAAATCGACCAGCTGTTTTAGGAAATTAGTGAGCCTTTTTCAAGATTTACTATACATTTTCAGTAAAAAAAAACAGGGCTACAGACAGGGTAGCGAAGTCAGAAAGTAGTGAGAGATTGACTGTTGAAATAAGAAAAAACATAGAATACCAGCCTCATCTTTTAATTTTTTTTTTTTTTGAATCTACAACCTCAAATAAGGCATAGTGCTTGAATGTGTGTTTTTTGTAAGACATATACAATCATAATTCAACACAATTAAGTCCAAATAAAGAACGGACCATGTGTGTGTTTTGAATTACAATGGACATTTTCACAATCTGTCAAAGTGCGTATAATCTCTGGGATAAACAATGCACATGCTCTTGTGTCTTTATCTCTGTCTGTTCAAGTTTCCACTGGTACAAAGCAGATAAAGAGGAAACACTGTTGGTGGTATTTTACAAGCAGTGGGAAGAGCAGCAGCTGTCTGCTAATGGGCAGCCAATGCTAATTCTTCTTGAATGGTTATAGAGGTTTATTACAGTCAATCATTGCCCACTGCTCATTAAATTTAGTAACCACAACTGTATGCTAAAGTCCAAATAACAATCTAACAAACTTTTTAAAGGGTAATTTCATTGTTTTTTTTTTAAACCTGGACCCTATTTTCCTATTTGTTGTGTGTAAGTGACTGATAGGAACAACAATCTTTGAAATTGGTCCAGTATTAAGCATGAACGCTGTAGTGGCTGCCACAAACCAGGCTGCAATGTAACCATATGGGGCAAATGTGCATCGTAAATTTGGTCCACTAAAAGTGCCATTTTGCCACTGACAGGCTCAGATTAATATTCTAAGTGTCTGATAACATTATAGAAAGAATCCGTACAGAGATAGACCAGAAACAGCTCTGAGGTCACTAGCACTAAACCCACCAGACTCCATTTAAAAAAACAATACTTTTAGTGTGTACAGCACCAAAATACTTTCACATGTACATCGGTAAACTATGTGTTTATTTCAACCAAACCTAGAGTTGCGATAGCTGGAAATGTGGGAAGATGACCCAAAACGGATTTTCATAGTTTTATTTAGTTTCTGTCGACTTTGAATGAAGTGTATTTTACGACGCTAAAATTACTGTTTATTTACATGGAGTCTGGTGGCTTGAGCGAACGCAATTTCGCGGATGTTTTTATGTTTAAAAAAAGGATCTTACTCTTTAACAGAAAGGTTGACCTCCTTAGAAATCTTTTCCATAATGTTGTCAGACACTTAGAATATTAATCTGAGCCTGTCAGTGGCAAAACAAGCACTGTTGTGAAGGTAAATACAAGCTGGACAATTGCCCTACATTGTAGCTGGTTTCGCTGACTGCTGACAGCAGCGATCTTGCTTAATACCATACCAATGTCAAAGATTGTTGTTCTCACAAGTCACTTAGACACAAAAACATAGGGAAATAGGGTCAAACTTGAAAAAAATAGGAAGTTACCCTTTAAGCAATGTCAGATATACTACAATAGGATGAAATCACCTGGAATGAAAGGTTAATAGTTCAAAAAGTAGTTTTTTCTAAAGAGAATGTGTAACAGTGTGATGCCTCTCATTCTGTGTTGTCTTTAGGAAAAATCCCAGCTAACATTTCCCAACTTCCCTTGAGAGTGGAGGGACAAGGCTGTTTATAATTCACGGGCTTCCTTATAAAGTTCTAGAGAAAAATTTGCTGTGGGTACTCTATCTCATCCTCCCCCCTCTCTCTCTCTCACTCTCCCTCTCTTTCCCCTGCATGCACGCACACACACACACACACACACACACACACACACACACACACACACACACACACACACATTTCCCTCCCCTGCACATCTTAAAATCCATTCCTGTCTGACCCCTCCACAACAATGGCATCTCAAAAGAGCTCCAATTGCCTTGTGACCCTTAACTTCACCCCCTCACTCCCTCTTCTAAACTCTGCCAACAAAGAATGCTGCTAGAGCTCAGATGGGGAGGCATTCAAATTCCATTTAACAACCAATCCACCATTACTCACATCCATGTTCACATGTCCACAATAGCTCAGCTCTGTATTAAACAAAACGTGACTTTATTTTGATGTTTTTAAAAAGGTTGCCTGGTAGAATGTCAAAGCCCAAAAATAAACTGAGTGGGAAAAGTGAAACACCAGAGATGTTCTAGTAAATACAAGCATGATAAATCCCAGTGCCCTCCTTTCATGAACGTGTTTTTATTTTTTCAATGAAAAGGTAGTCTGTTTTATAATTTTTATTATTTGTTGTTTTATTTGAAATAATGCTATCACTATGAATGCTGAAGAAATACTTTGAATGCATAATGATGCCCACTGTGGTTAAACAGACAATGAAAGAAGCGCCACCTACTCAAACTTGAAAAACAACAACCAGCACATTGCATTTACCGGCTACTAACGCTTGTGATTCCACCAGCCGAGACGCAGTGCGTCCCATGAGGGGCTCACTGTGCTTCACTAAAAGTACGCTCCAGGTCCATTTTTGATGTAGCTGCGGGGTGTTCGACAGGCCAGACAGGAAGTGGAACGGCTAAAGCATCTGGTCAATTTTCAAAACAAACAACCTGAACCTGCCCTGTAATATCGCAGATTTGGACTTTGCTAACGTTGAGTTGCTGGCTGGCTGTTTTAATCTGTTTGAATGATGGGGAGGGGGGGGTTTGAATGTCCCCTGTGTCCCCACCGTTACGAGTCAACACTAGCGATGTGCGATACCACTTAATTCCTATTCGATCCAATACCAAGTAATACCCAGGCTGGTATTGCCGATACCAATACCAATACCAATACCAATACCAATACTTTTTACGTATTTTATTTGTAGTGTGATGTGACAACTAGTTTAAAGTAAAGTAAAAAAGTAGGCTATAGGCTTACCAATTCCAAATTATAGCTGCATAATGACAAGACAATAAACTATTCTCATTTTATTTAATTATAAAGAAAATCTCAGAACAAACTGCTTTCTGTTAGCTTGTTGTAAGAATGCTGGAATTCCGGGGAACTCTTGAACATTAAAAAACTAAGCCTTAACAGACGTGAATAACTTTACCACAGTCAGTGATAACGCGACTATCACGCTATCTCCCTGTACCTGGATAACTTCTGCCGCTGCTTCCAAATGACTAACTGATTGAAGTCTGTCTTGCCCTAGCACCTTGCGTCTTCTCGCCATGGACCTCCTCCTCAGACTGATGCTATATTATATCATCATATTCACTCTTATGACTCACATGTTTAGCGAGGTTTGTAGTGTTACCACTGTATTTCACTGTCTTTCCACACACTCCTGTGCAGACTGCAGTCTTCTTCGTAGCAGGAAGTTAAAGAAGGGCTGCTGCTGCAGCGGCCCAGCTCCGTCACGGAGCCGCAGTGCACACACAACTGACCAGCGGAAGGAGAAGTAGTTCCTTCCCCTAACCGGATATAATTAGACTTTTCTGGTGACAACAAGTTACGTATGATAACATAAAAATTCACTCCAAATTACTGAGTTTAAATATCGATCTTTTTATATGAGAATCGATACTAGAGCAGGAGACGTTGGGATCGTAAATATCGATACTTTAGTATCGATCCGCACATCACTAGTCAACACTGTACAGTTGTGATGTCACCACTAGTACTTTATAGAGGTAGAAAGTGGCTACAGTGCCGTTACAGTCATTCCCCAGCTGCAATGACGGTGAAGAGACTTGGAGAGCGCTGATGTGGAAGAGCCAGAAACGCTGACCAATCAGAGCAGACTGGGCTTTTTCGGAAGAGGGGCTTAAAGAGGCAGGTGCTAAAACAGAGTGAGACAGACGGTGTAAACATGTACTAGTGGAAACCCAAAATACAAGTACACTATGAACCTGAAAATGAGCATAATATGGGACCTTTAAGTATATTAAAGTTTCCTAATTCTTTTCTTCAAATACAAAGGTGAGTGAACTGAATAAATGGGGTTCATTTTTGACTTTTTTCCTTCTAAATGTACACACATGTAGTCCACAGCTGTGACTGCAAGTAGCCGTGACTTCACCAAAGGCCTCCCTTTGCAAGTACAGGTTAAAAATGAAAATGAGTTTCACTAAAGCAGTGTGACAGCTAAAGCCATGATAAAAGACTGTGATAACTCCAGCACAGCACTCCTCCACTAGGAATTAGCGTGGATAGTGGGAGTCCCAGTAAGAGGATTCTGGCCTGTTCAAGCATCTTAAAGCGCAACGGAACAGATACATGACCAAATCCCTGAGGTTTCTCGTTGAGGGAGAAATGTAGTTGCTCGCCAAAACAAATCTCTGTTGTGACTTCACTAATTGCTCCGGCTGTCTCTAATACCTGATTAGCACGATAACGTGATTTACACGCCAACTGGGGCCGTTCTCACTGCCTGTCTCTGTGAGGGTCTATGTTCTCTTCTGGCTCCTTAATAAGATGTCATCCATGCTCGACTGGAGTCTGCAACATACGGTGGCTTACTATCTACTTTGTTTTCAATAAACTAGGTGGATGTATAGCTAAATCTCCAAGTTCAACATGAGAATGTTTGCGGCTCAGAAAAAAACTGCTGACCTCTTCTCTAATGATATTTTCTCTGTATGGTATAAAGAGATTGTCAGGCCTCAATCTGTTGTCCTGTCCCCTGGCCTCCTGTCTGCACTAATCTTGATGAGGGGCTAATAAGCCAGAAAGACAGCAGATCCCAGCTATGGCCCCCCAGTGGGTCCCTCGACCTTGGAAAACATCCGCTGTTAACCCTTCATCACTCAAACCTGGTCTGAAGTATGCACGCTCAAATGCTCAAGTAATGAAAGGGATCTGAGCAAAGCTAGGTAGGATCAAAGCAAACATCCTCCAGTAATATTTGGAAGGCAAATATAATAGTAAAACATTGCATTCCATTTGGCTTTTAAGTTGTGTCTGCCTGTCAGCTTAACTCTGACATTACTACACAGCAGGGGACTGAGGACAGACCAGACAGACATGTTTTTGTTGTTCAGGTGCAGCAGTTTTCCTGTATTATAGGCTTGTGGCAGTTGTTGTAGGCTATTCCTGTCATAAGAAAATGCTATGTTTAACATGCAACAGAACATAAATGATAAAAGGAGGACTCAGATGATTTTACAGATACAGTAAAGATAAATTTACTTATCATAAAATAAGGTGAATGTCTTAAAAAATGTGGACCTTGACTTCCGGTTATGGCGGCGTGGTGAGCGCATGTTGCTCCTCGTGCACTGTTGCTAATCCTGGAATAGTCTCGCAGGTCTGGCTAGTCCACACAACATTTCGGGATGGAAGAAAAAATGTTTGATTGGCAATGCTTTAAACCAATCACAATCGTCTTGCTAAACACCAGACGGAGCCACGGTCCCCCAAGAGCAGGGGTCTTCAAAGTTTTTTAGACCAAGGACCCCTAACCTGAAAGAGAGACTAGCAGGGACCCCCTACTACATATATTGTATAAAAATAGGATGCATAATAAACTGGGCCTACATTAACATATCGGGGGGCCTAAAGCCTTTATGCATACCTTTTACCTTTTATGGTGCCCTACAATACTAAGCTATTAAAATAACATATACAGTATATCATCATGTTTTATTGTCAAACACATATTCATATATCATCATGTTTTATTGTAAAACACAGTGAATCCCTAAGCTTAACTGTATCTGTGGATGGCTACAATAGTGGCTACCTTACCTATAGGACGTAAGCCTATCATCAATGTTGTTGTTTTTTACAAATAGGCTGATTTATCTTTGCTAATAATATGTTGGAATCATGTTATGTTAATGCATATTACTGTATTTAGACCTATTTTAATTTTTAAGGGGAATGTTTTTTCTTCAAAAAAGTATAAAACAACAGTTTGGCGGTTGACTCTGTTTTAGATGTTTCAGCACTCCTCCCACCAGGTACAGGCTACCAGTCACCAGCCCGCCTCTGTCAGCCTATCACAGAGCTCAGGGGAGGGAGGAGGGATCCTGGTGGAGCTGAAGGATCCAGCAGAGGCCTACTCCTGCTCCTTTCTCTGGCTAATCCACTGGAGGGCACTAATGATGCAGGAGAACACCAGGCTGTGACTCTCAGAGCTGCTCACCAGATGGCAATGGTGGTGAATTATTGTTTCTGTTACACTCAGGCTCTGCTGGCTGCTCTGTTATGCAGCGAGCCAGCATGCACATGCAAACTGATGCTGCGGTGAGCTGCAGAGAACTGCAGAAAGGCTTTCATTTTAGTGAGACTGTATATAATTTCAAATTAGGTTAAGAGAGAAATCACACACTTGTTAACATATGGACACATATCCTCATAGAGGATACACATGGACACATTTCCATGAGCTTTTAGTCAGGTGTTTTCTAAATTCCTGCAGTAATCTGCTTTAAATGTGATTTAACATAAGTGGTGTCATGTTAAGGTATTGTACAACATTTAAGTTTTTCCCAATTGCAGCGTTCTGTTTCCTATTATCTGAAACTGTGTACAGCAAGGTTTTCTTATTTGAAGTTTGAGGCAAGTTAATTGTACTTTTTTTCTTACATGGTTCTGTGAAAAAGCATCTTCCCAGCCCTTGTCCCATGACTAATTAATGTTTCCATGATGGATATCCACATTTTTGCCTTAAGAGCCCATAGAAAATGTGTATTGTATTTGAATTTGTTGAAAATCAAAACAAGTGAAATTAATAATGAATGTGATGTGTTTTATTTAGCAAAATCACATTGTGTTTTTCTATCCCATCCCCTGGGGCCCCCCCCCTGACTGATAATTGATCCCCCCCTGTGCCACCCCCAGTGTTTCCTTTAGGATTTTCTTTAGCAGTGGGGGCAGGTCTGTCCAAACAACAATGGGCCCCTCCCCACACCCACAGCTATTGATTCTAGCATATCTTTGGGCCCTCGTCACATGAGGGCCCTGGGTAGTCAGTCCCCTTTCCACCCCCAGTCCGACACCCTTGACTTTATACTTCTATTTCACCACATCTCAAAAGAAAATAGTACTTTATACTCATTTACATTTATCTGACAGCTATTGTAACTAATTACATTTCAGAGTGAAATCGTAAAACACTGACAGGAGCCTAATGAGTCTGTTGCATAATGAGTACTTTCACTTTTGATACTTTAATTACATTTTGCTGACATTTCCCTCCTAGGAACAGGACTTTTACTTGCAATGAAGTATTTTTACATTGCTGCTTTTACTTAAGTGAAGCATCTAAATACTTCTAGTTAACAAAATCCATCTACCAACACCTCTTAAGTTAATTTGTTAGCATTTTATATACCCTTTGTTTAATCTGTAAAACAAAGTGTAAAAATAAGATTACACATATATTACACGTCATAGGTTTTAAAGAGTAATTCTGGTATTTTTAGACAATATGTTCACATTTTACTATTATACGGTTAAAAATGGAATAGAAATGCAGAAGACTTTCAAACTGCATTTAGACAATCACGTATGAAGATTCTTTTTTGGTGTTGGGTTGGGGGGGAGGATTCCTAAATTTAAAAAAAATGAAGGGGCCTTATATTTGGCCTCATGCACATTGTCACAGCATAACCAACCCTGGAGCCCTTTTCCAATTATCAGTTTGTGCATCCCTGGTTCCTCTCCTCGCGTCCAAGTCAAGTCCTTCCAGAAAAATGCGGAGTTTTTTTGTGATTGTTGCGGGCAAAAATCCTTGATTATGCGGCACGTTTTCTTAAAAAATGCAATGGAATATGCAGGATATTTATTGAAATTGCGGGAACTTGCTAGCCTGGCTGACACCAGACCCTTCTCAGTTGGAACTGAGAGTGGGTCTGGGAAAGCTTCATTGACAGTTCATTTCCAAAGGGGCGACACCAACGGATGCCACTCAAATGCCTCTGGACGCAATTGGATAGTCCTTCAACCAATCAGAGCAACGGTCCGGGTGACGCTTTTCACATCCAATATCCAACTAAAAAAAATTTGATTCTGGTTTTTGGTGTCGTCCCTCCACACCCTACTTTTTCCTTGCAGGTGTTGCATATTGCAAACTTGTTATCTTCTGCACACACGCTGAAGAATTTCCAAACAGCTGACATGTTGCAGGTTAATTCACGAGGTTCCCTGTGCAAGAATAGCGCGGACACACGCTTCACACCGCAAGCAGGTACGCACACACACACGGCGGAGAAGTTGAGAGAAGTTGAGAGAAGTTGAGAGAAGTTGAGAGAAAGGAAAAAGAGACAGAGTCCGTGTGTGCATGCGTCCTTGAGAAGAGAACTGTAACTCGTTGCTCCATATAAACTTTTATGACACACATAGGCCAACTTTTAACAACATACCTGCCTATCATATGGTTGACTTCAGCCTGTGTCATAGATTTTTGTTGTGAGGCAGAAAGATCTAGCTTTTGCTGCTTGGAGGACTTTGCTCCGAGTCCTTCTTTGCTAGAGGATGGCGAGCTATCATCTGTGGTGGAGGTATCGGTGTTTTGGCCACTAGCTTTGTAGATGCGTGTCGTTGTGAGATGCTTCATTAAATTAGAGTTGCTTACAACGGATGTCGACAAAGTCTTCGTTCCTGGACATAATGTACACATTACATGCACGTTCTTGCCTTTGACCACAATGAATTTGAAGTAGTGCTTATATCTCCACCTTGAAAACGCCAACTTTTCATCGATTTGCTCCTGACTCGCCACCTCTGCTGCTTCATCGAGTCTCTGTTTAACTTGCGTTGTGCTGCCATGTGTATAAAAACACTGGCTCTGATTGGCTACCATGAAACATGACTCTGCCTTAGCCAATCATAATCTCTTACCTCGTTATTAACCCACCTCCTCACTAGCTGCGAGCCAGGGGTGCGTTCGGATTACACAGTTTATTCAATCAGTGCATAGTAACGCACCGCATTTAACGTCCAGTAACGTTAACGGCGTTGTAACGACGGGAAAAGTAATTAGTTATATTAACCCGTTACTGAAAAAATAACGTTGTTACCTAACGCCGTTCTTTTAAACGGCGTTATTCCAAACACTGCGTATAACTTATCAGTTAATTGTAGTAATTAGTAGTAATTGTGACCTGCTGGAAATCGGCATATGTCACACTGACCTGCGGGTCGCCGAGCACGTGAAGCACGGCTTCGGTAGCCGTCGTGTTGAATGTAAACAAAAAGCTGCTCGCCGTCGCTGCGCTATCGTCGTCGCGTAAAGCCCGCCTCAGCGGTTGTGATTGGTGTAAAGCCCACCTCAGCGGTTGTGATTGGTGCCTCAATTTTGAGGACATTGGAAATGGGTTTGAATGGGCTCTTCGCCAGACTGACTTGCACCCTGCGTTCATGGACATCGGAAAAACATTTTTCCGAGTGAAAACGTCACCATTCACGTAACTTCCTGTGGGAATCAGAGGTCGGAAACTCGGGCTGGATTTTGTTACCAGAGTTTCCCAGTTGGTGACGCGTTGTTGACAACTGACGTTTGATGGAGGCAACTTCAGTTCACTGAACATATTTTAATGACAATAAACTGTTTATTGTGGACAAATGCCTCTTCCAAGAAACACACAGACATATACAATACACAGACATAATATGTTTCAAATTATTCGTAAATAGGCCCACGTATAAAAAAAAAAACACATTATCCGTGTCCTTTCCCGTTGGTTGTCCTGCAGATAACACAAACAAACACCTGTCGATGTGCTGTTTGGATGCTCGCATAAGAAAACAGCAGCAAATCTTTTGTTATTGTTGCCTCCATGTTTTCACACACCTGATGCTCTCTGCAGGGGCGGTGCCTGTTATTCCGAGGTGGCATGAACGCAGGGACAGAGCAAATCTCAAATTTGCCAGAAGTTCGTCAGGGTTTACCCAGGCTAGGAACTTGCAAAAATTGCGGGAACTTGCAAAAACTGTGTTTTGATGAAAAAGAGAAAAAAAGTTTTTTGATGATAATTGATGACGTAATTATGTCACTTGATAACATTCCCATGGCAACAGGGGAAAATGGCTGCTCTTGTAGTAAGTAAACGCAACATTTTTCAAGTTTCTGCTAAGATATTTGTGATTTGTTTGCAACAAAAATGCGGGGATTATGAAATCATGCAAGCCCCGCATATTTTGCACGGAACTCTGCAATTTATGCTGTGAAAGTGCGGCGAATTTGAAAAAATGCAGACCCCGCCTCAATAAGCGGACTTTGGCTGATTATGCATTAAATATACATTTATTTTGAATTCAATTCACAACTAGGCAAAATGTGATAAGAATGTACGGGAGTCGTACATTTTTATTTGTTGTATTTAACACACACACACACACACTCCTCGATCATAACTCCTCGATGTGCATTTTAGGAATCGGGACGTCCTTCAACATGGCGCGCTGAGAATGATTTTCGGGTCACAAGCCGGAGGATCGAGGATCAAGGATCAAGGATCGAGGATCAAGGATCGAGGATCGAGGATCGAGGATCGAGGATCAAGGATCGAGGATCGATCATCGAGGATCGAGGATCGAGGATCGAGGAGGTACAAGTTTGTGAAAAGAGAAAAGGAATGGGACTGCTCGCTCTCATTTTGTCTAGGTTTTACAACAGAGCTTGGTTGTGCATTGTACATTCACTTCAGGGCAAGTCATGCATTTAAGAGCTGGTGTTCTCCAGCCAATCCCATACTCACAAGACCAGCCACAGCTTCTCACTGATCCAGCTCAGGACAGACACACAGAGGACCTGCAGAGGACAGAGCTTAATGAGTCACGGACAAGTGCAGAGATCATTATTACACAGAAAATGTATAATAATGTTTAATCCCACAGACCAAGCTGCCCTTACTGATGACTGCTATGAATGTTAGAATTAAAGTATTACAGCTTTGAAAATGAGAATCGTGTCAGCTTACAACTACACAACCACAAGCAAAAGATCATTAAGTGTTTAGTGGTAATAACTGTTCTGAAGTAGTCATGCAATGTGGGATTTTATTGTATTATTTGCTTTCTTTTTTGACTTGAAGACCTTCTTTCCTAGCCTACAGCATCAACTGTAGCTTGTCTCTTCTATTTACAGTATATTGTCCAAATTTCTTACATTTACTATCAGAACAGCATGAAAACCAAGGCCCTCTTGTTGACGAAAAAGTAAAAAAAAAAAAAATCTTTATTGATGCATATCATAAGGTAAAAAATATGCACCAATGTGACTAACCAACTCCTTCTTCAACAAGACTGCCTTGGTTTTCATGCTGTTCTGATACTGTTGGATTATCACTTTGTTAGACGCGCTCCTTCTCTCTGTTTTCCCACATTTCTTACATTTACTTTGAATCAGGGTCACACAAATGTGTATCTATCTATTGTTGTGTTGTTTGAATCATGTGTTTAAATTTGCTGGGGCAGAGTAGGGGGCAAAAGGCTAGACAGACTCCCCACCCCGATCTCTGAGTGGACTGGCTCGTTGTCTGACGGTGAATGCTGGAACACCTGGCTGATACACACACAGAGTGTAAAAAACCACCCTGGACTTTCACCCGGGAGACCGCTCTTTGTGTCCTGTGTGAAACCTAAAGTCACAAGTTGGGAGTGAGAATGTGTTTAAAGGCGATCTACTATATAGCATTTTCAGGTTCATACTTGCATTTTGTGTTTATACTAGAACATGTTTACGTGCTATAATGTTCAAAAAACACTTTAGTTTTCTCATACTGCCCATGGCTGCTGCACTTGTATTAGGGCTGCAGCTATCGAATCTTTTTGTAATTGATTAATCTAGCACTTTATCGATCGATTAATTGATTAATCGGATAATTTTTTTTTGCATTTTTAAACAACCCAAACTAGGGAAAAAAGCAACATTTTCGGAAAAAAGCAACATTTGTATTGCCTACATTGCTTACAATATCATCTTTCAAAAAACTAAACATATTAAGTGCATTTAAGTGCCATATTACATTGTTTTTAAAGATGTTTTTTTTCCAAATGATATCAACCTCAAACTAAGGCATACATTAAACTTACACAAACTTTACATTACGTTGTGCAACTTAACTTTCAGAACTACAAGTTTCAATATATAGTATAATATATAGTATATACAGTAGGCCCATATGTAAATATTAGTTATACTCAACCTATTTTCATTTATATATTTGATTATGTCACACAGCTCTGTTACACTTATGCTATTAGCTCGTTGATCAGCTGTTTCTCCGTAGAGAGAGATCGAGAGAGAGAGAGAGATGTGCAACAATCAGCTGTTGTTCCGAAGGGATAGTCAACGCGTCAGCTCTTTAGATCAAATTGTGGTCACCACTACGTATTTTCTTGTCTTTGATTTTGGTAGCTGTTGTGTTTGATGTAGTTTCATCGTCCATACGACTCTGTGATTTAATTTTGTCGGGTCCGCTTCGTGGAATGGATGATTCCTGGACTGACTTCAGTTAATTAATAACCGGTCAGGTTAAAAGACAAGCACTGACTGGCAACTGCCTTGTTGACTGTCCTGCAAGAGCAGCTCTAGAGAACCTTTCACCCTGGTTTGGTTTAGTGTGGGTTCAGTCTGTGGGTGACTGTTGGTTCAGTTAGACTCCATGTTTTCTGTTGAGATGCTAAAGCACTAACGTCGTGCTATTATCGTGGTAAGCTAGTTTGATTTTGCAGTAGACATACTGTACAGAGTTTTAGTTTTAATTATGTTTGAACTGATTCCAAACTTTGGACACTTTCTGTCGTTTTCTCCAGCCTGTCTCTTGTCTTATGCCGCCTTCACACTGGCAGTTGAAATCAGCTCCGTAATACGCAATACGCCCCCAGCGGACGTCGTACTACACCATTGAAAAGCTTCGGAAGCGACTCACAAAAATGGCAGAGAGACTAGAACGAGTGATAAGTGTCTGAATGTACGATTCTCTCTGACCTCTCTTATAAAGCTATAAATAGAAAGGCTGCTGCGTGGATAAAAGTTGCCCAAGACGTTGACATGTCAAGTCGATTAAATGTGATATAGTGGTATAATGTTAATAGTTTGGTGTCTGTTGCTAGCTAACCAATTAGCATTAGCAGGTTTGTTTATCAGTACCATAGCAACGCTAATGGTGCGTTCTTTTTGTCCACCGAAGTCGATTTACGAGTCGTTTTCCGGAGTTAGGAACCGGAAGTTGCAAAAAGAACGCTACCGAGGTCGTATATACTACTGGTCAAGTCGTCTGACCTCAGAGGACCCCGAGTTCACTTTCAAAGATGGCTACATCGTGCATCACACGTAGTAAACATTGTGGTTTTCTACAATTTTAAGCACTTTTGTCTTTGTTGTAACCAAATGAAGAAGTCGTACACATAGCACTGTATACTGCTACCTATAGGCATGTCGCTACAGTCTTATTAGGAGTTAAATACCGCCTAATTAGTTATTTTGTAGCTTGTGCAGCTGAAATTGGCTAGAGACGCTCGGTTGCTATATGACAACAATGGCTTTAAGCCGAGTCTTGAGCAGAAAGCAGAGCAGTAGCCTAACGTTAACGTTAATCAAAACGTAATTTTCATGTAGGGGAGAGCGGGGTATGTTGTCACACTTTTCACACAATCTAACATTTACTGAGCATCATACATCACAATGGTATAAATGTCATACCAAATGAGAGAAGGAAGTCTTGGGAACATATGATGTATTCATAACATTTTCATTTCTTATCTGATTACGGAGTTGTACACTGTTGAATAGAAAATGTGCACTGGTGACAATATGCCCCATTGGCAGGTAAGTTGTCACACTAGATTATCTAAAAACACAACTAATTTGTGAATATTGTGAAATATAAACAATCATGCCTAAAAAAGCAATACACATTTCAATTAAAACACATTAAGTGGCAAGATTACTTTACTTTGAACTTTAAACGTTCTCTGGCTTGCACATAGATTCATGATAACTGCATGGAATGCTGCAGATAACTTGCTTAACTTAACATAGCTTAACCTCTGAACTAAACATATACCCTGTATTTGACTAATCAGACTCATCTTCAGAGTCACAATTCTGGCACACATTAATTGCCTGGCCTAAGGTGCAAGCATCATGGGCCCATTTGTTGCATTTTACACATTTTACCCAGGTCTCTTTTGGACGACTGTTTGAAAATGGCTCCACACAGACGAGGCAGAAGCATTCTTCATTATCTGATGAAGATTTTTTCTTCTTTTAGCTGCTTTATTCTTCGTAAGTCCAAAATTTGCTTCCCTTACTTTTGAAACAGCTTTTTGCAAGATTGAGCCTTATTCTTTTCTATTTCTAGTTGCTGCTTCACTGGCGTGTCAGTAAGAATTGCTGATTTGCGTCGTTTTCAACCTTTGCTGGCTGGTCACATGTGACAACTTGCCCATAAGTCATTGAGACAACTTGCCCCAAACTGACATGTGTGCTAATGTTGGCTTAATCTCAAGGTTAGCTCAACATAGCACTTCAGCTAAAGTATCGAAAGACACCTTGTCTCCTGTATTTTGTGCAAAGTAATTATTTTTAACATTCATACCTAACAAAGTTGTATTACATAAAATTTAAAGTGCAACTTTTTTTTACTTTTTTAGCAGAAAAATAAGAAAATTGTACTAACCTCAGATTAGAGCGACCTTGACCACATGTGAGCAGGAAGTTGACTATAGAAGAACAAGTCACACAAAGTGGCTATTTGATTTTTGAGATAGAGATTATAGTGGTGGAGTTATGAGCAGTGTGACAACTTACCCATGTGACAACTTACCCCGCTCTCCCCTATCAAACTGTGAAATATATGTGTGTAATACGTCAATAACTGGGTGAACAGAATCCTAAATGTTACTAAAATTGTTACAAAAATCCATCTTTTCCCCGACTCGTAGTATTGTGTGACAAAAAGAACGCAACAACCCGCGGTTATTCGTTTTTCGACATGGATGTGACGTCACACTCGAGCTACTAGTCGCGATTACAAGACAAAAAGAACGCACCATAACTTCCGTCGGATAGGAACCGTCCGTAGCCTTCGCAAGAGTTCAATTTTTTGAACGCATCCAGATGACCAACTGACACGATTTTTTTCGCACCGCATTCGTTCGGACCAGGTTCGGACCCATTTGCATGGGGTCTGTGAATCTCCATAGGAAATGAATGACTTCCGGTCGTTTCGAATCCGTATCGGAGCTGATTTCAACTGCCAGTGTGAAGGCGGCGTTAGCCCCTCACTATTTACGCTCTGGCATGTGTCGCCAGCAGCAGACTGAGCCTCTCTGTGCGACAGTAATAATGCTCTGTGCGGAAACACCATCCGTCAGCGATACAACGTTGGTAACATTGATTTAACGAAGCTTCGAGGCAAGTCATTTTGCATCGAGCATTTTTTGTAATCGAATTATTCGAGTTATTCGAGGAATCGTTTCATCCCTAACTTGTATTCACCTCTGTCTCAGACGCTCTGTTGGAGCGCCTGTCTCTTTGAGCCAAGATTACATCTTTCACTGCCGTTAGCATGTAGCAACATGCGACAACACCGCAGCAGCTTAGAAAACAAACACTCCAGTCCTGCCTACCTGGAGCAGATGACCAATCATAGAATGCCAGCTCGGTGTTACGTGACACAAAGCCGAGAGAACAAAAAACTGTTGAAACCAGAGCGTTCAGAACAGTTGGAAATCTGAATGTTTTAGCTCACAGGGGATTTCTCTGAAATACGTTTACTTCATTATGTGTATTAATCCGCAGCTGAAAATAATACAAAACAAATGCACTATTTCTTTCTGTTTCAGTAACATTTGCTAAGAACTACCTTAACTACTAAGCATTTTTAAATTTTTTTCAATGACTTGGGTTTGAGGCTAAGAGCCACAGACAGGATATGAAAGTGAGTAAGTTAAAAGATGGACTAGCAGTGTTTTCATGAGATTTGTTGACAAAAAGAACAATAGATGAATGCCACTTTGAATACGAGTAAACTGAGAAAAGAAACTGCTGTATAGGGGGCTGTGGGTGCTGGATGGGGAGCGCAGGTGTCATGCTAGAACCTGAGCCGGCAACGAAACCAGGTTCAGCAGCCTCTATGGACATCATGGCATTGCTAAAGAGACTGAAAAGAACACATAGGAAGTTAAGAAGAGAAAAGGAGAGAGTGACCAAGCAAGAGTGAATCTCGGACGGGCTCTATAGTCGGTATCGAGAGCTTCGCTATATAAAAGGCTGCAAGACAGATGGCGAGCTGGCCAACTTGCTGTTGGGCTTGTAAGTAAATTAGCTGGCTTGCTATGTCTTATGTTGTTGCTTGATGTTTGGCTGTGTTATAAAAGTTGTAGAATCGCTAGTTTTTGATCATATAAGTAATGCAATCATAACAAATGCATGTCGATACAGCTGTCCATATTTACAACAGCAGGGTAGAAGTTAATTGCACTATGAAACTGTAGTGGTGCCAAATTGCAAAAAAGTTAGGGCTCTCAATCAATTACAATATTTAATTGCGATTAATTGCATGATTGCCCATAGTTAACTCGCCATTAATCGCAAATTAGTCGCACATTTATATGTTCTAAATATATTTTTCAAATTTATTATTAACATGGGAGCAGAAACATATGCTTCCTTTTATGAAACTGTTTACTATTTTTGCAACAATCCAAAATGATAGTTAAAGTATTGTAAATCCAGATTCTATGAGTACAGACATAGCCCTCTAAGGTTGGTATTGGGTTTATCCCTCGCGCATGCTCAGTCGTGATCGTCAGTCGCGTTTTTCCACTACATGGTACCTGCTCGACTCAGCTCGACTCTTCTCGCCTTTTTTGGTTTTCCATTATGAAAAAGTACCTGGTACTTTTTTTTTTTTCTCTGTCAAGGTTCCAAGTGAGCTGAGGCGATACCAAAAGGTGACGTGAAAACCTGCAGACTCAGGTTCGTCTACAGAATCGTCACTAATCACTGCGTCATACTTTTTTTGCTGCCTCCAACTTCTGAACAGCCACATGCCGAGAATCAAAAACAACACACATTCAAAGTTTTGTGTGTGTGTCGCGTTATGTCGCGGCAGTTTCCTGCAGCGTCGCTATGACGACCAGCCACACTCGCCTCACGCATGAGGCAGTACTAAATCTGCAATGGAAAATGGAGGACAGGGCACCACAGTCGAGTCGAGCTGAGCTGGTACTAGCAGTGGGTAAGTGCCATTAGAGGGGTATGCCTATACTCACAGAATGTGGAGTTGCAATATGTAACTATCGTATTTCGTACAGGCTTTGCCCTCTAAGAAATGTTGCTCTTGGATAAGCTGATGTAGTCAATGCCACCTGTGACACCAAAATCCATAAGCAGATAGCATAGACTAGCTCCTCTTCCTCACACATTTTCTTTTTTTTTATGTAACAAAATTATATTGTTTGCTTAAAAACCTGATAGGCTATCTACATGACCGGCCTGCTTAACGTTGTGAGGCCCTGCGGCATGGATTCTGAAGGTGCTCCATAATTAAGAATAAAATCATAATTAATTAAAGCTGCGAGCAGCAATGGACGGGGCCTCGCGCCTCTGCGCGCGTCGGGGTTACCGGCGGACGCCGCTCCTTGCGACCGTGCATTTGCGCGGCACTCAGACGCCGCAAACCGTCACCAATGAAAAGGGAACTCCCCGCAGAGTTCAACGATAGCTCACACAAGACTCTACGTCATACGGTTCATTAGCTGTGAAAGGGGCGTAGCCAAAGCATAGGGGGCGGGTCCAACCATCACCAATTAAAAATGAAGCCTCTGCTGAGATGAATGATACCTCACACAAGACTCTAACTTAAATGGGTCAGCATGTATGAAAGGGGGCGTGGCTTAAACATACGGGACGGGCCAAACCATCACCAATGAAGAAGGAAGTCTCTGCTGAGTTCAATGATACCTCACACAAGGGTGTACCTTAAACGGTTCAAATGTTATGAAAGGGGGCGTGGCTTATGCATAGGGGGCGGGCCAAACCATCACCAATCAAGAAGGAACTCTCTGCTGAGTTCAATGACACCTCATACAAGACTCTACCTTAAACGGTTCAAATGTTATCAAAGGGGGCGTGGCCTGAGTAAGTGGGCGTGGCCATATTATAGGGGGCGGCTCAGTATCACACTTAGACCACACATTCTGAGTTTCATGCAAATCGGATGATGTTTGTCATATAAGGCAGATTTCCTGTTGCCAGGGGGGGGCGCTATGACCAAAAGTCAATTTTGGCCTGTAGGTGTCCTCAGGCCTGGACCCTTGTCCATCGTGAGAAATTTCGGGCAGATACGACAACGTACACTCAAGTTACAACAACTTCTTTGTTCATCGCTAAACACTCAAAATGGCCGCCACGCCACGCCCACACCGTCTGACGAAAAGTTTTTCTTTTAATAACTTTTCATCGTTAAGGTGTTGGGATGGTACAGACCAAGTTTGAAGTCACTTGGATGAAATCTCTAGGAGGAGTTCGGTAAAGTATAGCACCTTGACTTTTAGGACTACTTCCTGTTGCCACTAGGGGGCGCTATGACTTTAAGTAAATCTCGGCCTTTATTTGTCCTCAGGGTTGGACTCTTATGAATCCTGAAAAGTTTCGAGGTAATCGGACAACGTACACTCGAGTTACACCCACTTCCTGTTTCGGCGGCGAAACGCACAAAATGGCCGCCCCGCCACGGCCACGTCCTATGACGAAAAGTTTTTCTTTTAACAGCTTTTCATCTTTAACATCTTAAGATGGCACAGACCGAGTTTGAAGTTGATCGGATGAAATCTCTAGGAGGAGTTTGTTAAAGTACGACATGTGGAAATGGCCAAAATCGCACTAATTTCGAACTTTGAAATCAAAATGGCGGACTTCCTGTTGGGTTTAGGGTATGGCTCTAATGAAGTGTTTTGTACGTCTTGACATGTTACATATGAGTACTAAGTTTCGTGAGTCTACGTTAAACGCACTGGAGGGACTCAATTTTCTTAACTTTGTAGGGGGCGCTAGCGAGCCATTTTTGAGCGCCTATTCCCGAAACCCTTAAAATACGTAAATTTTCACCAGACTTGATGCAACCGCCAAATTTGGTGGGTTTTTGAATATATTAAGCCCCTCAAAAAGCCAATTCATTTGACGGGAAAATAATAGAAGAAAGAAGAAAGAATTAAAGCTGCGAGCAGCGATGGACGGGCCCTCGCGCCTCTGCACGCGTCGGGGTTACCGGCGGACACCGCTCCTTGCGACCGTGCATTCGCACGGCACTCGGACGCCGCAAATCGTCAACAATGAAAAGGGAACTCCCCGCAGAGTTCAACGATACCTCACACAAGACTCTACGTCATACGGTTCATTAGCTGTGAAAAGGGGCGTGGCTAAAGCATAGGGGGCGGGTCAAACCATCACCAATGAAAAAGGAAGTCTCTGCTGAGTTCATTGATATCTCACACAAGGGTCTATCCTAAAAAGTTCAAATTGTATGAAAGGGGGCGGGGCTTAAGCATAGGGGGCGGGTCAAACATAACCAATTAAAAAGGAAGTCTCTGCTGAGTTCAATGACACCTCACACGAGTCTCTACCTTAAACGGTTCAAATGTTATGAGAGGGGGCGTGGCCTGAGTAAGTGGGCGTGGTCATATTATAGGGGGGCGGCTCAGTATCACATGTAGACCACACATTCTAAGTTTCATGTAAATCGGATGATGTTTGTCATATAAGGCAGATTTCCTGTGGCCAGGGGGGGGCGCTATGACCAAAAGTCAATTTTGGCCTGTAGGTGTCCTCAGGCCTGGACCCTTGTCCATCGTGACAAATTTCGGGAAGATACGACAACGTACACTCAAGTTACAACAACGGGAAAATAATAGAAAGAAAGAAGAAAGAAGAAAGAAGAATTCCTTCAGTTTCAATAGGGCCTTCGCCGCTGTCGGCGCTCGGGCCCTAATAATTCCTTCAGTTTCAATAGGGCCTTCGCCGCTGTCGGCGCTCGGGCCCTAATTAATGCAAAGCACATTCCTCACTGGCACACTGGTGCAGGAGAATGGAGACAATGCTATATCAGATCTAGTAGCGAATCACATGCTGTTAAGTGCAGATAAGACCGAGTGAATCATGGAGACACATCGCGCAATGAAAAAAAAGGCACGGAGATGCCCCAAGACACCGTTGCACAGATGTTACTGTCATACCTCCGAGGCAGGGCCGTGGGTGCTGATAATGCTCTCGTGGAGTGTGTCCGGATGCCACTCCATTTACACTAAAAGCGTGGGTGATAACCTCACACAGCCGGTGAGACAGCCGCTGTTTTGAAAGAGCTGTGTTATATAGTGAACGAACAGCTGCTCCGCCTGATGTCTGCCGTGCGTAGAACATACTGAGATAATGTGCACACTGGGCAGACTCAGTGAGACGCTTATTCCGCTTCTCTGTTATGAGGCGGAAGGAAGAAACCCTCAAGGTAAGAAATTCTCGGGCGAAAATTGTTCGTTATGACTTTCGGCATGAATGAAGGATTTGGCTGTAAAGTAGCCATGCTCCCGTCCTCTCTAATAGCAAAGCAGATGGTGAGACCGACAGCGCACATAACGTCACTCACTCTCCTGGCCGACGTCAAGGCTATGAGCCCAGAGCACTGGGATTAAATCCCATTAAGGTGCTAGAGAATGCACAACAGGTTTCTGTCGTCTGATCCCCTTCAACAAACGCGTCACTATGGGATGTGCAAAACCCCATCTCTCTCCACAGTCCTTGTCCGCAACATACGCTTTAAAAAATCTTGGTCGGCCAAGGCAGAGCCCCTCTGGAAGCCGGGCAGGCGAAGGGGAAGCTGGGCTGGAACCAGGCGACGGATCAGCTGAGCTGGATCCACGTAAAAAAGACTCTCCACAGTCTGACCGAACTCCAACACCTTTTCCTTGAACAAAAGCCTCTCTGCTGGGTCCATGGTGAGGTCAGATCATGTCAAAAACAGGGAAACAGAAACATACAATCATCATCCACAATCAAAACAGGAAAACAAAACACTCAACACCACAACAGCATGATATAAACTAAAAATAAAAGGGGGGCAAGGATTGAACCTTGGGGCACCCCACAAGTAATATCCTGAGGATCTGATATGGTCCCCTCAACATCACAAACTTGAGTTCTTCCAGTGAGGTAAGAGGTGAATCATTTCACAGCAGTATTTCTGAAGCCTATACTTTGTAGCTTTGATAGTAGTATTGCATGGTTTACAGTATCAAAGGTTTTTTGCAAATCAAGAAGAATCATGCCCACATACTTTCCTTCCTGTCGAATATAATCAAATAAATGAAAAAGACAGGATTCAGTAGAATATGCTGCTCTAAATCCAGACTGAAGTTCATACAGTAAATTTTGTCTGACAATGTACTCTTCCACCTGCTCATACACAAGACGCTCAAAAACCTTCGATATGGCTGTCAGAATTGATACAGGCCTATAATTACCAACATCTGATCTGCTATTTTTCTTAAAAAGGGGGACTAATTACCTGGCCTTTTCATGTTGCTTGGAAAGATACCCTGACTTAAAGATACATTTATTATATGGGTGAGTACTGTAATAATTACATTTGCACTATAGCTCAGAAATCTGGACGGAATAAGGTCCTGTCCAGGGGCTTTGTTAATTGACAATGTAGATAGACACATTCTCACCCTCTCCTCTGAGACAGGGCCAATCTCAAAAGCATCAGGAGTAACATGTTTGTTTTTATAAAAGGAGTTTACAAACGGTGGGCCATATCTACCTGACACACTCGGCAACTTATCAACCAGACTGGCAGCAACTGTTGTAAAAAAGGTATAAAAAGGCAAGCAACCTGCTGTTTGTCAAAAATCATCTTATCCTCAATGACTAATCCAATATTACCAGACTTAGATTTTGATTTTCCTTTAGAGCCCATATCAGTGAGAACTTTCCATCGATTTTTGGGCTGATGTGAGTTCGCAGTAATAGCATCAGCATCAGCATAAAATTCAGACTTTGTTTTATGTAACTTGTAACTAGTATATGTATTTATCATAATCACAAGACAAAGTTGAACTCTTAAACTTTCTGAACAATTTATCACGTTGTCTAATGAGATCCAGAATGTCAGAAGTCATCCAAATTGCACTTCTCTGTTTAATTCTGGTTTCCTTCATTGGTGCAACATTATCAAGAGCAGCTATAAAGTGCTGTTTGAACAAAGTTCAAGCCCCATCAACATCCTTGCTTCCTAAAACATCTAAAACCAATCCCTCCTAGAAAGCCTTTTTTTAAATTCCTCAGCTGTGTAATGTTTTGTGCATCTGTACCTAACTGAAATATGTTTACCAGTCTTCAATAGTGATAAGATACTTTGTGTGTGCAAAAAGTGACGTTATGATCACTCAAAGCAATATCAAAGATGCCTGATGGAGAAATATTTTCACGTTCTGAAACTAATATTAAGTCCAATAGGGACTGTTAACAGACACTCTAGTGAGGGTTAGGGCCCTATTTTAACGATCTGAAACGCAAGTATGAAACGCAGAACGCAAGTAGCTTTGTGGGCGGATCTCGGGCGCTGTTGCTATTATAAAGGCGGGATAATGGATTGGTCTGAAGTAACTAGGTGTAGTTTGGGCGTAACATGAAAAAAAACAATCAGAGCGTCATCTCACATTCCCTTTAAGAGCAGGCGCACTTGTTCCATGGTGGATTGCTATTATGACGGCGGATTTACCTGGCGCACGCCAGCGGGAGCTGTCCGGGACGCGGCAAAGTAATAAATGCCCGTGTTGGCCGGGTGCCGATGTTGCTGTGGCCTCTCGGAGGATTGCTGCAGCCATGGAGCGTGGGCCTCCAAACGCACCACCTGCTCCTGTTGTGCCCCTTCCTCCTCCCCCCACTCCATCTCCATGATTCATGGAAATGTTGTATAAAACACAACAAGCCACAAATAATGCTGCGACTTTTTGAGGACTGTACTGTAAAGTGCCTCCTGACCTATCCAAACACCTGAAGCACATTTTCAGTAATATTTTTCCTTGTAATTATGTATGTTTTGCAAAAATGGGAACTGCTGCTTCCGTGTGGATGAGAGAAGCAAGGTAAATGCACGTTGTGCGCACGCTACATTATGGCCATGCATGCGCCCCTAAAATAGCAATTGTTTTCTGAAACTGCAAAATAGCATCAGGGAACGTTTGCGCCTGAACATGCCTCCTCTTTTCGCTGAACCGCTCCCGGGAGTGCAAATACATTCACTAATTTACCGACGTGCGTCTGTGGAGGGTAAAGTCCGCTGTGCGTCGGGTGCAAAATAGGAATGATACATGCGTCGGTGTACAAAGTCAATTGCGCTGGGTGCAAGATAGGGCCCTAAGTGTTAGTAGTTTAGTGATTAACTGTTGTAGGCCAGTACGCCCCAGTCTAGGACACAACATGAAAAGGCCCCATCTTCCCCGTCTCCCAAGTAGCCACAAACAATGATTTGTTCATCAGCAAACTTATTTATTTTACAGAGAAAGAAAATATATAGATAACATATAGATATATTAGGCTTCAGGTTGGCCTACCACCAAAATAACAAACAAACAAACAATCCTGTCTTGGAGATAACAAATTAACCTAACAAACAAAATGGCAAAAAGAATGACAAAAGACTTACCTCCCTAACTAATTAAACAAGAGAAAACAAGATTAAGGAAGCGACTCAGAGCTTGCCGTAAAGCAGTATCTCTGGCTGTATATGTGTATGACGTCATTGACATTTTAAAAGGCTTTTTAGAACAAAAAAGCCACTATAAAAAATCTAACACCCAACAGTGTGTATTTTCTTAGCCTCCCCTTTCAAATGCAACATTCAAATTACTAGACAAAAAATTATATCCTGAGAAAAGTCGATTTTGAGGGGTATAGATCCATAGAGTCCCATTCATTCTGCACTCGCCTGTGAGCACCCCCTATATGGATCAAGAGTGAAACTGCAAAAAGTAAATCTAGAATCTAGACATGTAAAAGTAATCTAGACATGTCAAAGCAGATTCCTGGCAGTCATTGCCTTACATGCAAATCAGATCTTCCAACTTTCTAACCATCCAATCAACTCAGAGACAACTAAGATTTTTGACTACAAGTTGTGGAGTATCCTTGTTGTGTGTTTGCACATGTAGACACAATATTTAGAAACACTGATAAGCCTCCATCCCAGTTTAAATGAAAAACTGGATATAGTGACGTTTATACACCTTATTCAGTTTTTATACTTCCGCACTTGCGATAGCCGTGGCGGGAGGCATTATATTTTTGGTGTTGTCCGTCCATCCATCCATTCTTGTGAACTCAGGACCCCATGGATGGAATTTCTTCACATTTGGCACAGACATCCAGTTGGACTCAATGATGAACTGACTATATTTTGGAAGTCAAAGGTCAAGGTAACTGTGAGCTCACAAAATGCGTTTTTGGCCATTATTCATACACTAATTATGACAACATATCACACAAATATCTGAAAGGATAAAATTATTAGGTGATGACATTGTATACCCAAAAGGTCAAAGGTCAGCTTCACTGTGACATCATAATGTTCTGCAGAAACACCTTTCCGGCCATTATTCAGCAACATAACTCAGGAAAAGAAGAGGAGATTCTGACCATATTTTACACCTTGAAACTGTGGTGATTTTATAGATCTTCTGTGCTACTGGGTTGAAGATTTTGTGAAGCATGTATGGAGTTAGAATCATGCCAAAACCTCACACACACACACACACACACACACACACACACACACACACACACACACACACACAAAAACGTGTTTTACTCACGCCCAACGATTCACAAACAAACTCAGTGTGGTTTGCAAATACAAAACATCATTCACAAACTAATGCATTTTGTTCTGCAAATAAGAAACCTACCTATCAAACAAATACAGTATGTTTTACACATACAAAGAAACATATTTCTTCAATGACAAGTACAAACTAAAATCTTTCAAGTACAAAAAAAAAATCCTTCAAGTACAAAAAAAGTACGAAAAACTGTCAAGTGACTTTTGGCACTAATTTTCTGCCTTGCTGATCCACACACAAATGCCAGTAAACTTTCTAACAAATGTCCAGGACAACCTGGTCTCACAGAAGTCCGTGAAATGAACACCGCCCCTTAACTCAAAATCTGTGGCAGTTCCACAGATTCGCTGAAAATTCTGTGACGGGCCCACGGATGCGATGCCTATGTAAGTGAAGTGGTCTACGCACAGATTCCCTGATCACAGAGATGGGGACTCGAGTTTGAGACTCGGACTCGAGTGCGACTTAAGTCGCACACACAGTGACTTCAGACTCGACTTGAGACTCGTCCTCGAAAGACTTCAGACTCGACTCGGACTCGAGCTGCGGGACTCGTGAACAATGTTGATTTTTAGGAAACGTCTGACGAGCTCGCTATACCCCTCCCTCCGTTACCTATAACCTGCCTACGTAACACGTACGTATTGCTGGCTGGAGGACAACAAACAAACATGTCAAATTCACCGGCCGCTGCTGTGCCATTCATCGTAAGTTTTACGTTCAAAAACTTTAAACAAGACGGCCCAAACAAAAGAAGCGCTCAATGCAAAATATGCGGTATCACGATAAAAGATTCTGGCTCAACCACATCTCATTTTATCAGGCATCTGAAAACGCACCCTGATAGGTGAGTAAACATGTTTAGCTCAGCAGTGACCATCTACCGTTAGCTTGCTTCTTGCTTTAGCTACGACCTAACGTTACAGGAGGTTAACTCCGACTGTCTTCCTTATCAAATATAAAATGAGCGTTTTTCACATAATTCGGTAAACTATGTGTTTATTTCAACCAAAACTAGAGTTGTGATTGTTGCAAAAGTGGAAAGACGACCCAAAACGTCTTTTCATAGTTTATTTTGTTTCTGTCGAGTCTGGTGGCTTTAGCAAATGCAATTTCGCATATGTTTTTATGTTGAAAAAAAAGGATCTTACTCTTTAACAGAAAGATCGACCTCCTTAGAAATCCTTTCCATAATGTTGTCAGACACTTAGAATATTAATCTGAGCCTGTCAGTGGCAAAAAAAGCACTTTTGTGAACGTAAATACAAGCTGCACAATTGCATTATTTGCTATTAACTTACATTTTAGCGATCATAATACTGGACCATTGTCAAAGATTGTTGTTCCCATCAGTCACTTAAACACAAAAACATAGAAAGATAGGTTCCAGGTTGAAAAAACGGTAGTTACCCTTTAAGTTACATTGATAATCAAATATGAGGATGCATTATGGTGTTGCGACGTAGTTCGAACATTATGCATGCAGATGTGCACCTCCTCAAATAACTACACGTCAGGGCTATGGCAACTACAGAGATAGCATGTAGAGATCACAAGTACTATGTGAGGTGAATTTGGGCTGCTTGTGTTTTCTCCTTCACATTTCTGATGCCAGTGGAGATTGTTGATAGTGGGCACAACAATAAGCATGTTGAACAAAAACTCAGTAATGTGCTGCTTTTCAGTAACACACATCTAGCAAAATCACCTCCAATGCAAACATTTTGTTCACCACTATCACTGCTGTCACAGTGACTGAAAGAATGTGAAAGCATTGACTTCCCAGGAACCAAAAAAATAAAAACGTTTCTGTGGAAAATGAAAGCACAATACAAAAGTGACGGCCTGGACAACAGACAGTAACTTCCCCATCCATAGAAAACGTTTAGGCTGAAATTACACGGAATGGGCGTGTTATTTCAGGTACCAGTGAAGTGATAAGATCCAGGAAGGGCAGTTTAAATAACTGGTATAGCCTGCCAAGGACAAAGGTTTCATTTTCCTGTTCTGATGAATTTCCTTAATGGAAACCTATTACAGTGCAACATTAGAAGTGCTTAAGTTATTTTGGATAGCAGATTGTCACACATAAAAAAATCATGCGTACACATCGTTTTTCCTTTAACAGAAAAAGCGTTCTACAATCCACTTTACATTTTACATTGGATTATGGAGCTAAAAAGTAAGAATAGAGACATCACCGGAGGGGAAAACAATTTGCACCACAAAATGCAACTAAGGACTGAAACGCTCACGTTGTGTTCTAACGTGAAGCGCCTGTAGCTATCTTAAATCATTAGATTTATGCATGCCAAGGTCTTATTTTAGTACTATTTGTCTACCAGAGAGGACAAGTTAGCTTTTAGTTAGCTAATGTTAGCTATGCATTAGCAAGCTAAGGCAGTTGCAAACATATATAATAATAATAATGTGTGTAATTATAAATAATACTAAAGCTTTCTGATTTATCCACATTCTATTATAAGACAAGTAAAAATGAGGACGTAACATGACGTCCTCATTTTAGAAGTTTTACCCTGACGTCATTTGACGCCAGGGACGTAAGTGCGTCACAAACTTATAACAGTCGGTTATTCAGTTCAGGTAATGCCTACCAAACACTAGAAGACTTTGAAAAGCCAAACGTTTAACACCATCTCACATCTAAAAACAACCATCTCACATCTAATGTTAAAGACTGGAGATCATGCAGGGTCACACATTGCAAGACTACAACTAGATTCCAAACTAGATTAGTTTGGAAAAATGTAAACAAGGTAGCATTCATAACAGCACTGTTGCTTCAGGACTATGGTCAGAGGTCAGATCATGAGCAGCAAATGCGCTACCAGCAGTAAAAGAAAATCAAAGACTGAAAACTTCCAATTGTTTGAATTATAAAAGATATAATGAAAAGTGACCAGCAACGCGCCAAATCTTAGACTAGGGTGACCAGACGTCCCTGTTTGACCAAGACAGTCCCGATTCTGAGTTACATGTCCCGAGTCCCAACATAAGCCTGTTGGGACACTAAAATGTCCCGGTTTACACCAACCACTATGAAATTGTCCCGGTTGTCAGCAATTACAGTACATTGCCGACGTGGTCTTATTATAGCCCGATCATTAACTAAACCCATGTAGAAAGACAAATAAAGCATCCAGCATATGATTTTAATAATGTGTGTGTGTGTGTGTGTGTCAGTCAATCATAGCGGTCTGCGTCTGCATAATCTGTGCAGCCAGCATTATGATGTATATTTGTAAACATTGTCGCAATAAATGCCTCTTCTTATCTGTCTCGTTTTAATCAGTCCTCTAGGTCCGCTGGAAAGTCAGCGGACGAGCGCTGCATGGAAATGTTCGCACATTTCAAAAGCAAGGAGATTCCGTTTAAAAAATTGCTGGTCTCCGGGCGACCTCTAGCTCACCCAGTAAGAGCGTTCGCCCCATGCAGGCTGAGTCCTTTGCAGCGGCGTGGGTTCGAATCCGACCTGCTGCCCTTTCCTGCGTGTCATCCCCCATCTCTCTCCCCCTTTCCTGTCCACTGCCACTATATAATAAAGGGAAAAGCCCCCAAAAAAAAATCGTAGGCACAAATGCTCCCGTTGAGCGGAGCGTTTCGCTTATGAACAACACATGGACCGACGAGAGGAACCGTATGACCATTCCCACCTTAAAGACGCTACTCGTCACACGGGCCAATTTTGCAGACACCTGAGCGCAATTTCACAGTAGGCTTTTAGCCAACAAATTGATTCTTGAGCAAATTTACTCCTCTAACAAATACATGTATACGGAATGAAGAGAGCTGCTCTATCAAATTAGATTACATTTGTGTATGTGTGTGTGTGTGTGTGTGTGTGTTGTTGGTTAGAATAACACTGGTAACACTTTACGGTAAGGGTCACCCTATTTTAGACGTATAGAGTCCACGGCAGTGACAGGATCAAAGAAAAGAAAAAACTACGACACAGATAAGTTATCTTATTTAATGTGGGAAAAAAATAAAAACACGTTACAGCTAGAAGAAATCATCAGTGTTCACGATTTCTTACTATATAGGAAGGTTACTAGGTTACTTAAATAATAACGCAATAAGCATGAAACACGTTGTACTTAATGTTACCTCTGAGGGCCAGCACTCAAACAAACTCCTCTGGGGAAATGTCTGCAAATGCCGCAGAAAAGCTCGTCCTTATTTACCATGTATTAAATTCATTTCAATTCAATTTTATTTTTAGTATCAAATCATAACACGAGTTATCTCGAGACACTTTACAGATAGAGTAGGTCTAGACCACACTCTATAATTTACAAAGCCCCCCTAACAATTACAGTAATTCCCTCAAGAGCAAGCAGTGCGACAGTGGCGAGGAAAAACTCCCTCTTGGGAAGAAACCTCGGACAGACCCAGGCTCTATTCCATCCAAGGAAACTGTCAATACCACTGTATGTACATTGGTGTCGCGGTAACTTTTAACAGTACATTGCTTAACACATCCATGGTACATTGTCTAAAAAGCCACCTAGCTAATGTTAGCTGCTGAAGGCAGCACAGAGAGTCTGCCTATATAGCAACCAACTACGTTCCGAAGGCTTCCTAATTGTTTGATCCTTATTATATGGTTTAAACAGTTTCATTTTAATCAGAAGAGAAGACACATTAAATAACTAGTTCTGTTACTATTTATCTTTTTACATACATTTGAATATTTTTCATAACAAAACGTATTTTGATCAAACTTGTCTGGACGAGCCAGTGAGTAAAGTGCCGCCCTGGCCCATTGCTGACTACGCACCTGCACCGTACGTATGCGATAATTACTACAGCCTTTAGAGGTCGCCGCCTAACAACAAACGTAAATGTGGGTCGTTATAAGCAGCTTGCAGAATGGACCTATATGGCCGTTGTCTGGGTGGGGACAATCTGTGTGTTTCATAAGCCGTGCCATACTTACCATCCATCCTTTTCACTCAAAGTGAACCATGCAGTGGTGGAAAACAACTAATCTATGTGTACTGTACTAAAGTAAATTTTTGAAGTACCTGTGCTGTACTTGAGCATTTCCATCTTTTATCTGTGTGCGTTGTTGGATGATGTTTGGATGACTGAGCCAAAAACACAGCCTTAATCCTTCTACTGACGGGCAAACTTTTTCAGTTGGTGTCAAAATTCACTAGCAACACAAAACCACACCAACAGTGTCACTTCTGACATGAGGATATTCAGAGTGGGGGTCTGCAGTGAAGCATTGCTGTGAGCAACTCATGTCACTGTGGTTAGAAAGACATTTGCTAGATTTGTGGTAAACATAAGCACGGGGCCTAGAAGTATTGTTTTATTAGTGACTTGATACAATCCATGTGTGTTTTTTAAGTCTTCTGTTTAACTATGTTTATTTCAGGTCTCAACTCGGCGGCTGCTGTTGGAGGGCATGAGGAAGTAATCGATTCTTTACAGGAGGGGACATGGCCACAACTTGTTTGACAGCTCCTCTGCTCTCTGATTATATGTTTTCTTTGGCAACACGCCTATCTCCTTCTCTTTTTTCTCTATTATTCCTTTCCCAATGGCTTTCAGAATTTGCATGTGACGGGATGTGGAATATCCTGAAAACAAGTTATTTTCAAAAAGGATAAGCAGCACAGTGAAATAATTACAGGCAAGGGCTGGGTGTCTGTCTCCTCCTACGCATCGACGAGGAGGGAGAGGTCTCGCCCATAAATACTGACTTCAAGACAGCAAAGGGAACTGTATCTTCACAGGACATCCCTCCAGACCCTGAACCAGGTAAGTGCTGGAGATCACTGCAGTCATGACTGTATGAAATTTCTCCTTTCATCACCGCCACGCTAACAATACATACTTGTAATTTAATTTGGAATAATTCATTTGATTTTATGGTTATTTTTTCACTCTGTAATTTTTTTTATTAGGGTGAGGGTTATTTTTTCATTTTAAACTCTGTTCTTATTTCATTTCAGACTTCATAACCACAGGCACGATGGCAGGTTAGTGCTTTGTCTGCTCAGGAATTATTTTCCATCGTATATTATCACAGGGCAAGATTCATCCTGTCTACATCCACAATGTTTTAAAAAAAAAAAGCCAGCCTATTGATATTGATGATTTCTCTACAGATGCAAGCTTTCAGCAGGAGTTCCTGGAAACCCACAATGCCTACAGGCTGAAGCACAACACGCCAAAGATGACCCTTAGCAGCGAGCTGTCTGCTTCAGCTCAGAAATGGGCCGATCACCTGATGGCAATCAACACCCTGGAACACAGTGACACTCAGGACGGAGAGAATATCTACAATATGCGTAGCTCAGCAATCCTTAAACTGACAGGTGAATTAGAGACCCAAGACCTTTCTTTTCCATATCTTTTATCATTTGCTTTAATCAAAATGTACAAACCACTTCCATTCTTTAATTTCAAGCTGGTTGATTTATTCCTTCACCTGCTAATGTAAGACTGTAACTATTGAATCAAAAGTTGAATTACTAAGCAATTAAACACACCGAGGGGTTCTACTGCTTGCTCTGGTATGACCAGTAGATCATGGTGGCTTATGTTAGCTACTTTAAGACATTCCTAGTATTGCATTGCCAGACCTTCCTCCACAGCGCTGCGGAGGACGGTCTGGCTAGTCCACGTAGCAATCCGGGATGGGAGAAAAACGTCCTCTGGTTTGTTGGCATTTTCTTATAATCGTCTTGGGCGGTGGTAAGCGCCAAGCGGAGCCACGTTGCCGCTGCAAAATAGCCTCGGGAAGGAACTTGTTTTGGTGTACGTTCAAAAGTTGTTTCAGTGGTGCAACAGAAAACTCAGACTGGGCCGATAGTCTACCCAGCTGTCTGGATTTACCCTGCAGAGATCTGAGGAGCAGTTAACCATCATACATGAAAATCACTCACCTTTCGGCGAAATTCGCCGTTTTGAAACCAAAATAGGTGACCTACTGAATCATGTAGATTCTATGAGAAAATGTTTGGGGGGGGGTTAAGTACTCGGGCCTGGTGTCCGATTTCTGGCGTATGACTGTTTTAGAAAAATAAATAAATTAAAAAGTCCACATGGGATTTGTTTTGATGCGCTGGATTTAACCAATCATCGAACTTCCACCTACCAATGAAATGAGTTCTAGCCAATCAGGTGCAAAGTAGGGCGGGTCTTTGCCGAAATGTGAGAGTGCGGTGCCGGTGTGGTCTCCGTGGTGGAGCGGCTAAAAAAAATGGAGGCAAAGTTTATCAAACTTGGAGCATGTAGATACAGGCAGCTTTAGTTGAGAAAGTAGTTAAAACAAATGGCGCTGGGCATGAATAGAGGACAAGAGGAAAAGGGTGGAGACGGGCAGCACATGTTGAAGGAAGACACTGTACGGCAGCATCGGTAAGAAAGTGCTTGCTAGTCACAAAGCTTCGGTCCGTGCACTCTGTAATACGAGTACGTTACCGGGAACGACGCTACCATTGCGACTGCGACTGTGCCTTTACTGACCGACCGTGAAACAAACAATATGTGTGTGCACATTCATAGCGGAACATGATTTGTCATTAACAATGGCCACTGTGTAAAAGCCCAAACTGCCTTGACAAAGCTGTCTGTTTTGAATTAGCATGGCAGGTATTTATAACGGCCTTGTCCCAGAGTCTGGACATCTAGCTATATGAAAAGATAAACAATGCAACGTTTTTAATAAATGTAAATAAAGCAGCTAATATCAATATGGACAACATCATGAATGTACTAATTCGCTTTTTTGATGATGACCTGGCCAAAGTAGTTTTCACAATGATTCATTGTAGGATTATGATATTATTGCAATATGTAAATCCACATTGACTCTTAATTTAACATATGGTTGGAAGAAGTAAAAATTGATCCAAAACTTTTTAGTTTTAAAAATTATGACTTTTATTATTGTGTAATGTCAGAAGGACTTTTAACTTGCCAGTCAAATTAACTTTAATGAGTGTATATTGAAATATTACACTGTTGGTTGGCAAAAAATGCATCTCAAAATGCATCAGATTGATGCTTTAAAATATGGAATATTTAAAATCTTCCGGGGGAGCATGCCCCTGTACCCCCCTTCTCACCTTTTTCACCCCTGACCCATTTTCATGCCTGAACCATAGTCCTCATAAATCGACTGGAGTTTAAAATTACAATACAAAGAAAGTGGAAGATAGCGGAGCATCTGAAAATGAACATCCGAAAAAAGTGACATCTGGCGGAATTTCCGGCAGAACAAGAGCAATCCTGGAAGTTGAAAGTTGTTGATATAGACTAAGGGCCGGGACACATCAGGCCGATTATCGGCCGTGGGACAGTCTGACGAGGTCAGTGACTCGAATCTGTTCGGTGTGTCCTGTGCCGTTGTCCATCTGGGGGGCTGTCAGCCTTCATTTTGGCCGACCTGACATGTTCGGTCGGCAGCAGGACAGTCGGGACTCACCCGGAAATGACGAGCGGAATGAGGTGACTAGAGTCTCTCAAAATCTGACAAAAATCTTTTAAACTGACCTTTGTTGAGCTGAAATGAAGACAGATTCAGCAACTGCATGGCCTATTTCTCTCTTAAAATGTTTTCAGAAACATGTTTCAGTGAACTATTTTAGTACAATATGAGATTTTTAAAGAAATAATGTAGCCATTTATATCAAGGTTTTTTTTTTTTAGGAAAATCGCTACTTTGCGATAGCAGCTAACCGAGGGGTGTCAAACTCATTTTAGTTCATGGGCTACATCCCCTTAATCTTATCTGAAGTTGGCCAGACCAGTAAACCACTCCAGACAGATCAGAAACTTTTTCTTGTCAGCGTGATGTTGGTAAAAGCAAGTTGGTGGTGAATTTGGAATTGGAATTAATTACTTCTCTGCAATTTTCACACTTTGCAAAGTCATCCAGTGGGCCTGATTGGACCCTTTGGCTGGCCGTTTTTGGCCCACGGGCCGTTTGTTTGACACCCCTGAGCTAAACTGTCCTTCACCGATTGCAGTTGAAATCAAACAATCTGCCTTTAGAGCAGCTCTGTTTAGGCTATGAAGCTCAAACTTAAACCACTTTAAATGTTCATATTATGTTCATTCATTTTTGTCTCCTCCATGTTTTAGGGAAAGAAGCTGTAGATTCGTGGTACAGTGAGATCAAGGATTACAACTGGAGCCGCCCTGAATTCAGCAGCAATACAGGTAAAACTCAACCCACATCATGATGAGTTCTAAGAAGTCAATGTAAATAGAAATACATTTGAAATGTGTGAATCATTACAATATATTGTTACATACACGCATATATCTGCATCCCTAAAATATGTACAGTACCAGTCAAAAGTTTGGACACTCAAGTAAATGGGAAAGTATGTCTAAACCTTTGACTGGTCTTTATTATCTAAAGAATAAGCCATAACTATGGGAGAAGTTAAGTTACTACTTTGTTATATTGCTCTGTAATTGTACTTATGTTCAGGTTCAGATGTTATATTATGCAGTGAATAACACATTGGAAGATAGTACCCCACTGCTGTGTTTCCTCCTGCAGGTCATTTTACTCAGGTGGTGTGGAAAGACAGTAAAGAACTGGGCGTGGGCATGGCCACTGATGGCCACAAGGTCTTTGTGGTTGGGCAGTACCGGCCAGCTGGCAACATGAACATGCCGGGATACTTTGAGAAAAACGTCCTCCCAAAAGGTAACATATTACCACAATTTTGCTAATGAGATTAAGAACATTACCTTACAAGGCAGCAGAAGTCAACTTTACACGTCTGCAGCCCCAGAAGGAAACGAGAAGTATCTGTTTAACCATTGAGAATTTCACTTCCCAGAAATGTTGTAAAGGCAACAAAATTAAGCCTTCAAGTTATGGATTAGTCCAAATTAGAGACTACGTCACACCAAAGACCAGTGGTGGAAAGTAACTTATTTACTGTACTTTTGAGGTAATAGTATTTTACTTGAGGACTTCCAGTTTATGCTACTTTATACTGTTACTCCACTACCTTTCAGAGAGAAATATTGTACTTTATACTTCACTGCATTTAATTGACAGCTATAGTTACTTTGACAATTGAGATTTTACATACAAAACCTATAATCCACTTAAATAAATAGGATGTGAATTTTGATATTCCTAAATATCCTAATAATATATGGAGTAGTTAAAATGAGTTCCAATTTGAATATCTACAAAATAAAAGTAGTAATGTATATATTTATATATATATATATATATATATATATTTATATATATATATATTTATATATATATATATATATAGCGTACATGCACTCTGAAAACGGGGCAAGCATAATAATTACTTGATTCTGTAAGGACATTTTGTTGCTTATTCTCATGGTCCATAACTGATATATTTCACCGTAAATCTACAGTATTTTACTGAAGCAGCTTAGCCAGTAAACCACTGTTTATTTACAGTTTGCATACTGTTTTTATATTTTAAGGCATTTTACTGTAAATAGACATACAGTTTCTTACTGTATTATTTGAATTTACAGTAATATACTGGCTGCAATGCAATTCCTGCCTTTTCCTTTATTTTCCCAAGATGCATTGGTATTAACAGTAAATACCTGTAATCTGTAACATTCACATATAGTGCTGTAATATTCTTTTCTCCCAGAATGCATTACCATTTACAGTTTGATCCTGTATAACATTAAAACAGTAAGATAATGTGAGATTTTAGCTACATCACAACAACAATCAAAGGTTTACAGTGTATTTTACTTAGTCATTTTTAAAATGCACTAATGCTCTTAAGAGCCACGTACATCACAATATTTGTCTGCTGTCTGCTTTAGTTTTAGAATGCATATAGCACAGACAAACGAATGCTGCAGCTCCTTTTAGCAAAGAATGTGTTGTGAACTTGTAGTTGTGGGTCACTAGCAGTTGTACCTTTAACATTTAGCAAAAAAAACTTTATGTCATAACAAACATTTGTGTTGGTACCAAACTTTCTATACACCTGACTCCACCCTTAGGGGTGCTGCAGTAACCACTGAGAGGAAACTTGCGTAGCTTTTTAAAGTAAACCTGATGCCACAACAGTAAGCTAAATATCTCAGTGTATCCTCAGGGACAGATGTTTCCTCTGATGCAGCCCTTTTTCAGTCAGCTAGATGGATTTTACTCATTCTTATCTGGTGCAAGTTTTGGGAATACACAATAGCCTATTGTGCTTACACTTCATCAGTTGAACAACATACCTCACCAGTATTTTACTGTCACTTTCCAGCGTAAAAGACAGCTGGCAGAGATGTGGGTGGAGCAGACAACACTTCCGGTGAGGAAGGTGCAGTGAGCCCAAACCCATCTACTGCTGTAGATCCTTGACCCCAACACACTGTTGCTAAATGTTCCATGTTGTAAAACAAAATAAAATACATCAAATAAAACATGTTATTGTGTAAAAATTGTCTCGGTTGATAATGTATTTAATAAATCTGTAGTTAAAGTGACAGTTTAAAGAAACTGAATTGTAGTGTTGTAATCATGATTAACTAAACATGACTTCTTCGTGTTGGTGGCCCTTTAAATAAAGTGCTGATCTGCTCCATCTTTAACATTAATAATGGTGGCGTATGCCCCAATATTTGTAACACCACAAATTAAAAAAATGTCAAGACATTTCTTGTGTTCAGACATTTAGAAGTTAGTAAAAGGTAAAATTCGTAAATATACTGCTTTGCTGAGCATTGTTCTCAGACATTACTGTTTAAATGACTTATGTTGTTGTCAATAAAGCAAATATAAAAATGCATCTGCAGTATCCTGTATTTTGTGTCAATATGATGACCTTAGTATCCTTTTGCCAACCCACCCCTTTAATTCTTTATACATTTAATTTTATTCCACCATTAAATATATCACATTGTATAAATGTTAAAGACGGACCAGGTCAGCACTTTATTTGAATGGCCACAAACATGATGAAGTAATGAAGATGTAATGTTTAGTTAATCATGATTAAAAAAATTTAGAATATATGTACACTGCTGTGACTGGTCAGTTTTGTTGAAGAAGATATGAGCATCATTAAAGTGATGGTTCTGAGTAATTTCCCCCTAGGGTCCTTTGACCTCGAGCCAAACACCCCCCCAGAAGCTTTTTTCACCTGGGTCGAACATTGGGAGAGTTAGCGTAGAGTAACGTTACCAGCTGAATAGCTTAGCGCAGGGGCTAATGGATCCACGTTTGTATCTCGTAAGTTACCCCACTAATAATGCCCGAAATGATACCAAACGACTACAGTAGTACAAATAGGTTATGTACTCATAACACGATGGATTGGAAAGTTTGTAAGTACACCGGAAGTTTAGGAACACTTGCCTGCTCTCTGTTGCTCTCTGCTGCTGATGCTGCTGCTGCTACCTGCAGTTAGACAGTGCTTAGGGCTGCCCGGCTGTCTACAAATTACTACACCTTTAAGAGATACAACAAAAATATGTATTAATTTAATGATTAAATAAGGTAATGTCTCCAAACTTACCTCAGTATTACTTGTCTCCTGCTAGTTATATTACAGCACTTACTTTAAAAAATAAGTTAAATTAAAAAATATTTTTGTTGCATCTCTTTTCGGTGTTGTAATTTGTAGACGTCCCTAAGCATTCGTCTCACAGCAGCAACAACAACAGCAGAGAGCAGAAGCCAGCAGGCAAGTGTTATTTACATAAACTTCTGGTGTACTTACAAACTTTCCAACCCATTGTTTTATGAGTGCATAACCTATATATACTAGTGTAGACCTTTGGTATCATTTCAGGCATTATTAGTGGGGTCATTTAAGGGATACAAACATGGGTCCATTAGCCCCGCGCTAAGCTACAGTATTCAGCGGCTAACGCTACTCTACGCTAACTCGCCCAATGTTAGACCCAGGTGAAAAAAGCTTCTGGGGGGTGTTTGGCTCGAGGTCATGGTGCAAAGGACCCTAGGGTGAAATTACTCCGAACCATCACTTTAAGTTATTTTGGATAGCAGATTGTCACACATAAAAAAAATCATGTGAACGCCTCGTTCACCCCAGAAAAACAGTTCTACAATCCACTTTACGTTTTACATTGGATTATGGAGATAAAAAATAAGAATAGAGACATCACCGGAGGGGAAAACAATCTGAAAACAATCTGCGCCACAATATGCAACTAAGGACGGAAACGCTCACGTTGTGTTCTAATGTAAAGTGCTTGTAGCTATCTTAAATCATTAGATTTAGATTTTACTTAGCTAATGTTAGCCTTGCATTAGCAAGCTAAGGCACTTGCAAACATAATACTAAAGCTTTCTGATTTATCCACATTCCATTATAACACAAGTAAAAATGGGGACGTAAGATGACGTCCTCATTTAGAAGTTTTACCCTGACGTCATTTGACGCCACGGACGTAACTGCGTCACAAACTTATAACAGTCGGTTATTCGGTTCAGGTAATGCCTACCAAGCACTAGAAGACTTTGAAAAGCCAAAAGTCTAACACCATCTCACATCTAAAGACAACCATCTCACATCTAACGTTAAAGACTCTCATAATATGTAAAGACTGGGGATCTTGCAGGGTCACACATTGCAAGACTACAACTAGATTAGTTTGGAAAAATGTAACCAAGGTAGCATTTATAACAGCACTGTTGCTTCAGGACTATGGTCAGAGGTCAGATCATGAGCAGCAAATGCGCTACCAGCAGTAAAATAAAATCAAAGACTGAAAACTTCCAATTGTTTGAATTATGAAAGATATAATGAAAAGTGACCGGCAACGCGCCAAATCTTAGACTAGGGTGACCAGATGTCCCGGTTTGACCCGAGTCCCAACAAAAGCCTTGGGACGCTAAAATGTCCTGGTTTACACCAACCACTATGAAATTGTCCCAGTTGTCAGCAATTACATAGCCAACGTGATCTTATTGTAGCCCAATCATTAACTAAACCCATATAGAAAGACAAATAAAGCATCCAGCGTATGATTTCACATTTATTGTGTGTGTGTGTGTGTCAGTCAATCGTAGCAGTCTGCGTCTGCATAATCTGTGAAGCCAGCCTTACAATGTATATTTGTAAACATTGTCTCAATGCCTCTTCTAATACTCTAATACAGGAATACAGGAATACAGGAATACACTCAAAAGCTGCACGCAAAGGAAACAAGAAGACAGAACTCATATACACAACCAAATTAGACACAGGTGCAAAACATTAGGGTGGGGACAGGTAATCACACAAGCGGAAAAATACTAGCAGGACGTAAAACATGACCACAACAGGAAGAGAGAAAACTTACAAGATAAAACAGGAAGTGGAAAACAAACTAGACACAGGGATGAAACATGACAATGACCTCATACATGAATACAAAACACAACTATAAAGCATGAGGTACGTGGTCACATCATTATGAATTATTAAGCATGATCATGATTATCTATTTTTCTGCAAAAAAAAATGTGGTCATCACTGCGCAAATTCTGATTTGAACACAAATGCATGATGTACCCAACCTAACCTAATGCTTTAGTTGATGTGTTGTTCATGCATGTGAATGAGGTCATGAATGAGAGGCTATGAACTCATGTCAATTCCTGATGATTCATAAGATATAAAGGAATGAAGTAATGCACAAATCATGAATTACCATAACTGTAGTTCAGGCCTGAGGCAGCAGTTCCAAATAATTTGTTTAGTGCCATGCAATGAAAAATACCTTTTCACAAAGTTTTTCACAAGTTCAGTGGGTGCATTTTCCTAAAGAATGCTTTCATTCTGAAAAATAAAGTTGTGTACGTTTGGATGACTGACCAAAAACACAGCCTTAACCCTTCTACTGAAGGGCAAACTTTTTCAGTTGGTGTCAAAATTCACTAGCAACACAAAACCACACCAACAGTGTCACTTCTGATGATGTGATATTCAGAGTGGGAGTCTGCAGTGAAGAGTTGCGGTGAGCAACTCATGTCACTGTGGTTAGAAAGACATTTGCTGGATTTGTGGTAAACGTAAGCATGGGACCTAGAAGTATTGTTTTATTAGTGACTTGATAAAATCCATGTGTGTTTGAAGTCTTCTGTTTGACTATGTTTATTTCAGGTCTCAAATCGGCGGCTGCTGTTGGAGGGCATGAGGAAGTAATCCATTCTTTACAGGAGGGGACATGGCCACAACCTGTTTGACAGTACCTAGCAATACTCATCTGCCCTCTGTTTACATGTTTTCTTTGGCAAAACGCCTATTTCCTTCTCTTGTTTCTCTATTGTTATTCCTTAACTAAAGGTAACTTCCAGGATTTGCAAGTGAAGAATGTGGAATATCCTGAAAACAACAATGCTGAGCAATTTTCAAAAAGGATAAGTGGCACAATGAAATAATTACAGGCAAGGGCTGGGTGTCTGTCTCCTCCTACGCATCGACGAGGAGGGAGAGGTCTCGCTCATAAATACTGACTTCAAGACAGCAAAGGGAACTGTATCTTCACAGGACATCCCTCCAGACCCTGAACCAGGTAAGTGCTGGAGATCACTGCAGTCATGACTGTATGAAATTTCTCCTTTCATCACCGCCACGCTAACAATACATACTTGTAATTTAATTTGGAATCATTTATTCGATTTTATGGTTATTTTTTCACTCTGTATTTTTGTGTTTTTAGGGTGAGGGTTATTTTGTAATTTTAAACTCTGTTCTTATTTCATTTCAGCCTTCATAACCACAGGCACAATGGCAGGTTAGTGCATTGTTTGCTCAAGAATTATTTTCCATCGTATATTTTTTAAACATCGCATGTTTAAAAAAAAAAAACAGCCTCAGTGATTGCACAAGACATGTTTCCTTTAAGCAGTAAAAACGTATCAATTGATATTGATTGATTTCTCTTCAGATGCAAGCTTTCAGCGGGAGTTCCTGGAAACCCACAATGCCTACGGGCTGAAGCACAACACGCCCGAGATGACCCTTAGCAGCGAGCTGTCTGCTTCAGCTCAGAAATGGGCCGATCACCTGCTGGCAATCAACGCCGTGCAACACAGTAAAACTAAGGACGGAGAGAATATCTACAATATGTGTAGCTCAGCAACCCTTAAACTGACAGGTGAATTAGAGACCCAAGACCTTTCTTTTCCATATCTTTTATCATTTGCTTTAATCAAAATGTACAAACCACTTCCATTCCTTAATTTCAAGCTGGTTGATTTATTCCTTCACCTGCTAATGTAAGACTGTAACTATTGAATCAAAAGTTGAATTACTAAGCAATTAAACACACAGAGGGGTTCTATTGTTTTGATGCGCTGGATTTAACCAATCATTGAACTTCCACCTACCAATGAAACGAGTTCTAGCCAATCAGATGCAAAGTAGGGTGGGTCTTTGCCGAAATGTGAGGGTGCAGTGCCGGTGTGGTCTCCGTGGTAGAGCGGCTAAAACAATGGAGCCAAAGTTTATCAAACTTGGAGCATGTAGATACAGGCAGCTTTAGTTGAGAAAGTATTTAAAACAAATGGGCATGAATATAGGACAAGAGGAAACGGGTGGAGACGGGAAGCCGTTTAGCACTTGGTGCCTCAAATTGAGGTAGCCGGGTGCTTGCTTCTGCAGCGCATGTTGAAGGAAGACACTGTATGGCAGCAGCGGTAAGAAAGTGCTTGCTAGTCACAAAGCTTCGTATGCTTGCACTCAACACCGACTGTGCCTTTACTGACCGACTGTGATACAAACAAAATGTGTGTGCACGTTCATAGCGGAACATGATTTGTCATTAACGATGGCCACTGTGTAAAAGCTATCTGAAGCCCAAACTGCCTTGACAAAGCTGTCTGTTTGGAATTAGCATGGCAGGTATTTAAACATAACGGCCTTGTCCCAGAGTCTAGACATCTAGCTATATGAAAAGATAAAAAATGCGACGTTTTGTAAATAAATGGTTTGTAAATAAGCAGCTAATATCAACATGGACAAAATCATGAATGTACTAATTTGCTTTTTTGATGATGACCTGGCCAAAGTAGTACAGTTTAGTTTTCACAATGATTCATTTTAGGATTATGATATTATTGCAATATGTAAATCCACATTGACTCTTTATTTAACATATGGTTGGAAGAAGTAAAAATTAATCCAAAACCTTTTAGTTTTTAAAAAATTATGATTTTCATTATTGTGTAATGTCAGAAGGACTTTAACTGTTTTTCCAGTCAAATTAACTATATTGAAATATTACACTGTTGGTTGGCAAAAAAATGCATCTCAAAATGCATCAGATTGATGCTTTAAAATATGGAATATTTAAAATTTAAAAGACAGAAATGTATACGACAACACCTTCACCATTTATAGCAGTTTTAGAGTGTTTCAAAAACAATGTGAAATGGTGATCATTAAGGGAAACATCAGAAATTGTCAGATTGTGATTTGGATCAAAGGAACATGTGCATGAAGAAATTTCACCACCCCTTAGAAAACCAAAAAAAGCTGTGAGAACGACCGTCTCTAACAACTGATCTGTGTAAGGCCCAAAACACCCATTCTGTAATTGAGATATGAGTTGTTTAACCAAAGGTAAAGTAAAAGGGAGACGTTTATCATTGCCTCGTGGTGACTGTCTTTTGAGGCCGTTCAGCAAAAGGCGAATGGATGGGTTTTCCAAAATACTGGAGGCAGAGGGATCCAGACAGCGCAGATGGAATTGAATGCCAGCGACCGTACTTTTGATGGAAGAAGGCTGCAGGTTTCGGTCCTCAAAGCAGTGAACTATAAAAGCACTAATATACGATACATTGACAGGGAGAGCAGCTACAGATAAAGAAGCACAAAAGGTGATGAAATAAGACCAAGCCGAGTCATACGATTTAAATGTAGAGCTAGCCAGACACCCCCACATGTACTGCGCAGCAGAGCGCACATAACATTGGAGAGGGTTATTCAATCTAGAATGGTCTGGCTGAAAGGAGGGCATTCCAGGCTCGATTGGGCTGCAGCTGGGCACAGGAGATGGAATTTCTGAAAATTAAATCGAGACAAAGAATCGGCCACTTGATTATTCAAACCAGGGATATGCTCAGCGTGAAAATGATAATTCCCCAAAATTGACAGCCATTTGAGACGTCTCAGGAACCTATTTATGAGAGGGACAGACGAGCGCCGCTTATTAATTATATTAACAGTAGCTTCGTTGTCGCAGAAAAACAGAATTTTCTTTCTAGCCCAATTTTTACCCCAGAGAATGCATGCCACAACAATAGGATAAAGCTCTAGTAGGGCTGTTGATGAAATAAACGACCTGCCTTGAGGAATTACCCTCATCGCGAAATTAAGGTGGCCTAAAAGAGAGAGCAAGACCCGTTTGGAAAAGGATCTAGAATTTTGAGCGACGGTCATAATTTGCCGAATGCGGGATCATTTCTCAAGGGGCAGCGAAGCCTGCATACGGACGGAATCAACAGTAATGCCCAAAAATTTGATAACCTTAACGGGACCCACGGTCTTTTCCTCCGAGAGAGGAATGCCTAAATCAAAAAAAGGTGCGCTTAAGAGCCGAGATAGAAGAATCCGAATTTGCGGATGGAAAGTCCACCAGGAGAAAATCATCTAAAAGATGAAGGACGAAAGATAATTTGTCGTTATTAAGGAGAATCCAGCACCAGGCCTCCGACAAGGTATCAAATATTTTTGGACTACTGCAACAGCCAAAAGCGAGTCTAACCGAGAAATTCAGTTTTTCCCACCATCGAACGCCAAACAAATGCCACTGGGAAGGATGTAAGGGCATGACTTTAAAAGCATCGGAAATATCCGCCTTCGCAAGCCAAGCTCCACGTCCGGCCTTTTTAATGAAATTGATAGCGTCATCGACAGTGCTATAAAACAGGGAAAAAGGGGCTAAAGGAATAAGGCTATTGATGCTGTCAGCCAAGCCATTGTGGGGAGCAGAAAGGTCGATGATTAAACGTTTCTTACCCGAATACTTTCGAGTGGCGATCCCTATAGGACTTAACCGAAAAACAGGAAAAGGAGACCTATCGAATGGACCTATCATAAAACCCTTTTGAACCTCCTTCTCCAGCAAGGCATCCACAATTTCTGGCTCCCAGGACGCGGACAACAGGTTTTTACAGAAGAAAGACACAGCAGGCAAATGCAGCAGACCAGCAAAGAAACCATGAACAAGACCAGTCAATAAATAATCCACGAAGCAGCGGTTCGGATGCTTCCTCAATGCCAGTCCCAGCTTGGGGACGTTGATGGGAGTCGATGGCTTTATTTCTTTCGCTCCACTTTCAGGAAGCGGGTTCTCCTCGGGCATACAGACTTGAGATGGGCATCCCCACAGTAGCTACAGACATGGAGATAATTACAATTACGCATCCTACAAACATTTTCATTAAAATTATAGCAAAGAGGAGTAGCAAAATTATTCACCTGGGAGCCAGAATTACGGCTCGGGCCAGGATGGGACATATAAGGGGCAGGCCTAGATTTAGAGCAAAGGGTAGTAGAGTGTGAGAGAGCCACAGATGGAGCAGGACAGGATTTGGTGCCCCGTGAAGTGTCGACTTATGAGTGCTCGACCACGGACCAGTCCAGTCTTTAGTTGAAGCGCTGTATGAACATGGCTGCCTTTGCAGAAAAAGACTTGTGATATTCATAAAACAAGACCCCACCATAAGAGAGAGCCAGGTCGGAAATAATGGCCAAATAAGTATCGAGTTCGGCCCTGCGCGCCGGTTGAACTTCACAAATTACATCTCTAAACACACCAAATGCAACGCAGAAATCAGGAAAAGTCAGAGTCTCGGGTCCCCATCCTTTAACTCGACAGATACATCGCCACAGTCCACAACACGCCGCTCACACAGCTCAGAACCCAGCAGGAGTTTAATAAGATTAACGTCATTACCTGCCAAAATCTGCCCCCTCAGCTGATGAGAGATGGCAGCAGCCGGCGGGAAAAAAGGCGAGCCCGAGGACAGAGGTACAGCGGTAGCCAGGGTCCTTCGAGGAACGAACTCTCAGGATGTCAACCACTGGAACGATAATAAATAAATCCTCGTGAGAAGCGCCACTTGGAGGCTGAATATCATTCGTAAACAAGGTCTCTAGTATCTTGGCCATGGGCCAATCGCCAATGCAGGGAGGAGACGTGGATTTACTCGCCACCCGCCGACAGCTTCGACGGACGGCGGCGTTGTCATCCGGGCAGGCATCCTGCCCCAGGTCCAGCTGGACCGGCCAGGTGTCATCGGTGGAAGTCATGGCCAACAGCAGGGTGAGTAAGACCAGACGAGTGTGGCCAAACAACAGCATTAGCAGTTTAAGGAGACAGAAATAAACGGCAGAGAAGCAAGCAGCAAGCAGGTAGGAGCAAACTGAATCTGCTTTAAATAGGGCGCCCTGTTTGAGTGTAGCCATTGAGCAGCGAGGGGTGTTGACCAGCTGATGCGCTAATCCAGATCAGCTGATGCAGCTCAGCTGGAGCAGATCAGCTGATGAGACCGTGTTTATGGCCAATAGCGTCTTGACTACCTGGCCTGCCAGAACTGACGCTGGCGCTCAATTTCTGTTTACCTGATTCTTTGAATACTGCATTTTGTCAATAAAAATAAAATAAAAATGTCCTGAGCAGATAGAATGAAGGCTAGATATAAGGCCAGGTCAAACAGAGTTAGATTTTTAAGTGCTGCCCCAGCAAGAAGTAACTTTTTATTGCCACTTTACTAAGAGATATTTTGGCATGAGTAATCTCCAGTCTTTTTTTACCAATCCCACCACACTACATTTAAATAAACAGTAACTTTATCATCATCAAACCGACTACATTCGAAATCAACAGAAACAAAATAAAATGATCAGAAGCCGTTTGGTTTCTCTGTCCACTATACATGTGAAATACTGGCTCTATACACGCTAAAAGTATTGGTTATTTAAATGGAGTCTGGTGAGTTTGGCAATATTGATTTTGAGGCTGTTTCAAGCTAAATAAAATAATTTTACTCTGTAACAATCTCTGTAGGGATCTTTTCCATAATGTTGTCAGACACTTAAAATAATAATCTGTATTCAAGCTTTTTTTTTATTCCTCAGGGGGTAAATTGCAATAACAAAGTTGGCACTGATTTTGTTAACTATTATTTTCAATGCACTTCCACGAGTTTTTACTCTGATTTTACCTCATCTAACTTAATTTTCTCTCTGCTCAAATTTGGCTTTCCTTTGTTTCTATTTGAACCAGTTCCCAATAGTTTAATCCATTTTTTAAATCAATCACAAGATTTAATAAAAACTAAAAGCATTTGAAAATATAAATAGGCATTTGCAGACTAGCATATCACTGTAAAAATGCAAGTATTTGTTTAAAGAATGATATTAGTAGTTCCTTCCTTCTAACTGGCTGTTCCTTCCCTGCTGAACATACATGTGATTAATCATGTGATCAGTAGATAGCTGCTCCTAAAGTCACTTAATAAATGTGATAGCTCTTAAAAGTATATTCCTATTTAATACAGTCTATGATGTTGATTGATGATTATTTACACTTGTTGGTTTGATAAATACAAGCTCAGATCTCAACTGAATACCTACAGTATGGGAAATTTTGACACAATGTGTTGACAGTGCTCTGCTCTCCACCACCATCATCTAAACACACTAAATCTTATGAACAATTGGTCATCCTTCCAGTAGATTTCCACACTTGAGAGATAAGTAAGTCAGAGTAGTGAGAATCTATAACCAAAGCTGTTCTGGGGGCTTGTGATGGAACAACATCTTACCAACACACTTTAAAGGGGTGATAGAATGCAAAACCGATTTTACCCTGTCATACTTGAATAACGACATTTCGGTGGGTAAATAGGACATACATAGAAGCTCAAAATCCCATTGACACCCCTTTACTATGAAAATCTCATATTTTGAAACTGCCGCTGAAAATGGGCGAATCTCAACAAAGCTAGTTGCTTACGTAAGCATTTCAGGACCAGTACCATTGTCACGCCCTTGGGTGTATTAAGAGAACGGTCACGCCCCAACATTTCCTTAGTCTACACAACTGACCTGAAATCAGGTAGTCTTCTGAATCTAGGTCATGCAGATCTCTGCTATTCCATTACAAAATTCACTTCTGAAACTTTTTTATGCGAGAAATCAACTATGTAAAGCTCAAATATGGGCCGTTTTACGAAAATGGATGGCTAATTGCAAATTTTGTCCGACTGTGTGTCGGAGTTCAGCGGCCGTTGCTGGGTTGCTACATCGTACCGTAAATATATTATAGTTATGCTGGCAGCCGGCCGCAGAGCCCCGGTAGTGCAGTATCCACAAAGGGTGACTTTGCGCTGGGTATGGAGCTCAGCAGGCTGCCGCTTCCTCGTCAGACTGTGTGGAGCTCCTAAAGTCCGACAAGTCTTACCAAATTTGCAATTAACCATCCATTTTCGTACAACGGCCCATATTGTGTGTATGGCAATTCGCTCAACCAATCAGCGTGCAGCTCATCTAAATATTCATGAGCGTACCATATTTGGAAGAAAAGCTCTTGTTACAAATAGGGCCAAAACACAGGGATGCATAAGGGCCAATCAAATATCAACCAGGCCATTTTCAGCCCAACCAATGTTACCTACCCCATTAGGAGACCATAAGGAACAGTGTGAAATACCCTATATAATCATTCTATCACCGCTTTAATTTGGGTAGTCCTTTCATTTGTCACTAAAACTAATCAGAAGGGGGCGACCTCTAGCTTACCCAGTGAGAATGTGCGCTCCATGTAGGCTGAGTCCTCTGCAGCGGCCCCGGTTCGAGTCCAACCTGCAGCCCTTTGATGCTTGTCATCCCCATCTCTCTCCCACCTTTCCTGTCTATCCACTGTCACTTTCAAATAAAGGGAAAAGCCTTGAGCTGCTGTGGAATCTACTGTCCATGTGAAAATAATTTCAGAAGGTACCACTATGTGGCAGCATAACATAACAGAATGTGCTTCTTTGCTCGGCATGTTGCATACTGAAAAGCAGGACCTGCTAAATACACTTACAAACAACCAACCTAAATAAAGCATGTATAATTTACCTTTTTTATCTGTGATTCAAGGAGATTTAAAACCATTTCATACAAATCTTTAATTGACTTTTACAGTACAGTGTAGTAGGGGTGGCCCTAAAATTATATACTGCAGTTATTATATTCTTGATGATATGACAAAATACTGGAGAATATTTAATATTAATTTCAAGAACATACAAATAGCAACAAAACAAGTCATATAGTTTAATGTCAGCAGAAACATTAACAGTTTTAACAAAGTACTCAAGCCTCGAAATAACTCACAGCAATTCCCCCATTTATTTACATAATCGTTGTAGGTCATATCAGACGACACATGAACTCCTGTAACTTTGACCAGCAAAAAATTAAAATTAAAAATGAAATGGGGTGATGACAGTGATTATATGATCAACACGGAAGTGATACATTACTGTGGTAATGTGGCTATGTGGTTATCGTCACAGCACTACTCATATGAGGCCCTGTAAACTCGGTTCTCTTTTTCCCCTCAGTTCAACACGTTTGCCTGCCTGTTTGCCAGAACCTTTCAGCTTTGACTTTTCTGCTTACCTGTGGAATTTCAGTTACTTCTGTTGAGACTTTTCAATCATGCCAGTGAGCTCATGTATACCTTCATATCCCTCAACTTTTCCTGTCTACTCACTTGCACTCACCCGTGTGTCAAAGTTCCTCTTTATTTAAAGGGATACTTCACCGATTAGCATTAAGCTTTGTGTCAGTAGAAACCCGGTGGTATTTTCGAATGGCCGTGCGTCCCTCCCTCATGTCCCACTGAGACGACAGATCTCTCTATTGTGTGTCTTGAAAAAAGCCTCTGATGATGCAAAAATCGTCATTTAGCATCATCTGAGGCATTTTTGGCCCGAGGCTATGGACTACAGCCATAGTACAGCCACCTAGTTCTGCATGTTTTCAACCTGCCCATGTGCATTTAAACTACCGCACATGTGTGCCACCAGGATACATTGGTACAGATTGGATAATATGCAGGAAACTTTATTACAGACCAGCACCTCAGCCTGCGGTGACGCTTGATGCCACTAGTCGGGGAAGGGGACATTGAAAGCAGTATGCGAGAAAGCGGAAACGCGGAATGAGGGCAGGAGTTTGAGCTAGGTGGAAAGTGTTAAGAAATCTCTAAAAGACGTGTTGGTTTGATTTCTGAGGAGGAAGGAGAGGCTTGGGTCGAATTGAAAGATTAAGCAAAAGGTTTAATGAACAACACGATGAAAACAACATGACAAAAACAAATGTTACACTGAGGCTGACAGCGGACTGAATTCATGCTTCTCCTTGTGGAGTCACATAAAAACAGCCCTGCGACATGACAAAACAATACACTGTAAACAGCGGTCTGCTAACATGCTTCCCCTTGCAGGGTCACAGTTGCAGCCCGAATCCTTCTCAGGATCAGAATTATATTCCTTTAGGATTGTGGGTGTTTCCCTTGAATGAAAAGTCTCTCAGGTTAAGGACACACCTCTGATTTCAGGTTTGCTCCAGTTCACAGACAAAGGTCATTTATCATGGTATTGCCGATTCTATTCAAGTTTACAGAGATACACATTTTCTTTGTTCTAAACAAGTCTGGCCTAGCAGGGAGTTGCTCCCCAAAAAGAGACAACAGTTACCTTTCCTGTGGGGACAATGAATCTCCTACAGTATGCTAAATGACAGATATGAGCTAATTAATTCTTTAGAAACTAGGTTTGGGGTGAGGCAGTCAAATGCTAATTAGGCTTAATCAGTATTGAAAACAATTCTTTTTGACTCAGCTTCAGTATCACTCAGTCTCACAACAGTTTACATTTTTACGTTACATTTTTTACCTAAAAGTATATTGTACTAAAACATAAGCATGGTTTTAACTTTGTTATCTTCAACAAAAGCTAACACCACCTGTCCCATCCATCCTGCTTGCAAATGTCGACTCATTAGACAACAAACTGGAATACATCCAACGTCAACAAAACTCCAAACGCGAGTACAGAGAATGCTGTTTTTTTGTTTTTGTGGAAAAATGGCTGAACAACAGTGTACCGGACTCCGCTATCCAGCTACCAGGCCTGCTAACCTTCCGAGCAGATGCTGCTCTGTCGCCGGGTAAGACTTGTGGAGGTGGGGTGTGTTAACACGGACACGGACTTGCAGAAATGCGGTGCTTGTATCCAAACGCTGGTGGAGTTTGTGACTGTTAAATGCAGACCATTCTACATTCCACGCAAATTCACAGCTGTGTTTATACTTGGTGTTTATATCCCACCAAGCGCTAATGCTACCAATGCGTTAGCTAAACTTTACGGAGTCTATAATGTGTGTGCACTAAATGTAGCCTGTTTCGTATGCTGTTTTTATATAATGTTGTTTTCATATATTTTACATGTGTAACACCACTTTAGCCACAGTGAAACCTTGTTTCGTTCAGTGTATATGGTTGAAATGACAATAAAACACACTTGACTTGACTGCCTCTCTGTAACCAGTAGACGTGGCTTCGTAGTGGCCTCATAGGGAAGCGAAGCAAGTGCATTCTGGGAGTTGTTGTCTTTCATCCACATGAGCCAAAAACACATTTTCTGGCTTTTTCTCAGTCTAGAAGGCACCAATTTCTAAAAAGAATTCACATTTCTACTACATAAATGACCCAATTTAAATACATATTCATCTTTCCAGCGGTGAAATATCCATTTAAGGAAGAATAGGAACAGGATGGTCATGTGTACAGAACTTGCATGTGACAGAAAGATTTCCCTTTTTTTTTTGCTTTGTACTTATTACTGTCTTATTTTTTGTTCTTTAGCAAAAGCCAGATAACAACTGAGGCTTCTTTCTTCCCGAGGATATTCCGCCGGATGCATGCAAACTCCGGTGGACTGTTATTGACTGCTCTTTAGATCTCTGCATGGTAAATTGAGACAGCTAGCTAGACTATCTGTCCAATCTGAGTTTTCGCTCGCACAACTATTTTGCAGTGGCCCATTTTGATTGGTTTAAAGAAATGCCAATAAACCAGAGCATGTTTTTCTCCCATCCCGGGAATGCTATGTGGACTAGCCAGACCCTCCTGCTGTCCGCAGCGTGTGGATGGTCTGGCAAAGCGAGACTATGCTAAGAGGAACCCACTGTTAAGGGAAAGCTATTTCAGATAAGGAAGGATACTAGTGCCCTAGCTTTTGGCCTCTTGCATTGTCATCACCACAGACTCTGGCAAGTCCAAAGCCAGTCAAATTATTATTAATTTCTTACACTGCATTGAAACTTATATCCTGTAACCATCCCCCTCAACACCTCCCAACAAAGGGTCTTCCCTGATTCCATCCCCCGCGACACCTCCCAACAGCTACAGCTACAGTGCATCACCTCCACCTCCCCCACCTTAAAGGTCCCCCCCTCCACCTCCCCACCCAACTCAGCGACGACTCTCTCCATCAATGAGAAAGACGTCAACAGACTGTTCAGGAGACAGAACCCCAGGAAAGCTGCTGGACCGGATGCTGTCTCCCCATCCAGCTTGAAGCACTGCGCTGACCAGCTGTCTCCGGTGTTCACAGACATTTTCAACACCTCGCTGGAGACATGTCACGTGCCAGCCTGCTTCAAGACCTCAACAATCATCCCTGTTCCCAAGAAGCCAAGGACCACAGGACTTAATGACTTCAGACCCGTCGCCCTGACCTCTGTGGTTATGAAGTCCTTTGAGCGCCTTGTGCTTTCACACCTAAAAGCCATCACCGACACCCTCCTGGACTCCCCTGCAGTTTGCCTACAGAGCCAATAGGTCTGTAGATGATGCAGTCAACCTGGCCCTCCACTACATCCTCCGGCACCTGGACTCTGCAGGAACCTACGCCAGGATCCTGTTTGTGGACTTCAGCTCTGCCTTCAACACCATCATCCCAGCTCTGCTCCAGGAGAAGCTCTCCCAGCTTGGTGTGCCTGACTCCACCTGCAGGTGGATCACTGACTTCCTGTCTGACAGGAAGCAGCATGTGAAGCTGGGGAAAGACATCTCCGACTCACAGACCATCAGCACCGGATCCCCTCAGGGCTGTGTTCTTTCTCCTCTACTCTTCTCCCTGTACACCAACAGCTGCACTTCCAGTCACCAGTCTGTCAAGCTTCTAAAGTTCGCGGACGACACCTCCCTCATCGGACTCATCTCTGATGGAGACGAGTCCGCCTACAGGTCGGAGGCTGACCACCTGGTGACCTGGTGCAAGCAAAACAACCTAGAGCTCAACGCTCTAAAGACAGTGGAGATGGTTGTGGACTTCAGGAAGAATTCTGCCCCACCTGCCCCTATCACACTCAGTGACTCCACAATTAACATTGTGGAGTCTTTCCGCTTCCTGGGAACTACCATCTCCCAAGACCTCAAGTGGGAGCTGAACATCAGCTCCCTCGTCAGAAAGCACAACAGAGGATGTACTTCCTGCGGCAGCTGAAGAAATTCAGCCTGCCAAAGACAATGATGGTGCACTTCTACACAGCCATCATTGAGTCCATCCTCACATCCTCCATCACCATCTGGTACGCTGCTGCCACTGCCAAGGACAAGGGCAGACTGCAGCGTGTCATTCGGTCAGCTGAGAAGGTGATTGGCTGCAATCTCCCACCGCTCCAGGACCTTTACGCCACCAGGACTCTGAAGCGTGCTGGAAAGATTGTGGCTGACCCCTCCCACCCCGGACACAAACTCTTTGAGCTACTCCCCTCTGGCAGGAGGCTGAGGTCCATCAGGACCAAGACCTCACGTCACAAGGACAGCTTTTTCCCCTCCGCCACTAGCCTTATTAACAAGGCCCGGAATCCACCCTGACTCTCTCCACACCCACCTCTGGCTCTACATGCCACTGTACTTAATCTGCTCTTTTTTTATCTTAACTGTTACTCTTATTTTATTATGTTACATCCTGTGTGTGTACATATACACATATATTTATATATTTATACTTATATTGTCTGTTCTGTTAACCTGTTTGTTTAACTTATTTTAGATAATGTGTGACATGCACCTACGACACCAAAACAAATTCCTTGTATGTGTAAAAAATGTACTTGGCAATAAAGCTTTTCTGATTCTGATTCTGATTCTGATATTTGTATCTTATTCTATTTTAGCTTTTTTTTATCTCTTTTTAAATGCTTAAATGTTTTTTGTAAAGCACTTTGAATTGCCTTGTTGCTTAAATGTGCAATAGAAATAAAGTTGCCTCGCCTTACAATTTCCAGCCTGTCAGACAGTCAAAAGAGCGACGACAACACTGCCTGTCTGTCTAGAAGTTTTGACCACACCGCGACTGCTTTCTCAATACGATGGAGAACACCTTTAGTAAGCTGTGTGCAGATTTGAGTCATATAATGTTCCTTAACTTGATGTTTTCTCCACAGAGTTCAGCAGGAGAGTTCAGAGGGCCTTGGTGATCAGTCAGCCCAGCAAGATCAAACAGACCTGGGGTCTCATTTCTAAACGTAGCGTACGCACAAAACGTGGCTGAAAATCTGCGTATGCCACTTCCCACACAAAGGTTGTGATTTATAAAAAACAAACTTGACGGGGGAATGTGCGGCCCACCACGTAAACTCTGACCCATGCGTACGCACATTTTGGAGACAATAGGAATTGGCGACGCAAACGGTGAGGTGGTGAACTGAAGTCAGACTGCAGAAAGTACCTGGGAATAACAATTACTCGTAATATTTTCAAGTATTGATGCCTAACGCACATAATTTCTCTCCATATGATCCACATTATCATGAAGATTAAATCCAGCAGTGTTATTTGCGCTTTTACTGAGTGATACTTATTCCATAAATACAGCCAACTCAAATCTTAAATCAATTTGTTCTGAATATTTAATCAGCGCTGTCTCACCGTCACAGAGTCTGCTACGAAGCGCAGGAGGATGGGATGGCCCGACTGCATGGAATACAGGATAGCATCAAATACCCAACTGCAGAACAGTGTAAATAACTAATTATCTGTCTTTAAAACTGCATATATCATCAAATGTCAAAGTCTGGAAATACAGACGTTAAGCTCTCAAGCAATCATTACACTTAAGTAACTTTAATACTGCTAAATCCTGCATGAAGAAAAGTGTGTTTGCAAATTGTATCTCGGGGTGGGGGATACTAATAGTTGATGCTGTGATTTTTGGCAAGGTGTTAACAATCACAAATTGTTGTAAACATAGAAATACTGAAATGCATGATGGCACTGCTGGCCCTGCAAGAGGACTACACCAATGGAAGAATAAGGGGAGAAAAAGACTTCAGGGACCATGACAATGACAGGCTAATATAACGATTTAAATTCCCTAAATCTGTGCTCTTGGATCTATGTATGACCAAAATGCAAACTCCTGGCTTCAAAACGACAATCCAAAAGCCAATGATATGTCCATTAATTTTGTCTATGAAACAGACAAATTAATCACATGTTGTGTTCTTTAAATTAATAGTTCAGTTTATCATTCTCTTCCAGCTTCTAGAGGAAAACACAGTCACAGTTTGTGAAGAATGAGTTAAGGACGATCCAGAATGTTCTTAGTCCAGATTACCCAAAATACTTAGATAATCAGGGGGAGGAACAGGAGGTGTTGCACGGTGAGGATGAAGAGCAGATGAGGAGTAGCAGAGAGGTATTTCTAAAGCTCACACTGCACTTCCTGAGAAGAATGAAGCAGGAGGAGCTGGCTGACAGCAGTAAGTCTGTTTAAACCATCTTACTGCACAGCAGTAGATTTGAACAGATTTAACATGATGGAAAGAGGAAAATGAGGCAACATGGGAGATACAGCCAACCTTTGTTTACATTCTCAGATTTTCTGTAGAATCCACTCAATGATTTAATTTGTTGTTTGTTCAGGAACTCGTGCTGCAGTGTGCCGTTGTAAAGTTAAATCTAACATTAAGAAGAAGTTCCAGTGTGTGTTTGAAGGGATTGCTAAACCAGGAAACCCTTCTGAATCAGATGTACACAGAGCTTTGCATCACAGAGGAAGGCACTGCAGAGGTCGATGATGGACATGAGGTCGGACAGATTGAAACAGCATCCAGGAAACCAGACAGACCAAAAAAAAGTACAGCTTGGTGGAACTTGTTCATCAATTCTTCAGTGAAAACAAAGAAGCAGGCATTTGCAGGTTTGAAGAATTCCGAGTCGTGTTCATCTTTGACGGCCTAGATGAGTGTCGACTTCCACAACACTGAGATCCTGACTGATGTTACAAAGTCCACCTCAATGGATGTGCTGCTGACAAACATCATCAGGGGAAAACTGCTTCCCTCTGCTCACTTCTGGTTAATTACATAACTGTGTCATAACTGTGTGCACCTTCTGCCCACATACAGAACTCTTCTAAAGAGGAAAAAAGTCCAGACCAAAGACATCAAAGTCTGGACAGCGGAGTCCACACAGTGCCTGCAGGACTGTTATGACTGCACTGACTGGAATATGTTTATAGAATCATGTGGTGATGATTTGGATGAACTTGCTGATGTCACATCAGGGACGGATTGGGACTCATTTTCAGCCCTGGATTTTCATGCCTTAGACCGGCCCACTTTACTTCACGAATGACTATATTAAAAAAATTTAATCAAAACCTTAGTATATAAGTCTGCAATAGCGCCCTGTTCTCTACATCCTTGTAATTCGTTGTATATTGTAAAATATCACTATTTCCAAGTGGTGCTTCACAATGTAGATTTATTAGAAAAGTTAACATTTTAACAACAACCCAATGATGTTGAACAATATCAGCATCTGTTTCTGTGCAAATAAGTAATCACAGATTAAATAAAGAACAAGATACATTGTATTGCACTTGCTAATGACACCATAATCTATTTTTTCCTTTGAATATTTCATACAACTTTCATAATGGGTCACAAGTAATATTTGGGAATAAAAAGTAATTAGCCTATATTGTAGCTAATCTGATCATGTTTGCTTGTTCAAACACTGTGATACAACAGCTTACAGTAGATGTGCCATCCACACTGACAGCAGCTATCCCTAATGCACACTACTGGCTCTGCTTCTGACACTAAATCACATTTTAGAAATTGTCATAATTCTCATCACAAATCTCTCCTTTTTACAAAGCTTTCTGATCAAGTCAAGTCAGTGTCATTATGGTATTGCCGAATCATCTGGCATCATTAATTATCCCAGGGCATTTTTCATATAGAGCAGGTCAACACCACACTCTTATTAATTCTTATAATATTCAGTCAATGAGCAACCCTAGCTGCCCAAACTGGAGTTCTGGGCTCATATAGCTGCTGCTTGGTAACCTTACTGGCTCTTCATTGTCACTGTTAGCAGTAAACTGGACTAAGAGCTGCTGCTGTGGAGCTACAAGAACAAGTTTGATTCATAACGCTGGTTTGCAGTCACTTCTCCTAACTAACTTAGCTTACCCGTCTCAACGTCTTCATTTGGCGTTTTGCTAAAGATAGAAAAAGTTCATCTGGCTGCGTCACTTTCTAGAGCTCTTCTTTTTAAATTGACGCCTTTTCAGTGCCGTTTTGCTCTTTCTATTACCCGTTTAAAACAGCTTCTTTTTGCTCGCGGTGGCATTCTTCAACAAACACCGGTGACTTGTGTACGCTGACTTTTTTGTTTGTTTTTTTTTAGCAAGGTGCCGCCGTCGGACGACTCCGAACGTAAATAGGTCATCATTAACCAGGCTGCGCTCTGCGAGTGGGCTGCATGAATGAAGAGAACGGTGGGCTGCAAGAAAAAATAAATACTGTAAATACAAAAAGTGGGCTGCGAGTGCAGGCAGCATAGGGACAGCATCCATAATATTCAACTATGATTTCAACCCAGTGCCACACCGGCCCTCACAACCAAACAAACAGACCGGCCCACCGGGAATTCTCCCGGTGCTCCCGACTAGCCAATCCGGGCCTGTGTCACATGTTCTTATGCTGCCTTCTGCAGGGACATGATAATATCATGTGTTATGGTTTCGGTGTTTTTGTTTTGCATTTTGTTCATTTCTGTTCCCTGTTGTGTTTATGTGTTCTGTATATTTGTGTTTCAGTTTGTTCCTGTGTTTTCTGTTCCCCCCTTGTGTTGTCTAGCATTGTCAAGTGTCTGTGTTTGGTCGAGGTCATGTTTTCTGTCTGTTTTTCTTTTGTTTTATTTTGGTAGTCTGGTTTTCTGTCTTGTCTTGTCCAATTTACTTCCTGAGTTTTCCCGCCTTTGTTGATTGTCCTGCCCCGCCCTGATGTGTTTCACCTGATGTCACCACCTGTTCCTTGTTTGCTCCCTACCTCATGTATTTAACCTCTGTGAATCCCTTTGTGTCTTGTCAGTTCGTTTTGCATCTGTGCCTTTGAGTCCGTGCCCTCTTGTTTTGCACCTGCGTGTGTCAGTTGTTCCTGCATGTGTCTTTGCCTGTCAGTCTGTGCATTTGTTTGCTAGTTTTCCAGTCTTTGTACTGCCGTTTTTTGTTGCCATTAAATCCCTGAGTTACATCCACCTCCTGCCTGCCTGCCTCTCTTTGCGTTTGGGTCCACATTCCCTGCTTCCACACAACAAACATGTAAGCGGGTCAAAATGTACCCAAATAATAAACCTTGAGTCAATAAGTCTGTTAAATCTGCCATACAGGCCAAGAAACTAGCTTTTAAACATGGAACAGCCTCTGGGTTGCAAATAGCCACCAAGGAATTGAAAATAGAGATTTTGAGAGCAAAACATAATTATAAATTAAAATTGGAAATTAAGATGGCTTCAAACAACCTTGGCTTCGCCTGGTCAAGTATGAAAGCCATTGCAGGCCTTAGTAAACAAAAAGCCGTAGTACTGTCACCTTAGATGGCTTTGATTCAGATTTTGGTCTTGCAAATGCTCTAAATAGTTTTTATTCCCGGTTTGATACTTTTAACTTTAGCAAAGAAATACAGGAAGCCAGTCATAAACTTAAAGACAATCAGCAATCTTTTTTATTTGAACAAAAATACATTGAAAATGCCTTTTTTGCATAAGGACAAGTAAGAGTTACAGACCTGACAACATCTGTGGTCAATTACTCAAATCCTGTGCTAAAGAACTTTGTCCAGTGTTTTACTATATTTCTAATAAGTCCTTACAGACTCAGCATATTCCTAAATGCTGGAAGGATGGTTGTCCCTGTTTCCAAGATAAACTGCCCCAAAATTGAAAGACCATTTCCACCCGTTATATGGTGATTTTCAGCTTTTTCCGTCGGGACGCAGGTATAAAGTACCAGCCTGTAAAACTAAGCGATACAGAAACAGCTTTGTCCCAGCGGCTATACATATATTAAATAAGTAGTAGCAATACAGATCTGCTGCATTTTGTTTATTTTTATCATTATTATTATATTGGGCCTGCGGAACCATTGACTTAGTGTATTTTATGAACAATGATGTCTCCTTTGTTACATTTATGTCCTAAAAAACACACCCTTGAAGTGGAGATTTTTGTTGATGGACTTTGTGGAAGTTTTGGATTGCTCACGAGGAAAAGACAACAATTGGAGTATCATGTGGAAAGTACGCTTAAAGCAACGCAACAGGATCGGTATGTGAAAAGATTAACTCAGGATGCTGTACTGGAAAACGGCTTTACTATTGGAGTACTTGAGTCATTTCACTGCATATTGATGAATATTGGAACTTTAAAGAAAAGAAAGTTGTACTTTGGATGACGCGCACAGCCAGATTGTGCAATACCTCACCGGAGCTGCATGCATTCATAAAATCTCCGACGTGGAGGCATGTCATGAACTGAAAAATCTTTCCCTGTGTTTTCTGAAATACTGCAAATAAAGTGTCGACATTAAATGAGTCTTAAAGGTCCAAGTTAAGGAGATAATGTCCGACACTGCACCAAAGGCCATGAGTGAAACAGCGTCAGTACGCTCTGAAAAACGGAGCGTGAAGCTCACAATAAAAGGCTTGTCATTTTTTGTGAAAATGTGTTAAGAAAAGAGGTCTTTAAAATGCAAACAAGCCAAGAGGTACATGAAACAAGTGTGTGATTTGGTGGAATCCCCTGACAATGTGAAATGTGTGCAATCTCAGCTGGCTAAATTCATCAAATGTCATGAGAAAGCTAATGACATGTATGAATCCATCTTAACCCATTTAGGCCTAAAACGCCTGCTAAAAAAGGCCTTTTTTATGCCTAAGTACTTTTCTGTACACCCCTCCCAAAACCTAAGGGTTTCCAGAAATATTTGTAAAAATTTGTCAGAAAATCAGAATTTCTCAGGCTCTATAGCAGATAAAAACATGGAATAAAAAGCATTTGAGAGCTTACTTCTTTGGCTTTCAACTTGACTGACTTTCTTGGCCATAATCTTTAACTGCATTTAAAAAAATCTAAACAAGAAAAATGACGCAGATGCGTATTCAGGTCTTAAAGGTAAACACACACAGATGCGTGATCAGGTCTTATAGGTAAACACACACAGATGCGTGATCAGGTCTTATAGGTAAACACACACAGATGGGAGATCAGGTTTGAATGGGTTGAAATCTCAATTTACCAGAGGATGAAGTTGAAAGACAAAAGAAATATTTTCATGAAAAAAGAAACATGTTTTGTAACTTTACTGAAGAGGTAAAGCTTGGTGTGCTGATGCTGGCAACCCATATGTGGAATTAAAGGACAATGATGTTGAACCTCCTGATAACCAAAGTGTGGTTTCTGATGATATTAATCCTGAGGACAGTGAAACAAACATGTCATGAGTGGTGGAGATTCATTCCAGGCCACACTCTGTCATCCTCATCTGCAAGAATTAAAACAGAAGCTAATAAGGCAGCACTTGAGGAGCACATGGCTGCATTAAAAAAGAAACATTCATTGGAAGCCAAAAAGGAGGAACTAAGAAGGGAAAAGGAAAAGTTGTCTCTGGAAACAAAACTGGCTGCAGCCAATGCAAAACTTAATGTGCTGGAAATGAACTCAAAGTCTGGTTCTAAAGTGTCTGATGGAATTAACTCGTATTTTGAAAAGAATAGTGACCAAAGAACAAGTAGATTAAATCCTAATGCAGATTAATTTGTACCAGAAAGGGTTGATAAAAGTAATGTCAAAGGCCAATCTCACCCTGGGACACAAGCAGTGACTGTGAGGCCTAAACAAGCTGCAGTAACACAAACTGACATCAGACCAGTAACAAGAAATACCCAAGCACAAATGACACGAGTGGTTTATGATGCTCAACATACAGAACATGGACCTGGGGCCTGTTTCACAAAAGCAGAATATATAAATCATAAAGCGAGGCTTGACCTAGTCTAATATCTGTGCAGCCTGACTTGGTGCGTTTCACGAAGGCCGAGCCAGGCTGAGGAGGAGCGACTAGGTCGAGCCAGGCTGAAGTAATTCAGATAGATGCGTGTCCAAAGCTTTCCTCAAAAGACCGCGAGGTCGATCACAGATTTACTGATGCCAAAATGGAGAATATACGCATTGTGCATACTTTATACAGAGTGAGCAGCAGCTTCTTGTGGAGGTATGATGACGTGAAACACATTATTTGTATAAAAAGAAAAGAAACATGGCCGCTGTTATGAAAACAGCTAGAAAAAGCGCAGCAGACGATCGCGGACCGACTGAATGTTTAAGTAGCCTAAACATGTACATTAACTAACCACTGCTCTGAATTGAAGCCGTCATAATCGTACCATTCAAGGATTATGCTACTAATCATTTGCACAAATTAACTGTTGCACTCTTTCCCTTAAAAGTAAGCAGAAGATAATGTGACTCAGGAAACAGAATGCAACTGTTCGTTTTACAAATGACAGTGACTCACTGAATGGTTTCAGTTAAGAGCATTAGACTATCGTTTAGTCTGTCCGCTATTATCTGCGTATTATGGCGTTTTTTTTATTTTTTATAGATGACAAGTTTCCTTCTTTACATATTAAATTCCGTGCTCCCTTATGGGCATATAAAATAAAGACACTGAAGAAATTTGACTCAAAAATCTAGAAACTATAAAGATTATTAAGTGATAAATTCCATGCACACTGTAAACATGAATGGAACAGAGTATATTCATCAGTTATAAATATAAGGTCAAAAACCATCGGGGTGTCCCTGTTGTTACATGAATGTACAGTAGCCTACATCACTATATAGCTACTGGTCCAGTGAACTAAGACTATAATTTGGGAGGATTGTACAATTAGGATATGTTTTTAAATTGTACAATCCTCCCAAATTATAGTCCCAGTTTACTGGACAACACAAATTGTGTGCTAAGAATGCCAAATACAATGCAAACATGATCCGTATTGTTAAAGAATTAAAAAACAAAATGTATCAACTAAAATAAATCAAGTTGCATTGGTCAACTATAAAAATGTACAGCATTGTATGTATTGCCCTTAGTAACAGACTTCATTTAAAACCCATTTGAAATTGTATCAACATTTTCTTATTATCTCAACAACTGCGGTAATATGTCCATCAAACTTCTAACAACAATATGAACAGCAGTACATACAGCAATATAACAGTAACAATGACTGTCACATGAATAATTATATAAAAAAAGATAATGGTCACAACTTTAAATAATAACAGTACTTAAATGAACAGCAATATGCACCTGATGTATTTTAATCCAGGCTGATAACAATAGGGTAAAACCAGCAACTTTAGTGACTGCTTGCACTACCTGGAGCAGTACACTAGAGGTCAGCCAAGAAACCTTGTAAAGTGTTGTCAGCATTTACCCTCTGGTCAGGGATACCAAAGAGCTAAATCCCTTCTTGTTAAACATTTTGGGAATGAACACAAAGATGCTTCTGCTTACATGGACACAATCCTTCAATGGTCCCTCATTAAAGCAGAGGATGTTAATGCACTGCAATCATTTAATCTTTATCTTCGAGGTTGCTCCAACTTTACACAGCAAATCATCTACATAAATGAGTTGAACATGCCATCTAACCTCAGAAACATGTAATGAAATTTCCTTATAAGTTAAGGGAAAATGGAGAAATATTGCATGTGATCTACAGGAGCGAAATGGATGCAGAGCTATGTTTGCTGACCTTGTGACCTTTGTGGAAAAAGTTAAAATTGCCTCTGACCCACTCTTTGGAAATATTCAGGATTATTCAGGATTCAAGAACGATGTTATCCTTTCAAAGGACCTGTATGTCATATCCATCAACAGCTAGAAACCAAATGTTGAACAGACTTTGACGGAGATATTGGATAATTAATGCCAACTCTGCTGCAAGGAAGACAATTACAGAATGCATTTTGTGTAAACATTACAGAGAAAAACTTGGAGAGCAAAAGATGGCAGACTTACCTGAGGAGAGAGTTATGCCAGACAAGGTTCCTTTGACAGACATGGGAGTTGATTATTTTGGCCCCCCTAGCCTTACAAAAAGGTATGGAGTACTTTTCACCTCCCTGACAGTACACCTGGAAGTGGCACACTCCCTTGATACCGATTCCTGCATTAATGCTGTGCGGAGATTCATTTGTAGAGGAGGCCATGTGTCAAGTTTAAAGGTCCCATGACATGGTGCTCTTTGGATGCTTTTATATAGACCTTAGTGGTCCCCTAATACTGTATCTGAAGTCTCTTTCCCGAAATTCAGCTTTGGTGTAGAATTACAGCCACTAGAGCCACAATGAGCTTTCCTTAGTATGCGCCATTTCTGTGTCTGTAATAGAGTCTGGATCAGGCCGAACCCGGCCCGAGCCCGGCCCGAGCCCGACAGGCATTAAGAAATTTGTGTCCGAGCCCAACCCGAGCCCGACAGTTAAAATCAAAAATTTTTTTCTCATACTAATGACACATGTAGGTTACGTTTTGTGTGGAAAGCCCGCTTTTATTAAGCAACTGTAGGAAGGCATTCAGAATTGTCAACAGATGAACGCATCAGCTCACACGGGGCAACAAGCACACGTTAATAAGCTGTTAAAATGTTCAACGTGTTAACCTTTCCTGCTTGCTTCGTTTCCGACCGTGATCAGAAAACCAGGGGAGACTCGTTACCTCCAGGGCCGACGTTATAAAAATATAACGAATAACGTCGGGGTTAAAATCCTGTTTCTGGTGAGCAAATGACTGAACTTGGCTTTCAGTCTGGGGTTTATTTCGGACACCAAACACTCTGTAGGCTACAAAACTTAAACTTATTCCACCAACTCTGCTCTGGTTGCATCTACAACACGTCTGATTCCTCTCTCTCTCCTCTGATCACTTTCCACACGCGCTGAACTCTCTGAAAGGAGCCGCAGCACCATTTTACAACAAATGCCTTATCACGCTGATGTGACAGAGCCCGACCCGAACCCGATCATAATTTCTAAATATCTGTCCGGGTATCCATGCCTTAGTCTGTAACTATTGAGGAGGAGAAAGCGGGGGGGGCTTGAGCAACTGCCACTTTGCTCGTTTGAAAGCCATGATGTCTCTCTCTCATGGGTGGACCAAATTCTCTGGGCGGGCAAAGCAGAGAAAGGGGAGGTAACCTTGCTCCTTATGACCTCATAAGGAGAAGATTCCAGATCAGCCCATCTGAGCTTTCATTTTCTCAAAGGCAGAGCAGGATACCCAGGGCTCGGTTTACACCTATTGCCATTTCTAGCCACTGGGGGACCATAGGCAGTCTGGGGAAATGCATTTTAATGTTAAAAAACCTCATAAAGTGAAATTTTCAAGCCATGGGAGCTTTAAGTTCTGATATTGGCAAGAATTTCGTCGGAAAGCAAAGTCTTGCAACGAATAATGTGAAAATCCAGGGTGCTTTGATTCAAGATGGAATTAAGTGGAGCTTTAACACACCAGCAGCCACACATCAAGGTGGCATTTGGGAGCGCCTGATTCGCTCAGTAAGAAACATACTTACCTCTGTTCTTGGACAGCAAGTCTTGGATAATGAAGGTCTGCAGGCGCTGTTTTGCGAGGTGGTGGCAATACTGAACGACTCATCACAAAGGTTTCTCATGACCCCAATGATCTCGAGGCTCTCATCTTCAAATCTTCCGATTTTGTGCCCAGGGCCTGTGGTCATGATAATCCATCCATGCCAACACCGTTAACACTTGCTCTGCTTGTTTGATCACTCTCACTGATGTCACTCACTCAACACACCTGCCATTTTAACTCTAACTTAACGCTACTCTCGTAACCCAAGGGTTAGAAATAAAGGGTGATAAAATACAGGTACAGCATGCAAAGAATTCCTTCCTCCTGTGATTTTATTAATGACGTCATCGGCAACTAGTCGACCTCGACTTGACTTGACTTTCATAACATTAGTGTCAACTTAAAAAAGTCTGAAGTCATACAACCCCTCTTTACCAGCTGGGAATGCTTTAGTTCCTTGGCAGTGCAGCTTTTTTCAGCTGAGAACAGAGATGGTTGGGTTTTGTCTGTTTGCTATGACACACAATATCCGCGTAAGTAAAAACGTTGCACCCTGACCCCAGTGCCTAGTGAGGAGCCACTGGCAGTTACAGGCGTGGTTTAGGTGTGTAGGATGGCCACAACTGTTCTTTTGAAACATCAATGGTTGACATGATACCCACATAGTTCATCCAGTTACCTTTCTTGTATTTTTTGAAAGTGTCTGCCCTTTTCTAAACAGTTTCCAATGTCGGCTTCTTAGATGATTTTGTCCTAACAAATTATCTGGTGCATCAGGTTATAAATACGCTGTATTCCAGTTGCAGTAAATCAATACACTGGTCTCAGAAAAAAGATGCTTGGTTGAAGAGAAGTTAAAATTTAATTTTGTTTAGGGGTGTTGTTAAAGAAACTGTAACCTCAGAGCATGTTGTCTGAGACAGGTCAGTGGAAAGCGAGGACCGAGCCGTTTTAAGTGGATAGCTCCTCAGAGTGAACGAGCTCATTGAAGCAATAAGCACAACTTCTTTTTTTCACGCAGTCGAGGCTGCTGCTGCAGTCCCCTGGGAACCAAGCAGGCATAGCTGCGGACTGCTTGCTAGGTTAACTAGTTAACAAAAACGTAAAATAATAAAAGCCATAAGTCTAACGTTAAGCTAGCTAGCTAAAGTTATTCAAGTGTCTCCCCCATAGACTAGTTAGGGTTAAATGATAGCATTCAGACAGTTACTGTTACGCAATGTAATCTTCATTATCTGCTCTTCTTACCACTGTCTGCTTTCTTTTCTCATCATCCTTCTTTTTTCTCTTACCTTTTTCACTCCCAGAAGGATAATTCATCTTCCTTTTCGTTTGACTTAAATCATTTCAAAAGTTTGGTTATCGTGCTTCTAGAGAATGACATGGGGCCCCCTCTGGTAGGTTTCTGAGATGTCATTGCAAAAATGAATTTGTTTGTTTAAGGGGGAGGGGGGTGCGGTCACTGTGGTTGCCACATTTTGAGCCATTGCTGTGGAGTAAAGTTTGTTAGCCCTTGGGGGCCCCAAGCAGTTGCCTGGTTTGCCTATTGACAAACGGTGGCTCTGAATACTGTGAATGAATTCTTGGCGTTGCACAATGATAGTAAAATTTCAATTCATCAGATCATTAAGGGCCCTGTGTCAGGGCCCTGGGCACGTGCCCACTTTGCCCATGCCGTAATCCGTCTATGGGTGTCAGAGTGAGAGTAAATTAGCGTATGAGTGCGGCTGTGAGGAATACCTAGGGAAAAGAGATAGCAAAGATAGCAAAGACATTGTAACTTTAGTTAACAGTTAACAATAAAACAACAAGCTTCTTAGCACATGGTGGCTTCATCTGTTATCAGTACTGCCCGTTAAGGGAAGGGTGTTACCCCTGAAAAAAACGTCTCCCTGTGCATCCCGAACATGGTCTACCAACTTTACGCAGACCATTCCCAGTAATTATGTTGGACGCATTTCCATGATAAAAACGTTTTCTGTAACAGTCAGTGCATCCTGACTGCATCTGTGACAAGGAACAACTCTGGCAAAGCCCACTGAATACATGTTTTTTTTGTTCATGTTTCACTTTTTTAACTCTGCGGTCACACATGAAACCCGTATTCTTGCCCACAAAACACTCTGATCTACGTGGTCATACGTCACAAAGTGTGTAGGCAGGAGATATATACTCCCATGACACATCCAGTATATTTGCAAGGGGTAAGAGTTGGGAAAGATAAATAAAAGTTGACTAAAAATGTCTATACACACAAAGAGAAATTTGCAGATGCATTTTTTGTCAGATTGATAAAGTTGCATATACATCTGATTCTGTTTTATTAATCTCAATCATTGTGGAAGTGGGCCCACATGCCCAAGCCTCATTTCCACTTCCACAGTTAGTTATGAATAGATGTTTAAACGCTCTAAAACACTTGTTTGCATATAAATGCTTCTGCCTGCTTCGACACTCATTAGACCTGTCAGTGAGAACGACAAAGAAGTACAATTTCACTGACTGTCACATCTGCAAGGTTCTGCAACACGGGAGCAGTGAAATGGGCACACAATCTAAACAATGTTACATATCTGACCTTATGTCCTATTAAAGATGCAGTAGGTAAGTCTTATAAAACTAACTTTTTGTCATATTTGCTGAAACTGACCCTATGATCCAGTAGAACTACATGAATTATGTAAAAAAAGACAGCTCCTCTGGAACCTCCTACAGCCTGTAGTGCCATTGGCAAAATTCCACCGCTCCCGGTCGATTTTCTCCAATCAGGGCCACAGGGTTGGTCTATCTGCCTGTCAATCACTGTTGTGTGGGAGGGGCTTAGGAGACTGTTTGGGCTGCAGCAGAAAGGGAGGAGGGACTGAGAAGTTGTCGATGTTCAAATGTTTTGGCAAAGTCTTGGCTCTTCACAATCTTAACTACTGCAGCTTTAAGTCTGATGTATGTGTAAGGTATTTTCTTTTTTGTGTGTGTGTGTGTGTGTGTGTGTGTGTGTGTGTGTGTGTGTGTGTGTGTGTGTTTTTGTCTGTCAAGCTGTCTGATCACAGAGGAAGGCTGTACTTCTCTGGCCTCAGCTCTGAGCTTCAACCCCTCCCATCTGAGAGTTCTGGACCAGAGCTACAATCATCCAGGAGACTCAGGCATGAAGCTGCTGTCAGCTGTCATCCAAACTGGAGACTGGACACTCTCAGGTATGGACATATGGACAGACAGACAACAGCAGCAGCTCTCACACTGTTTCTCTGTCACTAACTGATGAACTGGTTCATGTTTTGTTCTGAACTTGGCCCGCCCAGTTGCTACTGTGCCCAACAGGATGTTGTGTTGTGTGGCTCTGGTGATCTTGAACTCTTCCACCAGACTGCTGAACTGAAGCTGCAGCTTGATGCTGTGCCCATTAAGGGCAATGCTGTTGAGGCTCTGCAGCAGGCCCAGCCACCTGCACAGGAAGTGGTTAATTTTCCTATTGAAGCTCTTCACAGTGGTGATTGGTACTTTATAAATCAGCAGTGGCCAGAGGATTCTGGGTAGTTTTCCATGTTGATATATCCAGGCCTTTGATATTTCCGGGAAGACCTGACTTTCCACCATGCAAAACCAAGACGTGAGGTCATTGCTGGGTGAAAGGCATGCTGCTGTGTCCTTCAGGTCGCTCTTGACAGTTTTCTCACTCACTTGGGGGAATTGGTCCGTTACCTTGCCTTTCCTGAATTTTGCAGGCTTGAAACTCATTCTTGCCCAAGTAATGAGTCGAGACCTTGGAGATCACGGTCAGGTCATCCATGAATGTTCTGATTGGGGATTGGCGGGTCCCATATTTGGACAAGGGGCCTCTGCACTCCACTTCCACAGATTTCACAGGCATATTCATGGCCAGCGCGAAAAGGGACACAGAAAATGTGCAGCCAGTGATTATTCCCTTCTTCAGATGACGCCATTCTGATATTAATGTCCTGATGACACCCTTTAGGCTGATTTATGCTTCTGTGTCGAATCGACGGCATACCCCCGCAGACCCCTCTGCGTTTCCGCGAACCCCTCTCCGAGCCCTCCGCCGTAGCTCAACGTGCACCTCCAAAAATTTGTAACTTTGGGTCGAGGCGACGCAGACCGCAAGGACTGTGATTGGTCAACTCGTCCTGTGTGATGATAGTCGGTGTTTCAAGCAGTCTACTGTGGGGAGTAGCAACATGCTAGTAACATAAGCTTTGCAAATAAACTCAGACATATTTTGGTTACAATGACGGGGTTATCCGTTTGTAAAGTGTCTATATGTCAGTAACGTTCACCAGCAAGCAGTAGTAGTAGATAACTTTTTTGTCCCCGTGGGGCAGTTGGCTTTGCAGCACAATCGCAAGGCACTTTATGACAAGACATATGATACAAACAAATAGTCCTTACATCAGAAAACGACAGACATAACATGAAGAATATAAATCACACACTACAATACTATACACCCTTGGGTATGGTCAGGCCAGCTGGACGACTAGCTTATTGTGAATGATTTAAGGCTTTTATGGCTTGTGGCACGAAAGAGAATTTGGATCTGTTCTTGGTCAGAAGGGGTTGGCAGAAACGACGCATAGATGGCAGTAGTTTAAAATGTGATGCCAGGGGGTGTGTGTAATCACATACAATGTTATTGGCCTTTCTCACCAGTCTGTCTTTGTAAATGTGTTCAATGCTCGGTATTGTTATCCCAAGTAACTTGCTGGCAGTTAAAACTGTTTTTCTGATTGTCTTCTGTGACTCAGTGGCATTTCCAAATCAGCATATAATACAGCAAGTTAAAACACTTTAAATAAAAGCAGTATAAAACATTTGGAGCATTTTGTTATTGACATTAAAAACAAGCAGTTTCTTTAAAAAGGACATTATTTGCTTAATAGTTGCATAGTTTGCAAAAGATCAGTCCAAGAGTCCCATTTAAGCTTGTTGTCCAGTACAATGCCAAGGTATCTGTAGTTTGTAACAACCTGAATGGCCCCACCATAAAATTGTCAGTGGATTGCTGTGACTTTCTAAAATCTATGGATATTTCTTTGGTCTTATTGGTATTTAAAATTAAGTGTGACTTATTGCACCATTCTGAAAAGGAGTCTAAAACTGGCCCATGATCTACCTCCCCATCCTGTAGCAAACTCACTAGAGCTGTATCATCAGCATATTTAATAAAGTGCCTGTTTTCTAAAGTGCTAGTGCATGGATTTGTGTATAGAATAAATAGTAAAGGAGATAGAACACATCCTTGTGGGGAGCCTGTGGATGTTGTCATCGAATCAGAAAGAGATGAGTAATTGTCAGTGAAGTTGTTAATAAATCAACAGATGATAAACTATATTGTATATTTTATTCAGTCATATCCTGATCATCCAGACAGATTTGACTACTGGCCTCAGCTGCTGTGTAGAAATGTTCTGACTGGTCGCTGTTACTGCGAGGTTGAGTGGAGAGGACGGGTTTATATACGGGTTTGTTTGGCGAGAACTATAAGTCTTGGGGTCCGTTCCAGGTAGGAGGTTTAACAAACTCTGAGTGTAACCCTGATGTCTGAGTTGATTTACCCTGAGATGGGAAACTCAGAGTTTTCGGTTCCAGAACAGCTGATTTGAGTTGGTTCAATCAACTCGGAGTATGTTCACTCAGGGTTACGCGCGTGCACAAAAGGCAGTATGAATGGAGCCATGATTCTACAATTCACCATGGTAACAACCACAAACAAACGGGTCGGCGGAAATACTCATGCGCACAAAGAGCGAGTTTGAACCATAGATATTAACAGTCTATGGTTTGAACATGTATTTCGTTAAAAAAGCAAGACAGCAGCTGCTGCTGCAAAAGAGAGAGAATTGGTGTGGGAGAAAATTGCTGCTCGAGTCAATGCGTATGCATTAACAGTGTATTCATTTCATATTTAATCACTGTTAACTTTACTGGTGAAAACTGGAAATGTAGGCTAGCCTACACCTATAATTTTATTCAGGTGTAATCCTGCGGGCGAAAAAGTAAACTATACTATTCCCATTCTGAGGCTGCAGGACCATGATCATTAACAGAATTATAAGTATAATCATTTATTTCTTTTTAATGGCTCTCACTGGTTTGTGTCCAGGTAACACGTTTAAAAAACGTTTCAGAGCGATCACACTTTTCTGACGGCTCTGCATACAGTGGCTTACAGTATGATCCGCTGCTGTTATAAAGAAAACTGCCGTTTGCAAAAAACGTAATGCGACACAAAGAATCTGCTGGGATGTTAAAGCCTGTCCACGATGTTGAACTAGTGTAAGGATAAGGTATCATATCTAATAGATAAAAAATACCTCTCAAATCGGTTATGTGGAAATGAAAAAACATCTAGTATATTCGGTACTCAATATCATCTCCCGACGTGAACTCTCTCTGAATTAATACAGCTTTTTCATCAACGGGATCGTCGACAAAAGGACATGACATGTTTGAGAAAAAAAACATTTTAGTCTGCCTAACATAAACCAATAGGCTACGTTTTTTTTATTCATGCAGATAAAACTGCATTAAAATGCGCCTGATACAGACTGAATGAATGAATGAGGAAATGAGTTTCTCCTCCCTCTGAGAGGGAGGAGAATGAGAGAAAACTCAAGTTTTTTTCCCCGTTTCTCTCAGTCTCCTCCCTCTCAGTGGGAGGAGACTGAGAGAAACTCGAGGTTTCTTGAAGAAAACCTGCTCCCGACCAGGTTAGGTTCACAGACTCAGTTACCATAGTAACTGACTCCGAGGTTAAGTTACCTCTCTCTCTGGAACGGAAAACCCAGAGTTTCCCTCATCTCAGGGTTAACAAACTCAGGGTTTTCACTAAACCTGCTTTCTGGAACGGGCCTCTGGAGTCTGTACTGCTCTGATGAAAATGGTTACACTGTTTATCACAATACCATAGTACACAGCAAACTCACCAGTGTTAAATTAACTCTGAGAGTGTTAAATTTAACACTAGGAAAATGTGTCCACTCTTTTCAGTTTTAAATTAACACTTTTGAAAGTGTCAATATTTTTACACTCACCTAGAGTTGATTCAACCCGGTAACAAGTTGAAAATCAACACTGGCCAACACTGAGTAGTGGTAATATTACTCTACACTAGTGTCAGTGTTACAAATTCTAAACTACCAGACTACACTGGACTTCAGTTTATTAATACTCATAGGTGTAACAAAATTTACACTGATGGTGTAACCACATTACAAAATAAAAGACTACACATTTCACAAAATATAATTTATTTAAAAGGCAGGTACACCACAAAAACAATACATAACCTTTAATAGTTCAGCATGGAGTCACAAAATTACAGTATGGGATAATATACATTTGGTCGTCAGTGTCATTTGAAAATTGCCTATCACACGGTCTGTAGTATATCATGTCATCTACACAGATCCGTGTGAAGACATTGGTTTTCTCCTCAATAATGAATGCATTTTAAGTGATCATCAAAATACATTGTTGAGACTTTACAAGTTAGAAGATAAGCATCATCATCATCTTTAACAATTGCACTGACAATCCTGTTGAACAAAGGCATCTTATTTTCAACACCAGAACATACATACATCCCAGGCTGATACTCTGTACCATTGACCCAGGAAGTTGTGGGAACAACAGAAGACAAATCAAAAGTTTCATTCAGCGGTTCATTTCCAAACTGCTGACCAAGATTTCAGTAATAGGGCCAAATTGAAATCTTTTAAAATTAAAAAAAGTTCTCAAAATGAAAAGCCAACACTGTGTCTTTTGTGATGTTTTTTACGGATTTTTTGAAAAAGTTGTGCTTGCCTTCAAACCTCATGCACCACATGTGTATTAGTGGTAATACGCCGTGGGTAATGTATCATTAGATGGTGGTTTGGAATAAAATTTCGGTCTGGAAAGAGAAATTTAAAAAGCTTGTGATGATCAAAAATCTGATGTTTCAAATAGCAAGTCATTCCATGGGTTATGATAGGTGAAAACACAATGTTCACAATTTGCATTAAGAGGAGCAGCAAGTTCCAACAGCTGTCATTCCTGTTTACTAAATCTCCAAACATCAATGGTGTGTTGCGCAAAAGGCACCATGACTGAACAGCATTAAGGCGAAGATTGTTGCTATCATCATCCAGTTTTAGCCCACTTGGCCTGTTTTTTCTCTGTTTAAATCCATAATTAAAGCTCATAATTCTCTCTGACAATGAACCTACGGATACCGAGTTCTTTATAAAGTACTGAAACACAAGCTTTAACTCATACTTCACCACTCTTTCCAGTAAATTGTGCATTATATCTACTGCATAGTTGTCTAAAGTATGGAACAGCTGGAGGGAATTGAGTGGACAGGTTCGTTTCACACCAAATGTTGAGGCCAAAGCAGGATTTTGTTGAATGGAAGGACAGTGTTCTGAATGAAGGGCTTTAGAACGCAGAGTTAAACTTGGATGATCTTCAATGAAAACTGATTGCATCCCTCCCTTTTCAGTTAAACAAAATTGACAGCAGCACTTTGCACTGAATCATTCAACAAATCCAAAATGGCCATGTATAGCCAAGTTGTCACCTGTAACCTGAAAAACTGAACTTTTCAAAGGTGTGGTTGAATCTTTAAATCGTTGATATGTGGCTTTAGAATTGGATCAAACCCATATTTCTATAAGTCCTCTGAGTGAAAGTGCTACAAGATGTATGTTCATTAACACAGAGAAGTTTTGGGGGAAAATTTCTCCAAATAAAATAAATACAGCCAAGTTTGTGCACTCCATTATTTTGAGCCTAATGGATTGGCAGTCATTAAATCATTGTAGTAGAGCTGTATCTGCAGAGCATTTTCTTGTTGTGAGAATAAACTGTGGTTCCTAAAGAAGGAGCCGTGATTTACATTGTAAAAACCTTCCTGGTGTGGTTTAGCTTTTTAGAAACCGTTACAAAGTTCCCTGTTCCTAAACATAGATGAAAGTGACCCCATGATGGGTACATACATGAACTTATCATTGACAGGAACTTGCCTGTATGTTCCTATTGTTTTAGCTCTGCGTGTATCAAAACACACACCAAGAAAATGCTCTACAGGTTCCACTATTTTCCATTTTTTCCCAAAATGCCTCATCCGTTTAGATTCTTTGTTAAGAAGTGAAAATGGATTTCCAAGCTGATCAAAACAATCCTCAACTTTTTCCAAGGTTTCTTTAGATGCCTCAGATAACAAACATTCAAGAACAGCTTCTTTTGCTTGAGCATGTTTGTCATTAACCAGTTCCTCCATTGAACCAGCTAAACATTGCACAGGCCTGCACTTGAGCAATAACAGAGCTGCACATGTCTAATATTTTCCTCTTTTCCATTGGAATGTGTGTAGTGACAATCATGGGAGAATCCACATTAACTGGTTGTGAAACAAAAGCTCCAACATTAGCTGCAGGCTCAAACTCAACATTGCTGAGGGAAACAAACATGAGACACCTCTGGCTCGGAGCCATCAATAAAAGCGACGTCAATTAAATATGACGTGCAGCACAACAGCATCAGCTGTTCATTGTTTTGCCATAAGCTGTATTTAATGTTCTCTGTCAGAGGACATTTACTTTGAATTCAATTCACAACTAGGCAAAATGTGATAAGAATGTACAAGGGTTGTACATTTTTATTTGTTGTATTTAACACAGACACACACACACACACAGACACACACACACACACACACACACACACACACACACACATATATATATATATTTAGAGTATAATAGCCTATAGCCCACTTACACAGTATACGGCTATAGCCTTGATAGGCTATTTTAGATGTTTGTATGTAAAGAACTATACAAATACATAGGCTACAGTATATTATATAGGCCTACACACAAACGCACTATTATTAATGCATGGATCTGCTCTTCATCCAAATCTGACTGTAAGCTTAAAATCTTCCAACTTCCACTCACCTAAATGAATTATTTTCTCTGATTTAGAGACCCGAATGGACAATTGCCTGCCCCTCTACAGTCCCTGTAGGCAGCGTTGCTTTTTAAATGATGTATTGTCTTTAACGATTTACTTTAATGATTAGAGATGCTGCTTGTAAACGCTTCCATACGCACAGTAATGTCACTGCAGCTGATATTGTCGGACATTTAAGCAGCAAAACTAACTGCAGTTATAAACTTGACAGAGGAAACCGAACTTGACCTTTTACTTCTGAAATAATCCAAATGAAGTTAAGGTGCTGTTTCTCGAACGTCTCTCAGACACACTTTCAAATGAAACTGTCTGTCCGACAGCAGCTCTGATATGTTCACATTTTAGAGAACGTTAATAATATTTTCCTCATTGAGTGTGTATTATTTCACCCAACCTCTATTAATCAGAATGTTAATTTGTATGAACTGACCGGCCCGATTTGTGACGTGAGATTAACAGGGGGGCCGCGGATATAACCCTATTATGGCTCTATCTCTTCCCCCCTTTTTCCTCTCTCTCTCCTCCTCTAGTTCTGTTACGCCTCTTTGTTTACATGCCACGGGTAAAGATTTCCTCTGTTGCTTCCACTTTTTCTTCAGCTATGTAGTGTTGCTGTGTTGTTTTTGTTCTCATACTGCATCTGGCCTCTCTGCACCACACCTGTCTGAACCATCAGACACAGGCCTGAAGGCTGTGGTCTGGGCTCCAGCCAGGTGATATGTGACAGAACCACGCCTCAGCGTCTGGTTTCGTCCTAACCACAGTGTCTCCTGTAGACCTGAAAGTATTAGGAAGAATGTCACTCAGCTTGCCTCAAAACAGCTCTTGCACATTCACTTCAGGGCAAGTTATGCATTTAAGAGCTGGTGTTCTCCAGCCAGTCCCATACTCACAAGACCAGCCACAGCTTCTCACTGATCCAGCTCAGGACAGACATACAGAGGACCTGCAGAGGACAGAGCTTAATGAGTCACGGACAAGTGCAGAGATCTTTATTTTAATCCTACAGACCAAGCTGCCTTTACTTATGACTGCTATGACTGTTAGAATTAAAGTATTAAAGCTTTGAAAATGAGAACCATGTCAGCCTACAACTACACAACCACAACCAAAAGGTCATTAAGGGTTTAGTGGTAATAATTGTTCTGAAGTAGTCATGCAGTGTGGGATTTTATTGTATTATTTGCTTTCTTTTTTGACTTGAATACGTTCTTTCCTAGCCTTCAGCATCAACTGTAGCTTGTCTCTTCTATTGATATTGTCCAACATTTCTTACATTTACTATCAGCAGCATGAAAACCAAGGCCCTCTTGTTGAAGACATGTTTTTTAAAAGAAAGTCTTTATTGATGCGGCTAATGCTTATCATAAGGTAAAAAAATATGCACCAACGTGTTGCACACTTCTGTCTGTCAGTCTGTCTTCATGGTTACTGTTGGCAGTTTACATTATTTCTACTGCTTTGCAACAAGTGCAGTCCAAGCCACTGCCTGTCCTGACAGACCACAGAGACCACAGAGTATGTACCAGCCATACTATATGTGTCTGTTGATGCCATAGAAAATCTAAAGCACCACCTAAACATGTCAAACAGCAACTAAATTATACAGTATGTTGTAAATAGCATAGTGTCTTTTACTGGAGTCTGGAGACTTTTAAGTGCTTCAGCTGAGAGATGAGGCACTTTAACTGCTGAAAAGCTGCTAAGTGGTTTGTTTTTCCTCACATGTAGAGCATGTACCCTTCAACAAGTCCAGCCAGGCTCTGCCTCCAGTTCCTAATGCAAATACAGCTTTGATCATAGCTAATTGATACACACACAGAGTGTAAAAAACCACACCAGACTTTTACCCAGGTTCACAAGTTAGGAGTGAGAATGTGTTTAAAGGCGATCTACTATATAGCATTTTCAGGTTCATACTTGCATTTTGTGTTTGTACTAGAACATGTTTACATGCTTTAATGTTCATAAAACAGTTTACTTTTCTCATACTGCCCATGGCTGCTGCACCTGTATTCACCTCTGTCTCAGACGCTGTGTTGGAGCGCCTGTCTCTTTAAGCCCCCCCCCCGTAATAGTTCAACTTTAATATACAGTACATAATTTTACTGTACCTCATGTTACACCTTTTTTGAAATTGAAAAATCTTATTCTATAATTTTCTCATTGTCAACAACCCCCACACAAATATCCAACTAAGTATTGTTGTTGTAATCCTCAACAAATGCACCATTTCTTTTTTTTCAGTAACATTTGCTAAGAACTACCTTGACTACTATTATTTTTTTCAATGACTTGGGTTTGAGGCTGAGAGCCACAGACATGATATGAAAGTGGTAAGTTAAAAGATGGACTAGCATTGTTTTCATGACATTTGTTGACGAAAAGAGCAATAGATGAATGCCACTTTTATCCTTTGAATACGAGTAAACTGAGAAAAGAAACTGCTGGATAGAAAAGTTTGTTTTTATCCATTTTAATTTTTTAAATAGTTTTGATTCAGTAATTATTTAATGATATCCCTTAATGATACTGTCCCTGTTTATTTTTGCTTTCTATACACCATTACTGTAATTTGAGGCCCTGGTTGACAAAAATGTATCATGAGTGTAATTGCTGAGTGTTTTTTTGTACTTATGCTATAAAAACATTCATGAGCCACTCATCAGCTGTTAGGGTACTTAAATTATTATGTTTTATTATTATTATTTTAACAGCAACCCAGACAGTCTTATGGTTGAAGGCCTTGAAACCATAAATAATCAGGGTGGTGATCGACTAAAACTATTAGGGGGGTGGGGGGGGTGTTTACAGTTTACATACAGTGTACTGTAGTGTTAAGTGTATTATTTACATAATGAAAACATGACTTAAACACTGCACTGCACTGCCAACATTGGTACACTGCTCTGTCTGTCCTTTCATGATGAAGGATGAAATCTTCTGCGTGTCCTTATATGCCTCTTCTGCGCGATGGTGGCGCTGTGTTTTAATGTGCTGGGTAATCTAATTTTTCCCGCCGTTCGCTACATTAAAATCAATGTGACACACCTTACAAAAGCATGGAGGTTGTCGATATGACTAGGTAAGATGCATGTAAATTGTTCACCAGGACAAGGAGGGGGAATCTAGATTTGTTCCAGTTAAAAATAATGGCAAGCCTGTTACTGCTCTCCTTGACTCTGGAAGTTCTATGTCATTCAGAGGTGTTATTTGTACATGGTGACTGTAAGCCAGAGCCACATGTAGAACTGATAGTTGAGGAAGATGGGCAAAAGTATTTGATGACAGTGGGGCTGGTGGAGAACTTACCAGTGGAGATGCTTTTGGGGAGGGATTTGCCTGTGTTCTATGACCTCCTAAGCAAAGGTAAAAGTCTTGCTAAAGAACCAAAAATGCATGTCTCTTGTTTTGTCATGACACGGTCTCAGGCAAAAATCAAAGCTCTGCCTGGGGTACAGCCTCTGCCAGACTTACGTGGTAGTCTGTGCAAGGCTGAAACCAAAGGGTCCAGAAAGACATGTCGGCAACGATGTTTAGAGAAACATGTTGGTATACCTGTGTCTTGTGAAATGCCTGAGAACATCACTGTGATACAACAGTCTGATCCTGTGTTAAAGTTTGTGTTTACCAAGGTTCTGAACTCTGCTAATCACACTGACCAAGTGGGTGGTGCAGTGTATGTTCTTCACCATGACATCCTTTATGAGAGGGAGGAGCCAGGTAGCAGGAGGTTAGTGGTACCAGGTAGATGCAGATCACTTGTACTACACCTTGCAAATACCATTCCATGGGCAGGACACTTAGCACACTATAAGACATATCTCAGGCTGGCCTCTCGGTTCATTTGGCCTTCAACTGATGTGCAGACATATTGCAAAACATGCCCAGAGTGTCAGAAAAGCAGTGCTGTCTGTAAATCCAACCGAGCACCAATCCAAGCCATGCCTGTGATTACCACACCATTTAAGAGCTTGGCTGGATATCAATGCATTCTTGTTGTATGTGATTATGCTACTCATTTCCCTGAAACCTTTCCTTTTTGGTCTGTAACCACACCAAAACTGATCAGTGCTCTTGTCCAGCGGTTTTCTCGAGTAGGCATCCCGGAAGAGATCCTGACCGACCAGGGAACCAACTTTACATTCCACCTGATGAGGCGGCTGCATAAGGAGTTGGGCATTACTGACATCCTGAGACAGATGGCTTAGTGGAGAGGTTTAACCAAACCCTGAAGAGGATGCTCAGAAAGTTTGTATCTGATACAGGGAAGGACTGGGATAAGTAGTTACCCTTTCTGCTCTTTGCCTACAGAGAAGTACCGCAAGCGTCCAACGGATTCTCATCATTCAAGCTGCTCTATGGGTGGCCAGTCCAGGGCCCCTAGGATCTGCTGAAACAGAATTGGGAGGAGAAGGTGACTGTTAAACTGATGAGGGGCAAGGTGTTGTGCAATATGTCCTCCAGATGAGGGACAAATTGGAGCATTATCGAGAGGAGGCCAGACACAACCTCCTGGAGGCCCAAAGGACCCAGAAACTGTGGTATGACCAGAAGGCATGCAAGCGTGAGTTCAAACCAGGTCAAAAGGTATTGTTGTTCCTGCCCTCTTCGTCAAGCAAGCTGCTGACCAAGTGGCAGGGACCATTTTAAGTTTTAAGGAAGATGGGGTCTACAACATATGAGATCCTGCATCCAGAGAAGGGTAAAAATAAGCAGACTTATCATGTGAACCTCTTGAAAGCCTGGGAGGAAAGATGCAGCCCTCCATCCATCGCTTCACTGCTGGCACGCCAGGTGACTGAAGAAGATGACTCTGAAGGTGTAGTGGAGGCCTGGAAACAGCCCGCCAATGTGGATCTCTCTCATCTGGATGGTAAGAAGCCAGTTGAATTACAAGTTGTATTCAACACCTGTCCTCAGTTGTTCACACAGAAACCAGGCCACACAGATGTGTTGCAGCATGTCATTTGGGTCAAACTGGATCACACTCATCTGGTAAGGATGCTCCCTGGGCACCTCCCTAGGGAGGTGTTCCAGGCACGTCCAGCTGGGAGGAGGCCTCGGGGAAGACCCAGAACTAGGTGGAGGGATTATATCTCCAACCTGGCCTGGGAATGTGGTTAATGTGGCTAGGGAAAGGGAAGTTTGGGGTCCCCTGCTGGAGCTGCTGCCCCCGCGACCCAACCCCGGATAAGCGGACGAAGATGGATGGATGGATGGATGGATGGATCACACTCCAGTACGGCAGGCATGCTACTGGGTACCAGAACGGTTGGTGGACGCATTGAAGGAGGAGATCCACTTGATGTTAAAACTGGGAATCATAGAGCCATTTGAAAGGGAGTGCAGTAGCCCAATTGTCATTGTGCCCAAGAAAGATGCATCACTTCGCATTTGCATTGACTTTCGGAAACTAAATGCCATCTTGTTTTTCGATGTCTACCCAATGCCCCGGATTGAGGACCTGCTGGAGAGGATTGGGCGGGCCAACTACATCACAACATTAGACCTCTGCAAGGAGTATTAGCAGGTCCCCCTGGAGAGCCAGTCCCGGCCCCTCACTGCATTTAGGACGCCTATAGGTCTCTTTCAGTTCACTGTGATGCCTTTTGGTTTACATGGTGCTCCTGCGACATTCCAGGAGCTTATGGACAAAGTGCTTTAAGGTTGTGAGGACTGCAGTGCTGCCTATTTGGATGATGTGGTAGTCTTATGTATGACCTGGGAGGAGCACCTGGAGCACATTCGCCGAGTCCTTGGTGCAATAAATGCGGCAGGCCTTACCCTCAACCTACAGACATGTGAGTGGGCCAAGCAGGAGACTCCTTACCTGTGGTAACAATTGGGGAGAGGCGAAGTCCGGCCTCAGGTGGACAAAGTTGAGGCCATCCTGAACAGCCCAAGGCCCCGAACCAAGACTCAGGTCAAGTCTTTTCTTGGCCTAGTGGGCAGGTAACGAAGGTTCATTCCTCAGTTTGCCACTCTGGCAACCCCACTAACCAATCTTACCTGTAAGTTGGCCCGTAATCCAGTGGAATGGAGCGAGGAGTATGAAAATGCTTTTCAGATTCTGAAGGAGAAATTGTGTTCTTCTCCGGTGTTGCAGAGCCCTGACTTTGAAGGGCGCTTCCTTGTGCAGGTGGACGCCTCAGGAGTGTGCATCGGTGCAGTGCTGGCTCAGGGAGAACCAGGTGAAAAACGTCCGGTGTTGTATCTGAGCAGGTAACTTCTGCCTCGTGAAACCCGGTACTCCACAACTGAGAAGGAGTGTCTGGCAATCAAGTGGGTGTTGGACAGCTTCAGGTACTACCTTCTTGGGAGGGAGTTTGACCTCCAAACAGACCACAGAGCCCTGACCTGGATCCAGACAATGAAGGACCGCAATGCCAGGGTGACAAGGTGGTACCTTGGGGGGGGGGCATTTTTAGGCCTTTATTTTCACAGGACAGATGAAGACATGAAAGGGGAGAGAGAGGGGAAATGACATGCAGCAGAGGGCCGCAGGAGGTGTAAACCTCTATATATGTGCGCTTGCTCTACCAACTGAGCTAACCCGGCCACTCAGTTTATTAATTTAAGTAATTTCTATTTTACAACAAACTGTTACTTAAATATTATTCTGAACTCTCTCTCCTTTCCAGTCCCTGGGTCTGAACCAGAGCTGAGGCAAAGTGCTGCTTCATATAGTCACACTCAGTTGTGCTGGTGGGAGATACCATCTATTTAAAGATATCCCTTAATGGTACCATCCCTGTTTATTCTTGCTTTCTATACACCATTACTGTAATTTCAGGCCCTGGTTGGCAAAATGGAATCATAATGAGTATAATTGCTGAGTGTTTTTTTGTACTGAGCCACTCATCAGCTGTTAGATAATACATGATTAAATAATTATGTTTTATTATTATTATTTTAAAGTACATAACAGCAACCCAGACAGTCTTATGGTTGAAGGCCTTGAAGCCATAAGAACATTTAGGGTGGTGATGAAATATATATTAGGTCTGAAACGATTCCGCGAATAACTCGAATAATTCGATTACAAAAAATCCTTGAAGCTAAATTCTTTGCCTCAAAGCTTCGTTAAATCAATGTAATTAAGGTTGTACGGCTCACTGTGTTTCCGCACAGAGGATTATTACTAGTGCACAGTTTGATGCTTCTGTGCACACAAGACTGATGGCCCAGATTGCAAATGAAGGAAGACGAAAATAGCGAGGGTCTAAAAGAAGAGACAGGCGAGAGAAAACGACAGCTCTGTAGAAAACATCCAGTGTACTCATCACACAAGGTAACTAACGGCTGCTGCTCTCGTCCACCGCGCTGTTTTACACAACTAGCCTACAGCATGCTACTCTGCAAAAAGCCATGTTTTACCAACAAGCTAAAATGAAAGCTGTCGGTTTGTAGTCTAACTGTTTATTAGTTTGCTACTAATCTTTGGAAACTTAGCTTCTGCTGGAGACAAACCGGCTCCTCCCCCTTAGCATGGCTACTTAATATGCACGTGAATGACGTCATCATGCCGTTGATGTCGGCATTCTTTATTCTTTCTCCTCACTCAGTATTAGGCTTCTGAAAATGTGTCCCCCTGAACAGTGTAGTTGAACAGCCCTGCTGTAAGCTTTGTACAGTCACATTTACCCTCTGGTCAGTGAACAGCTCTTTTGCATATCCAGTGCAAAGAGCCAGAGGCAAGAAAGGGAAGGGGGCGAAAAAGATTTACATTTGGGCCACCAAAAATGTACTTGTAATTTGGCAATAAAAAATTTAGCTTTTTCTAAAAAAACATACAATACATACAAAAGACAGGTTTCCTTTTTTTACTACACAAAAATAATAAATATTTACTATTGCTGTTTTTGTGGCAGTACACACGGGTTGCTGCTCAGTTCTACTTTTTTATGTAAGATTTCAATATGTAATAGCCATCTAAATAAAAGCATTTTATTTTTTCACAAGAAGAGTGCCTTGGACTTTTTTTTCTCTTTGAAGTTTTTGTTCGCTCTCCAAGAAAGCATCTTTATCATTTGTTTTAAACTTCTGAGCTCTCCAGACTTTTTGTCTTCCTAAATTATGTTTTATATGTTTAATGTGCTCTCTTTGGTTAAAGAAAGGTCAATTCATGAAATACAAATAACGTGAAACATCACATCTATCTCATGCAGTGTGAATCTCACATATTAAACAGAGGTCTTACAAAAAGCCTTGTGGGTTTTTAAGATGTAAAGTACAGCCACACACAACAAAATGCAGAACAAAACCCCCCAGTCTGGATGCCATGCCATGAGTCTTTGATGTGGCTGTCACTTCAGGCTTAACTGTCTTCTTTTAAACATCTCCAGCTCCCAACAGGTTACCAACTCTTTTCCCTGTGTCCTGCTGCTATGTGGAAAACTACTCGCTCCATGTGAAGCATGGAGTCAGAATGGGCTTGCTCATTGCATGATGAAAAAAACTAATTATTAGGCTCGTTCGAGATGAACTGCGCTTCGCCTGTAAAGTAGACGAGAGCAGGCGGGAGCAGCAGTGGGTGGTGACAAAAATCCGCTGTTAAGTCAGACAGTTTACAGCCATTTCCAGCAGCCTTCAGGCTGAACAGGAAGTGACAGAAACACTGTGGTCCGATTCCGATTTAATAAAATTTCATCAGACCCATATATATGCTGCTACACAGTCTCCAGTTGTTTTTATTATGACAGAGTAGCTGTCAAAATGCTCTACATGCATCTGATTTTAATTAACAACACAGCATGCCCTGGGTCCGCCTGGGTCTCGCAGTCGGTGAAAAGCAACTGCGTCTCAGAACTGCGGCCGCCTTGATCTCGTGAGGTTATCGGTGCCCACGTGTGCATGATGTCAGAGCAAGTCTGGATCAAGTCGCACACAAATCTAACCAGCATGCATTGGGCGGCAATCGCTGGTTATCAATTCTGCGCATATCTGGCTCATCTCAAACGAGCCTATTGACTGACTTCTTTATCAAGCCACTGGTTACCACGGGAAACCACAGATGTTGCAAAATAAACCAGGACCGTTCTATGAGACAAGGTAAAAGTAGGTAAAAAATACAGGATGTATGGTAGCCTAAGGAGAAAAGTATGGCAAAGGTAATAATGCTGAACAAATGCTCAGTTTATTGTGTGCTTTAGTGCAAATTACAAAACAAATGGAAATTAACTGAATCACCACAAAGTACAGCTGCACCGGGTCCCTTAAACCAACATTGTGTAATTATTTAACCTTTTAAAAAAACTGCTTAAAAATCATTTTGACGCTACACTGACTTGTAAAAGGAAAAACGTGCCTATATTATTCCCACTGCGCGCGCCGAGAGCTTGTTCTCGCACTATGTAACTTTCTTAAGCGGGTGCGATCTCCCGGAAGAAATGTGTAATGCTCTATGGCACTACCACTAACTTTGTTAAAACTGGATCGTATTTTGTGGAGAAAATGTTTTCTGGTTCTCCCCTTTGATGTCTTCTGCTCTGCCTCACCTCTTGGTGATTTACAGCGTTTCGTGCAACCTGATCTCACAGAATTCCATGAAATGAACACGGCCCCTTAACTCCAAATCTGTGGCAGTTTCACAGAATCGCAAAAAATCCGTGATGGGCCCACTCAAGAATTCCGTGAAATAGACACAGCCCCTTAAGTTAAGGAAAAGGTCGTGGGTGGGCTTACGTTTCCATGACACGCAGGACAACAATGGGAAGGTTGGGTTTAGGAAAAGAAGAACGGGACATTTGGGTTTAGGAAAACAATAACGGGACGCGAGAGAAGAACAGGACGGTTGGGTTAAGGAAATGTGACACGCGGGACACGATCCCCGGTCTCCTGGATGAAAGTCCTGTGTTTGACCCATCCATCACCCCAACCAACCTCCCTACGCGGATTTTTGGGCTTTCATACTACTTGCTACCGTAGTCGCTCTTAATGCTACGTCATCTTCTCATTGACTTTACATTGCCATTGTTTTCCGTGGTGGCCACACAGAATTTTCACACATTCCGTGCCACCACCACGTAATGCGATGTTAACAGTTTGTGATCATTTCACGGAATTCTGTGAGACCAGGCTGGTTTCCAGATGTACAGAAAGCTTTTATTGTTGCGAAAGAAAGTAACTGCTAACTGTTGCTGCCGGCAGTTTAGGCTAGGTAGCTCGGTTGTCCTTGCTGCCAGAACTGGGAGCTCAAACCACCAGGGGGGTTGTGGGTGCTGGATGGGGAGCGCAGGTGTCATGCCAGAACCGGAGCCAGGCAACGAAACCAGGTTCAGCAACCTCTATGGACATCATGGCATTGCTAAAGAGACTAAAAAAGGACACGTAGGAAGCTAACAACAGAAAAGGAGGGAGTGACCAAGCAAGAGTGAATCTCGGATGGGCTTTATAGTTGGTATTGAGAGCTTCGCTATATAAAAGGCTGCAAGACAGATGGCGAGCTGGCCAACTTGCTGTTGGGCTGGTAAGTAAATTAGCTGGCTTGCTATGTCTTGTGTAATTGCTTGATGTTTGGCTGTGTTATAAAAGTTGTAGAATCGCTAGTTTTTGATCATACAAGTGATGCAATCATAACAAATGCATGTACGTACAGCTGTCCATATTTACGACAGTGGGGTAGAAGTGAATTGCAATCTGAAACTGTGACTAGTGACGCCAAATTGCAAAAAAGTTAGGGCTGTCAATCAATTACAATATTTTATCGCGAATAAGTGCATGATTGTCCATAGTTAACTCGCCATTAATCGCTAATAGAAAAGGATGGTGAGACCGACAGCGCGCATAAGTCACTCACTCTCCTAGCCCGTGTCAAGGCTATGAGCCCAGAGCACTGGGATTAAATCCCATTAAGGTGCTAGAGAACGCACAACAGGTTTCTGTCGTCTGATTCCCTTCAACAAATGCTTCACTAAGGGATGTGCAAAACCCCATCTCTCTCCACAGTCCTTGAGGAATGACAAAAAAAGACTGTAACATACGCTTTAAAAACTTTGCCAAATCATTATCCAGCTGTGTTTGAGGGTAGGTTAACATGAGAGGCAGAGGACACAAGGTGGTGTCCGAGCCTTTCTCCACACACCAGCGCTGGAAAGCGGAACGCCATCAAGCATACCATGCTGAATGAATAAGGCTGCAAGTCATTCTGTGACTTAAGATCCATGCTACATACTACAGCATATTGACTCACACAGTTGTTTCTGCTGTTACAGATCGACATACTCGATTTAACCGCAGGGCGGCTGCTGCCTAATATATGCTGGGGATGCATGGCGGGATCAGCGACTGAAATGTGTATTTGGATCAGAGTACTAAAATCAAGGCCCACTAAGGGTCCACGTAATCAGCTGAGAGGTGGAGAATAACATACAACAGTATCAACACGCACTTTGAATGGGTGTTTGCTCCTGTTAATTCTGACACAGTGTGGCTGGGCTTCGCCTGTGTTACTGCATGAGAGCATGGCAGTTTGCCTGTCTGTATGTGTGAGGCGAACGTGTGTCTCAGTGGCCGCAAGATGCTCAGAAGGGACAAAAGCGGACTGACTGAGAAAATGGAGAAACTGTGTGGCCCTTAAAAGTGCCGTTATGTTTCCAACTCTCAGCAAGAGTGAGACATGTGTTCCCGGCGCCCCGTCACTGTCACTGCCAATGACGCTGCTATTTGTGAGTCAGCTCAGGGGTGGATTGGACCAGGTGGTTGCTTTCACCCAGGAGACCGGGGTTCATGTCCCACTTGTCACGTTTCCTAAAGTCACTTTCTTCTTTAACCATCCCGTTATTCCCGAGTGTCACGGAAGTGTAAGCCCACCCACTACCTTTTCCTAAACCCAACCGTCCCGTTCTTCCTGCGTGTCACAGAACCGTAAGCCCACCCACGACCTTTTCCTTAACATAACTGCGTCAAAAGGGACGCCAACAGTCCCGACCAAGCGCGTCTAGTTAAAGCGTGTTATATGACGCTAAAGGAGACTTTTAGCGTTAATATTTTACGAGATGGGAGTAAGAACCTGTTGGGAACGGGAATTGCCTGGCCACTGCAGTCATGTTGCCTGCACTATCAGTGGTCAGTGTGCTTACTTTATCTTCAACGTCCCACTGTCTGGCTACTTGCAGAAAGTGCTCGGCACATACGTCAGCAAAATGTATCTCCTCTATCTTCATAACAGTCAAAGTATGTGACCGAAGTTTCCACTGTGGATCAAAATAATGTGCTGGGACCCCGAGGTCCCAGCACATTATTTGAAAGGGCCCAAATCACAGAATGTGTGTGCATTAAAGGTAAAGTAAGTGTTGTTAATCTAATAAATTTTTTGTCACATTCAGTGAATATCTCCTCACGGTCACCTAGCTCTCTGTTTTCTGTGTGCACTGAAAATAAACCCGTTGTTAATACACAGCCCTGGCTGTGTAAATGGATAACGAACAGAAAGTTTAATATCAGTTCAGTAAGTTTTCTATTAGTTTGTAGTAGTAGTAGTAGTAGTTTGGAAGTTGAGTTCAAATATCAACAATCGTTGCACAGAATCGCTTACTGCACCTTCATTTGCGCGTCAAAACAATTATTGTCATTAAAAGGAATTTGTGTTAACTCGTTATTATCGCCTCAATTTTGACTGCCCTAAAAAATACAGTACATAGTGCATTTAGACTGACGAAGTGTGGCCAAATGCGCCGCACTACGAGTACCTGAATGCTGCAGTCAAAATGGCAAATGTTTTGCAGGTATAATGTTGAACCATGTTAACCATCTTAGTTACATTTGCTGATTAGCACAAAACACAAAGTGAGCGGACCCTTTCACTCAACTTTTTTCTAGCTGCCTATTAATTCCAGTACTGCTTTGGTTTTGTAGCCTCTGCCTCCTGGATTGGATACTCAGTAAAGACAGATTATCAAGTTGTTTGTATGACTTACTGGTGGCCATAGCATTGAGATGACTCAAACGGTTATTAAAGCTCTCTACTTTACATTTGACATTTAAGTAGCCAAAAATTAGTCATTGTGGGTTTACATGCCAAAATATCCATCAATCCGCACATTTTAATCTGCAGTGGTTTGTGGTTTGCATGTCTAACAGACATGCAAATCACCAAAAATGGGACACAGCTTGGCGGATTAACAAAATATGTACTGTAGACTATGTGTGTGTATGTTCCTATTTGTATCTTTGTGAGAATCTCAAATTTCAATTTGATTGATGTCTTGATTGCTGTAATTATTAATTCAGTGATAGACAGTCGAAGTGTGTAGGTCTGTCGTTATGTCTATGTGCTGTCAATGTTTGTAATATTTGCAATTATTAATTGGCACCGAAAAAGAATAAATAAATAAAGAAAGAATAAAAGTACAGTATGGGTTTGGGTTAAGGGCTGGGATAAGCATGTGGCAGTAAAGATGAAGGTTGAGGTCAGATTATAACTGGGAATGTTTAAAAGCAGTTAAATGAGAGAGAGCTGTGACATACAAATATGTCCTGTCAAATTACAGACTGTGAGAACAGTATTGCGCAACGCCACCCGCACAGCTATCATCACATCAGCCATAAAGTGACATTTCACAGCTCCCTCGAGGCATATGGGTTTAGAGAAGCCTTTTTGACAAATATTTACATCCCTTAACACTTGTTTACAATGAATGGTTCCAGCTGTGCACAGAACAGAGGAATCTGTACATTCTATAATCATAGGGAACATTAAAAGTAATCTAGACATGTCAAAGCAGATTCCTGGCAGTCGATGCAAATCAGATCTTCCAACTTTCTGACCAACCAATCAACTCAGAGACAACTAAGATTTTTGACTACAAGTTTTGGAGTATCCTTGTTGTGTGTTTGCGCATGTAGACATCATATTTAGAAACATTGATAAGCCTCCATCCCAATTTAAATTAAAAGCTGGATATAGTGACATTTAATCACCTTATTCAGTTTTTATACTTCTGCACTTGCGATAGCCGTGGCGGGAGGAATTATATTTTTGGGGTTGTCCATCCATCCATTCTTTTGAACGTGATATCTCAGGACCCCATGGATGAAATTTCTTCAAATTTGGCACAGACATCCAGTTGGACTCAATGATGAACTGACTATATTTTGGAGGTCAAAGGTCAAGGTCACTGTGAGCTCACAAAATACAATACAACATATCACACAAATGTCTGAAAGGATAACATTATTAGGTGATGACATTGTATACCCAAAAGGTCAAAAGTCAGCTTCACTGTGACATCATAATGTTCAGCAAAAACACTTTTCTGTCCATTATTCAACAACATAACTCAGGAACAGAAGGGGAGATTCTGACCATATTTTACATTTGGTTGGATAATGAATTGGTGACACTAATCTGTGGCGCCCACCTTGGTGATTTTATAGATCTTCTGTGCTACCGGGTTGAAGATGTGAAGATACGTTTAGCCAAAAAAATACACTTAATACCATTTTTAAATTGCTTCAAAGTCTTCACTACATGCATTAATATGAGTCTGGACAGACATGGATGGAAACTGTAACTTAATTGGTTGGCAGAGACAGACAACCAAAAGGCAGAAATTCTAGTTTTCTGATCACTGTCTTAAAGGGTAATTTCATTTTTTTTTCAACCTGTATCCTATGTTTTTGTATTTAAGTGACTAATAGGATAACGATCATTGAAATTGGTCCAGTATTAAGTGTAAATGCTATAATGTAACCCTATGGGGTAAATCTGCTAAAAGTGTTTGTTTTTTTGCCACTGAAAGGCTTAGATTATTATACTACAACATCTATCTTTAAAAAAGCAATACTTTTAGCGTAGAGCCAACATATTTTCACATGTAATTCGGTAAATATTTGTTTATTTCAACCAAAACTAGAGTTGTGATAGTTGCAAAAGTGGAAAGACGACCCAAAATGGCTTATCGTAGTTATTTGGAATAAAGTTCATTTTACATGGAGTCTGGTTATCAAGCACACAGAAAATGGTCTCATGAGGCAAGACTCAAGGTAAAATACAACAGCTTATTTAGCAGGTAAATAAACTCCACAGCAGTGTCCAAATAACAACAGGTAAGAGAAAAATCCAGCAAACACAAAGGAAACAGACAATCTCACACTGGGGAGAGGGGAAGACAGAACTTAAATACACAACCAAATTAGACACAGGTGCAACACATTAGGGTGGGGACAGGTAATCACACAAGCGGAAAAATACTAGCAGGACGTAAAACAAGACCACAACAGGAAGAGAGAAAACTTACAAGATAAAACAGGAAGTGGAAAACAAAACAAAAAATGTAACACAAACTCAAACAACATTACATTACATTACATTACATGTCATTTAGCTGACGCTTTTATCCAAAGCGACTTACAATTAAGTGCATTCAACTGAGAAGGTCCAAACTCTAGACAACAAGTTCAATTCAATTCAATTCAATTCAATTTTATTTATAGTATCAAATCATAACATAGGTTATCTCGAGACACTTTACAGATAGAGTAGGTCTAGACCACACTCTATAATTTACAAAGCAACCAACAATTCCAACAATTACAGTAATTCCCTCAAGAGCAAGCAGTGCGACAGTGGCGAGGAAAAACTCCCTCTTGGGAAGAAACCTCGGACAGACCCAGGCTCTTGGTAGGCGGTGTCTGACGGGCCGGTTGGGGGTGTGATGAACAGTGGCGATAATAGTCACATTAATAATGGAACAGTGACTGGATGTAGCGGGAAGCTGCAGGGTTCAGCAGGAAGCTGCAGGGTTCAGCAGGACGCAGCAGGGCACCGTTGAGCTCAGCAAGGAGTGCAGCAGGACCACGGCGACAGCTGGAACCAGGATCTTGGTGCCAACGTTCTCCAAGGAAATACGCTGGGGGAAAAAACATAAGGACTCCGGGGAAACTCCCCAGAAGCTAGGATTAGTAACTAGCATTTCCGGGACGGGATACACGCAAATAGTAATAGTAATAGTAATAGAGAGGTAGAGGAGAGAGCAGCTCAGTGTGTCAAAGGAAGGAAGTCCCCCCGGCAGTCTAGTACATTAGCATAAGCTACAAAGAAACAAAAGTGCAGGTTAAAGAGTATTTTTAAAGGTGTAGAGATGTGTTTTTACAACAACTAGACACAGAGACGAAACATGACACTGGTGGCTTTAGCGAATGGAATTTTGCAGATGTTTTATGTTTAAAAAAAGGATCTTACTCTTTAGCAGAAAGGTCGACCTCCTTAGAAATCCTTTCCATAATGTTGTCAGACACTTTTGTGAACGTAAATACAAGCTGCACAATTTCCCTATTTGCTATTAACTTACATTGTAGCTTGTTTCGCAGCTGCTGACTGCAGTGATCTTGCTTAATACTGGACCAATGTCAAAGATTGTTGTTCCCATCAGTCACTTAGACACAAAAACATAGAATGATAGGTGCCATGTTGAAAAAACAGTAGTTACCCGGTCCGTGTACTTTTTCGTTCATTCGATTTTCATTTCATAAACCGGTATTAAAAAACAAAAAAACGAATGGTTATTTGATTTTCGTTTTAAAATACGACATTTGAAATTGAAATACAATGCGTTTTTTCTTTTTCATGGTCGAAATGGGATGGGAGAAATTTAAAATATGCTGTGATTTTCATTTTCTATTTTATATAACAAAAAATAAAATCACTCGAAAACAGAAACGAAAAAAAGGCTTGTTTTTTTTTATATTCAGAGACCGGATGTTGCCATTTCCAAGGCAACAGCGCCAGCCTAGCCTACCAGTGTTCAGCCCAGGCCAAAAATACTTTGGAAACCTAGCTATACTCTTGATAATCCTTGGGGGGAATTTTATTTCATAATGTCACATGTATTTATTACCCTCTCTCCCTGCCTCCCTGTCTCTACTCGCCGCAGACAACTTCGCCCGAAGAGAGTCGAACCAGCGGAGCAAATAGACTTTCAGTTTACGGCTGTAACGTTACCGTTACGCCACCGTTACCAATCCCAGCAAACGTTCTGTTGCTGCCGTTAAACTTGCTGATCTGGCAGAGAGGGTTCGGGACGGTATCAGATCATGAGGATCAGACCTCCGGTGCTGGGTCTAATATTCTAATATTAGCTGCTGCTGCAGCTAGCTAGCAGGTAGCCACCAGCCCTGTAACCTCGGTCCCTCGCGGTTCGCTCCCCGGGACTGACTCTGCAGAGCTGGCGTTACCCGCTCTATGATCAATGAGCAATGATCAAGGATTACCAAATTTCTCTCTCATATTGCTCCTCATAACCACTGAAAACTGTCAAAAATCTAACCCAAAGTACAATTATTATGGACGTTAGCTGACATTAAGGGTTTCTGCTTCATTAAGGGAAATTGTAAGGAAAAAGCTTAACGTGGTTAACCATTAAGCTTTTTCACGTTAAGCGATTTTTTGAAAAAAAATCTAACCCAAAGTCGTTATGGACGTTATCTGACTGATAACTGACTGATATCTGATTGATCATTGTTTAGGTACATTAAAGTTAAGCGTTTTAGAATGTCCCGGCTGCAGCTGTAGCCTATAACTTCCGTTTTTTGCCCCCCTTTACATAAATATACATATGGCTATGAAATAGATCATGAAATACAGGCTTTAGTCATAATAGTTCAATAGCCTAAATACATGTATGTTTTACTATGTATTTCGAGGGACTTTTATTTATTCCATCTATTTATATGCACGTTATATTTAAAGGAAGTTTGGTTATCTCACAGACTCAGATTAAAAGCAGCAGCAAGCCTGCCTGACATCAGTGCATCATAGCATATCACTATCTGGAAATAAAATAAAATATGAATAAATCCCGAGCGCGGCAGATTCCCAGCTCAGCTAGAGCGGGTAACGCAGCTCTGCAGACGGACCAGAGTCAGTCAACACCTGGGAGGGAACCGCGGGGACCGAGGTCACAGGGCTGGTGGCTAGCTGCTAGCTAGCTGCAACAGCAACTATTAGACAGACCCAGCACCGGAGGTCTGATCCCGAACCGCCGGTGACTATGCCAGATCAGCAACAGAAAGTTTGCTGGGATTGTTAACGGTGGCGTAACGGTAACGTTACAGCCGTGAACCGAAACTCTGTTTCCTCAGCTGGTTCGATTGGGGCGAAGTTGTCTGCGGCGGGTAGAGACAGAGAGTCAGTGGGAGACAGGGAGAGAGGGGAATAAATAAATGTGACATTATGAAATTAAATTTCCCCCAAGCATTATCAAGAGTACAGGTTTCCAAAGTAATTTTAGCCTGGGCTGAAAGCAACAGTGGTAGGCTAGGCTGGCGCTGTTGCCTTGGAAATGACAACATCCGGTCTCTGTATATGAAAAAACAAACCTTTTTTCATTTCTATTTCCGAGTGATTTTATTTTTGTTATATGAAATAGAAAATGAAAATCACAGCATATTTTTTATTTCTCCCATCCCCTTTTGACCATGAAAAGGAAAAAAATGCCTTGGATTTCAATTGTTGTATTTTAAAACGAAAATCAAATAACCATTCGTTTTTTGTTTTTTAAGTCTGTTTATGAAATGAAAATCGAATGAACGAAAAAGTACACGGACCTTACCCTTTAAGTTACATTGATAATTAAATATGAGGATGCATTATGGTGTTACGATGTAGTTCGAACATTATGCATGCAGATGTGCACCTCCTCAACTATGTATCTACATGTCCTGAGGATGGAGCTAATGTAACCTTATAGAAAGTTGGAAGTGGAAAAGGATCCTCCTCAGATGATGAATGTCTTCATTAAATGTCATGGCAATTTGCATGTTCTGATTTCTTGAGTGCAAGGGGAGACTTTAGCCCTTTTAGTAACCAATTTGTACCTGTGGACTTAGGCTGTGGAGCTCTGAGCCAACAGGACGGGGAAAGCAGGGTTTCTATCGCCAGATGAGGGACAACTTGGTCCGGCTTATTTAGCTATGTAGCATGGAAGCTTGGTGGAATAGCAAGCTAGCGTTAGCTAACTAACCAACCAGCCTGCTTCTAAATAAATACCTTTTAATTATCTTAACACTTTTTAACAGTCAAACTAAAACACTGACGGTGAGCTCCAGGTCCTGCAGCCGCAGACGGACCGTCACCAGTGGGGATCGGCCAGCGTAGCAACGTTACTATTGCCAGAAAGCTTCGCTGCCGACCTCGACCTGCAGTCGGAGCTCCAGCGGGACACGGAGAGCCCCGCACCCGGTAGCAGCGGCACATCCCCCGGCCATGACCACAGCTTGCTTTGCTGATGTTGTGCCCACATTTTGCATCACTGCCAATCATTGCACCCGCTTGGGCAGCAACAATAGCTTCTGCAGAATTACATCCAACTCGCGGGCAGCAGCAATCATTTCTGCCGAATAACGTGCCATCTCTTAACCCTCGTTGCTGCCGAGAATTGCACCCAAGCAAGGAAATGATAGAGTCTGATAAAACATTGATGTCTCTAAACGTTCTAAAATTATAATCATCATTGATGAACATGACAAAGAAATATAGCCTAAATTTTAATTAAACAGTATACTTTGCCTTATTAAATCATTATTTCCCCTTGTGGATGCAAGTCTTGGCAGGGATGCAGAACTTGGCACGTGTTAACCGCTGATGACGGTCCATCTGCGGCTGCAGGACCTGGAGCTCACCGCCAGTGTTTCACTTTGACTGTTAAAAAGTGTTTAGATAACTAAAAGGTATTTATTTAGAAGCTGGTTAGTTAGCTAACGCTAGCTTGCTATTCCACCAACACTGGCGGTGAGCTCCAGGGGGGGGGGGTGTGCCGTGGCTCTCCGTGTCCCGCTGGAGCTCCGACTGCAGGTCGAGGTCGGCAGCGAAGCTTTCTGGCAATAGTAACGTTGCTACGCTGGCCGATCCCCACTGGTGACGGTCCGTCTGCGGCTGCAGGACCTGGAGCTCACCGTCAGTGTTTCAGTTTGACTGTTAAAAAGTGTTAAGATAATTAAAAAGGTATTTATTTAGAAGCAGGCTGGTTGGTTAGTTAGCTAACGCTAGCTTGCTATTCCACCAGGCTTCCATGCTACATAGCTAAATAAGCCGGACAGAGTTGTCCCTCATCTGGCGATAGAAACCCTGCTTTCCCCGTCCTGTTGGCTCAGAGCTCCACAGCCTAAGTCCACAGGTACAAATTAGTTTTACACCAAATGTATCGCAACAAGTGTTGCAAAAGTCGAGGCGCAGATTCGCCACTTTGTGATGCGAGAGAGCGCATACAGTGACAGATTCGAGAGGTTGTAATCACTGAATTGTGGTTGTGATGGAAAATGAACCTGAGTAAAAAAAAAAAAAGTACACGAGTAAATGTTGCATTACAAGTTTGCAGCTGTCATTGTGTTCATGCAAATATCAATCTACGCATTTGTGAATATTTTTTCTACAAGTGCAAATTTCAATTTACAAGTTCAGATTTTTTTTTTACAAGCTCTCGTGTTTTTCTTCTTTTTGTGACTTCAAATTCAGATCACATGTGTGAATATTTTTTACAAGTGCAAATTTTAATTTTACAAGTGCAAATTTTAATTTTACAAGTGCAAATTTTAACATACAAGTTCAAATTTTTTGTTCTGCAAGTTCTCACATTGTATTCTACAAGCTCTCATGTTTTGCACCAGATTTACCTTCATAGGTGCGGCGCTGCCACTATTCTCTTGCTGTCCACTTCGACATTAAACTTTATTTTTTTATTATTCAGCCATGGTTCGGTGCATTCACCGCCCGGTCACCATTTGCCATTCTGGGCATTTTCTTTTATTGCTTATCCAAGATGACAAACCTCCAAACGGAACATTTTTTTTCTCGCCTCCACCTCCGCGATCAGCACCTCAACCTCAGTCAGTGAAGTTTTTTTTGTTTTTCGTCTGCAGCGGGATAACCCGTTGTGATTGGACAAAGAATGACGTCGGGGACGTATTTATAGTAATTTCCATATTCATTTATGGGAGGAGGCAAGGCGGGGTCAGTCACTCATTCATGTGCGCTCAATTTCACGTGGATTGTCATGTATAAAAGAAAGGTGCACGTGACCTGGCGTACGACCTGTTTTATACATGTGAATATTTCTGTGCGTAGGTACTTTTCAAGTTTTGGCCGTACGCCATCTTCTGGTATGAAAGCTGCACAGTCTTTTATACGTGAGGCCCCAGGTGTCTTTACTCTTTACTATGTTCCCATATAACGTTTTCGCCGCTACCTATGTTTGTTTACTAGGAACATAATAATATTGGAGGGAAAGTGAAACACTGGCCATCTAATAACCAATCACACACTAGGTTATCTTCGCAGGGCAAGCTCTGCATCTGCGTGCCCTGCTAATTTGCATTGATTCACACACTTCCAAATAACAATATAATACAATACAATATTTTTTTTTCCAGGGAAAGCATAAACCATCCATAGGGTTTATAACCAACCAACCCACTCTGTAATACTGGTCACTTCTTTTCTACACTACTGTACATCTGGAGTGAAGCTGTATTGTCATTTAGTTACTCAAATGCTCAGTACTAGTACCTAGAAGTGGTAATAGTAGTGGGTTGGTGTTTGTATATCAGTTCTAACACTGTTATTATGAGGTATCACCATACAGTATATCATCATTCTGTTTTCTTTAGATTAGATTATATGATATCAAGGGGAATGTCTTTACTTAAAAATCTTGGGTGTTGTGACACTGTTTTTGCTTTTAAAATCAACAAATAATAACCCCAAACGACAGATAATGTCATGGATGCATTAGACTTTTTTTCCTGTCCTGGACTCTGTGCTGACTCGGACCTGAACCTTTTTGGACTCGGTCTTGTCTTGGACTCGAACCTCTCTGGACTTGGTCTTGACTTGGACTCGACTAGTCGTGGTCTTGGACTTGTCTTGGACTCGACAAAGGTGGTCTTGACTACAGCCCTGTGTATTAGCAAGCTAAAGCACTTGCAAACATAATACTAAAGCTTTCTGATTTATCCACATTCAATTATAACATGTAATGTAAATTAAAAATGAGGACGTAACATTACTTTTTACTCAAAGTGAACCATGACACTAGATTACAAAACAGGTTGGCTTTAACTCTCAGAGGTCTGAGGATGCACCCTTGCACCAAAATGGTGTTTTAAGCCCCCAACATCGCCTACCAGGCAGCGCTGCCTGGAACTTCTAATGATGTGATATTCAGAGTGGGAGTCTGCAGTGAAGCGTTGCGGTGAGCAACTCATGTCACTGTGGTTAGAAAGACATTTGCTGGATTTGTGGAAAATGTAAGCATGGGACCTAGAAGTATTGTTTTATGGTGACTTGATAAAATCCATGTGTGTTTGAAGTCTTCTGTTTGACTATGTTTATTTCAGGTCTCAACTCGACAGTACCTACCAGTACTCATCTGCTCTCTGTTTACATGTTTTCTTTGGCAAAACGCCTATTTCCTTCTCTTGTTTCTCTATTGTTATTCCTTTACTAAAGGTAACTTCCAGGATTTGCAAGTGAAGAATGTGGATCATCCTGAAAACAACAATGCTGAGTCATTTTCAAAAACGATAAGTGGCACAATGAAATAATTACAGGCAAGGGCTGGGTGTCTGTCTCCTCCTACGCATTGACAAGGAGGGAGAGGTCTCGCTCATAAATACTGACTTCAAGACAGCAAAGGGAACTGTATCTTCACAGGACATCCTTCCAGACCCTGAACCAGGTAAGTGCTGGAGATCACTGCAGTCATGACTGTATGAAATTTCTCCTTTCATCACCACCACGCGAACGTTAAATACTTTATTGGATTTTATGGTTATTTTTTCACTCTGTATTTTTGTGTTATTAGGGTTAGGGTTTTTTTTTAATTTTAAACTCTGTTCTTATTTCATTTCAGCCTTCATAACCACATGCACAATGGCAGGTTAGTGCTTTATCTGCTCAGGAATTATTTTCCACAGCATTCCATAATATATCATCACAGGGCAGGATTCATCCTGTCTCCATCCACAATGTTTAAAAAAAATGCCAGCCTCAGTGATTGCACAAGACATGTTTCCTCTAAGCAGTAAAAGCTTATCAATTGATATTGATTTCTCTACAGATGCAAGCTTTCAGCGGGAGTTCCTGGAAACCCACAATGCCTACAGGCTGAAGCACAACACGCCAAAGATGACCCTTAGCAGCGAGCTCTCTGCTTCAGCTCAGAAATGGGCCAATCACCTGCTGGCAATAAATGCCCTGCAACACAGTAAAACTAAGGACGGAGAGAACATCTACAATATGTGGAGCTCAGCAACACTTAAACTGACAGGTGAATTAGAGACCCAAGTCCTTTCTCTGAATGTATCACTCTTCTGTACTTATTCTACTGTCTCCACTATGTCTTACAAATTACCACCCACCTGTAATTTAAAAAAAAATAATGTTGCCATTTCTATTAGGTTTTTTTTAGGAAAATCGCTACTTTGTGATAGCAGCTAACCGAGGGGTGTCAAACTCATTTTAGTTCATGGGCTACATCCCCCTAATCTGATCGCAAGTGGGCCAGACCAGTAAACCACTCCAGAAAGATCAGAAACTTTATCTGCCACAGAGTTTCTTGTCAGCTTGATGTTGGCAAACACAAGTTGCTTCTGCTACGACATCGTTCTAAGGCCATTGTATGAAAAAATAATAATGTCGTAAATTTGGAATTGGAATTAATCAATTCTCTGCAATTTTCACACTTTGCAGAGTCATCCAGTGGGCCTGATTGGACCCCTTGGCGGGCCGGTTCTGGCCCATGGGCCGTTTGTTTGACCCCCCTCTGCCTTTAGAGCAGCTCTGTTTAGGCTATAAAGCTCAAACTTCAACTACCAATTTAAATGTTCATATTATTTTCATTAATTTTTGTCTCCTCCATGTTTTAGGGAAAGAAGCTGTAGATTCGTGGTACAGTGAGATCAAGAATTACAATTGGAGCCGCCCTGGATTCAGCAGCAATACTGGTAAAACTCAACCCACATCATGATGAGTTCTAGGAAGTCTGTAAATAGAAATACATTTGAAATGTGTGAATCAATAATACACATGTATATCTGCATCCCTAAAATATGTACAGTACCAGTCAAAAGTTTGGACACTCAAGTAAATGGGAAAGTATGTCTAAACCTTTGACTGGTCTTTATTATCTACTTAAAGAATAAGCCATAACTGTGAGAGAACATAGTTACTACTACTGCTCTGTAATTGTATTTATGTTCAGGTTCAGATGTTATATTACGCAGTGAATAACACATTGGAAGATTGCATATTATCTTGCAAGTTAGAAACATAGGACCCCACTGCTGTGTTTCCTCCTGCAGGTCATTTTACTCAGGTGGTGTGGAAAGACAGTAAAGAACTGGGCGTGGGCATGGCCACTGATGGCCACAAGGTCTTTGTGGTTGGGCAGTACCGGCCAGCTGGCAACATGAACATGCCGGGATACTTTGAGAAAAACGTCCTCCCAAAAGGTAACATATTACCACACTTTTGCTGATGAGATTAAGAACATTACCTTACAAGGCAGCAGAAGTCAACTTCACACGTCTGCAGCCCCAGAGGGAAACGAGAAGTATCTGTTTAACCTAATTTCCCAGAAATGTTGTAAAGGCAACATAATTATGCCTTCAAGTTCCAAATTAGAGACTACGTCACACCAAAGACCAGTGGTGGAAAGTAACTAATTTACTGTACTTTTGAGGTAATAGTATTTTACTTGAGGACTTCCATTTTATGCTACTTCATACTGTTACTCCACTACCTTTCAGAGAGAAATATTGTACTTTATACTTCACAAAACGTATTATCCACTTAAATAAATAGGATGTGATATTCCTAAATATCCTAATAATATATGGAGTAGTTAAAATTAGCACCAATTTGAATAGCTACAAAATAAAATACTGTTTTTATCAGGAGTAGTAATGCAAATATATATAGCCTACTGTACATGCACTCTGAAAACGGGGCAAGCATAGGAATTACTTTTACTTTTGATTCTGTAAGGACATTTTGCTGCTTATTCTCATGGTCCATAACTGATATATTTCATCGTAAATCTACAGTATTATACTGTCAGCAGCTTAGCCAGTAAACTACTGTTTATTTACAGTTTGCATACTGTTTTTAAATTTTAAGGCATTATACTGTAAATAGACATACAGTTTCTTACTGTATTATTTGAATTTACAGTAATATACTGGCTGCAGTGTAATTCCCGCCTTTTCCTTTATTTTCCCAAGATGCATTGCTATTAACAGTAAATACCTGTAATCTGTAACATTCACAGATAGTGCTGGAATATTCTTTTCTCCCAGAATGCATTACCATTTACAGTATGATCCTGTATAACATTAAAACAATAAGATAATGTGAGATTTTAGCGGTAAATTTACATCAAAGGTTTACAGTGTATTTTACTTAGTAATTTTTAAACTACACTAATGCTATTAAGAGCCACGTACATCACAATATTTGTCGGCTTTAGTTTTAGAATGCACATAGCACAGACGAATGCTGCAGCTCCTTTTATCAAAGAATGTGTTTTGAACTTGTAGTTGTGGGTCACTAGCAGTTGTACCTTTAACATTTAGCAAAAAAAACTTTATGTCATAACAAACATTTGTGTTGGTACCAAACTTTCTATACACCTGACTCCACCCTTAGGGGTGCTGCAGTAACCACTGAGAGGAAACTTGCGTAGCTTTTTAAAGTAAACCTGATGCCACAATAGTAAGCTAAATATCTCAGTGTATCCTCAGGGACAGATGTTTCCTCTGATGCAGCCCTTTTTTCAGTCAGCTAGATGGATTTTACTCATTCTTATCTGGTGCAGGTTTTAGGAATACACAATGGCCTACTGTGCTTACACTTCATCAGTTGAACAACATACCTCACCAGTATTTTGACTGTCACTTTCCAGCGTAAAAGACAGCTGGCAGAGATGTGGGTGGAGCAGACAACACTTCCAGTGAGGAAGGTGCAGTGAGCCCAAGGAAAACTTCACACTGCTCCTGATCCTTGACCATTACTGCGACCCTCACACTGTTGCTAAATGTTCCATTTTGTAAAGAAAAAAGTAAAATACATCAAATAAAAAATTTTATTGTGTAAAATTGTCTCGGTTGATAATGCATTTAATAAATCTGTAGTTAAAGTGACAGGTTAAAGAAACTGAATTGTAGTGTTGTAATCATGATTAACTAAACATGACTTCTTCATGTTGGTGGCTCTTTAAATAAAGTGCTGATCTGCTCCGTCTTTAACATTAATAATGGTGGCATATGCCCCAATCTTTGTGACCCCACAAATAAAAATAAATGTCAAGACATTTCTTGTGTTCAGACATTTAGAAGTTAGTAAAAGGTAAAATTCGTAAATATACTGCTTGGCTGAGCATTGTTCTTACACATTACTGTTTAAATGACTTATGTTGTTGTGAATAAAGCAACTATAAAAATGCATCTGCAGTATCCTGTATTTTGTGTCAATGCGGTGACCTTATCATTTTGCCAACCCACCCCTTTAATTCTTAATACATTTACAGTAATTGTATGCCACCATTAAATATATCTTATTGTATAAATGTTAAAGACGGACCAGGTCAGCACTTTATTTGAAGGGCCACAAACATGATGAAGTAATGACGTAATGTTTAGTTAATCATGATTACAATTTTTTAGAATATATATGTACACTGCTGTGACTGGTCAGTTTTTTTGAAGAAGATATGAGAAGAAGATATAATACATCAGAAATCATGATGATTCATATACCTTAATTGATGTATTAATTAACGTATTGCTTCTGCATTAAGTCATGCATGAGATACTATTAATCCTTGTACATTACTGATAGTTCATGAAGTACTACATGAATGAATGCATGCTTTTTCATGCATGACTTCATCCACGATAATTCATGTACCAGTATTATAAAGTGTTACCATTACAATCACCGCTGAGCTATATAGACATTATTATCCACTAAACCAAATCACTAATTCCCTTAATTTCAATAGATCCATAGACAAGTGACAGATTCCAGGAAAGATCTGAATAAAGAATTGGAAAATGCAAATGCCTCAGGCTCTGGATGAGGATGATGTAATTTTGCTCTTATTCTAAGAATTAAGTCCTGAGCAGACAGACATTGACTTTTCCTGTACATTTTGTAAACAGAATATTGAAACAATATCTCACTTTTTTTTTTATTGTGAAATATCCAAAATATTTTGGACAGATTTGGAGTCTTGCCTTTTTGAACCGAGAAACTTTGTCTACTCCTTTAACCTTAAAGATACCATGCGTTTTTACGAAAATTCAGGAAATGGTGCTCTTGAGTATCTAATTAATTTCATCAATCTGTAAGCCAAATTTTGTATTCACAAGCAGAAATTCTCTAATTAATTTCCTAATTTTGTAACTTTTCTCATAGAACTTAAATCTCTACTGAAGTCACTTAAATCGATGAATGACATAAAAAGTATTAAAACTGTGGAAACTGTAGAGCTTTTTTTCCCTGAAACCTCTGGCTAATTGTAAATTTATCTTTAAATGTACCTCTTTTTATTTTTTCTATGTAATGATTCTGTTATTTCATCGTTTGTATGTTTTTTATTTATATCTTCATAAGTGTGTACACTTGATGTATATGTGCTATTTCTGTTTACCTGATTCTTTGAATACTACTAATAAGGCCAGGTCAAGCAGAGTTAGATTTTTAAGTGCTGCCCCAGCAAGAAGTAACTTTTTATTGCCACTTTACTAAGAGATATTTTGGAATCAGCAATCTCCAGTCGTTTTTACCAATCCCACCAAACTCCAAATGGAGTCTGGTGAGTTTGGCGATAGTGATTTCGAGGCCGTTGCATGCTAAACAAAATAATTTTACTACGTAACAATCTCTGTAGGGATCTTTTCCATAATGTTGTCAGACACTTAAAATAATAATCTGTGTTCACACTTTTTTTTTTTTTTATTCCTCAGGGTAAATTGCAATAACAAAGCTGGCACTGACTTTGTTAACTATTATTTTCAATGCACTTTCATAAGTTTTTACTCTGATTTTAGCTTATCTAACAGCAGAATTTTCTCTCTGCTCAAATTTGGCTTTCCTTTGTTTCCATTTGAACCAGTTCCCAATAGTTTTATCCATTTTTTAAAATCAATCACAAGATTTCATAAAAATAAAAGGAACTTTTTCTAAGCATTTAAAGAATATAAATAGGCATTTGCAGACTAACATATTACTGTAAAAATGTAAGTATTTGTTTAAAGAATGATATTAGTAGTTCCTTGACTCTAACTGGCTGTTCCTTCCCTGCTGGACATACATACAGTAGATAGCTGCTCCTAAAGTCAATTATTAAATGTGATAGCTCTTAAAAGTATTTTCCTATTTAATACAGTCTAGGATGTTGATTGATGATTATTTACACTTGTTGGTTTAATAAATACAAGCTCAGATCTCAACTGAATATATGGGAAATTTTGACACAATGTGTTGACGGTGCTCTGTTCTCCACCACCATCATCATCTAAACACACTAAATGAGGGAGTATCTTATGAACAATTGGTCATCCTTCCAGTAGAGTTCCACACTTGAGAGATAAGTAAGTCAGAGTAGTGAGAATCTATAACCAAAGCTGTTCTGGAGGCTTGTGGTGGAACAACATCTTACCAACACTTTAACTTGGGTAGTCCTTTCATTTGTCACTAAAACTAATCAGAAGGGGGCGACCTCTAGCTCACCCAGTAAGAGCGTGCGCCCCATGTAGGTTGAGTCCTCTGCAGCGGACCCGGTTTGAGTCCAACCTGCGGCCCTTTGCTGCGTGTCATCTCCATCTCTCTCCCACCTCTCCTGTCTATCCACTGTCACTTTCAAATAGAGGGAAAAGCTCCCAAAAATAATCTTAAAAAAACAAAACAAGAACTAATCAGGATGCCAAATTGCTCATCATATATCCATTATGTGTAACTGCATATCCTTTAGGGTTGTAGGAAGCTGGAGCCAATCCCAGCTGACATTGGGGTGAGGGACACTGCCCACCGTGTTGCTCATCATGCATTATAAAGACCAAATATTGTCTACATATCTCAAAATATTGACTTAGTATCTCAATGTATTGACATAGTATCTCAATATATTGACTAAATATCTCAAAATATTGACTAAGTACCTCAATATATTGACTTAGTATTTTAGAATATTGATTTAAAATCTTAGAATATTGACTTGGAATCTCAATATATTGACTTAGAATCTCTATATAATTACTTAATATCTCAAAATATTGACTTAGTATCTCAATATATTGACTAAGAATCTCAGTATATTGACTTAGTATCTCAGAATATAAACTAATAATCTCAAAGTAATGAGAAACTTTAAAATATTGACTTAGAATATCAAAATATTGACTTAGTATCTTAATACATTGACTTAGTATCTCAGAATATTGACTACGTATCTCAATATATTGACTTAGAATCTTAAAATAATGAGTATGTTTAATATATTGACTCAGAATCTCAAAATAATGAGAAACTTTCAAATATTAACTCCATATCTCAAAATATTAACTTAGTATCTCAATATATTGACTTAGTATCTCAATATTTTGACTAAATATCTCAAACAGTGACTTAGTATCTTAATATATTGGGGGGGGCACACACCATCACCACTTTTAAGAATAAACTAAAAACTATCCTCTTTGATAAAGCTTATAGTTAGGGAGGAGGAGTTGCAGTGTCCGCCTAACCCGGCCCACCTGCTTCTCTTCATAGTCGTCAGATTAATAATATAACAAAAGTAGAGGGAGGCAGGCTAGTACAGCCCGATCCGGCAGGGGAGAGTTCCTGCTGAACCCTGCTGCTTCCTGCTACGTCCATCCATGCTCTGCTGTGCCGTGCTACATCCTGTAACACCCTGCAGCGCACGGATATGATGTGAACTAATACGACTATCATTTTAAGTCACTATTCCTTATCTTTAAAGTGACTATTATTGCCTCTGTTTATCACATCCCCAACCGGCATCGTCAGACACCGCCTACCAAGAGCCTGGGTCTGTCCGAGGTTTCGAGTTTTTCCTCGCCATTGTCGCTCTGCTTGCTTTTGGGGGAATTATTAGAATTGTTGGGGCTTTGTTAATTATAGAGTGTGGTCTAGACCTACTCTATCTGTAAAGTGTCTCGAGATAACTCTTGATTATGATTTGATACTACACTGTAAACCCTGATTTTGTTTCTAATTAAACTTACGAGTGATCATTACTTATACTTTTATGTTTTGTAAAAGCCTGCTATCATTACTAAACAACATTAGTTGGTTGTACTATTTAGCTGAAAAATTCATTGCACTAATCATGTTTAGCAGAGATAACTCGGTATGTTTACTTTCATAAAAAAGGGAGGGGGCTAATTCAAAAACCTGCCTGGTCATGTGACAAGACCAGCGTCTTGTAACGTGCTTTCAAGGGGCTCTGCACCTGGCGGGACGAGCAGCACAGGCATCGGCAGCGGACGGTACCCTGACCTAGAAGCAACCTTACTCCAAGTGGAATGGTTAGTATTTAAAATAACTATTGTAGCCTACTTATCTTTGCGGGAATTTTGAATACCCAAAACCTTGCAGATAATTTGTTGACCTAGCTTTTTTCTATCTAGTGTTAGCTACTGGTTGAACCTGTGCATAGTGTTAATACATGCTTATTGCTAACACTAGCTAGCTACTCAAAAAAGTGTCAGCTGAATGTTAAGGTTAGCTTAGTGTTAACATTCTGAGGACGGCTCACATACCGGCGAGTTTGCTCGACTGTATCCTTTATACAGTATAACATTGCATACAGTATAGTCATTTTACGCAATAGAAAAGCGATTCAACCGCTGTCGGGGCAAAGGAGTGTAGCAGGCGCTGTGGAGGTGTTTACGTTGTGGACACCGCGAGCTGCTTGCGGCGCATTGATCCACTCGACCCGTCCTTGGCCGCTCTCTTTTTCCGTCTCTCTCACACACACGCGCTTGTTTACATGCCCGTTTTCTCTGTAACACAGGCGTCGTTTCGGTTATATTGCCTTATTGTATTTAAAAGTGACATTGTTGAGCTTAGTCGTTGAGCTAAACGTTTTCTTGTTTTCTATTTTTACAGATCCTTGTGGTGTGAGGATGCTGTGGAAGTGTAAGTATTGTGAGTTTGTGTGAGAAAATGGGTTACCTTTTAAAACGTTATCGGTTTAAACACGGAAACCATGGTAGAACTGTCCCATTTCCCTGCTTACACCAACAATATGTGTGCACATTCAACTCCATTAATGCACTTAAGCTCCACTTAGCAAAGATTCACCAGAAAACCCAGGGTGCACAACTGCGTGAAACTGCCCAAGTAACCTTTCACTGTCAGTCATGGGATTTTTCTGCACCCTGCACAGAAGCAGTCTTTTGGTGCTTTTCCATTACATGGTACCTACTCGCCTCGCCTCGACTCGCCTTTTTTGGTTTTCCATTACGAAAAAAAGTACCTGGTACCTGCTAACAGATACTTTTTTAGCACCTCCTCAGTCGAGGTTCCAAGCGAGCTGAGGCGAGCCGAGAAGGTGACGTGAAACCCTGCAGGCTGCTGACTGGTCGGAAAGAATCGTCACTGATCACTGCATTGCCAGCGACAGACAGCATTTTTAAATAGTTTAGCCCGCGGTGGTTTTTTGCTGCCGGAGGCTCCACGCAGAGCTTTCTCCGTAGCATACAAGTGGCCTGATGGTTATACTGGTGCGCTGGTGTGTGCATGTGTGTGTGTCGAGTCGCCGTATGTGTGCGTGTGGGGAGCTGGTGAGCGAGGGAGAAGTGAGAGAGTGACGGGGATTATCTCCGCAGCGATATATATGTGAGAGAAACAAAGCGAGTAGCGACTCTAGAGTCATATATATATGTAGATGTATATATACATATATATATATATATGTATATATCTATATGTATATATATATAGATATATGTGATCACGGTGGGAAATCTGGAGCAGTAAACGTTAACTATCTCTTTGATATCATGTTGTTCACGGAGACGGATAACCAGGAAATGCGGCGGGGATTTGCAGATTTGTCAATGGGAAAGCAAGCTACTAAGCCACGCCCACGGCAGTCGCTATGACGACCAGCCACGCTGAGGCGATTCTTAAAATCTGCAATGGAAAACGGACGCACAGCGAGTCGAGTAGAGGCGAGGCGAGGCGAGTCGAGTAGGTACTGGTAATGGAAAAGCACCTTTTCTCACCTGCGCAGTACACATTTACTCTTGTCCTCTTTAAGGAAAACATTGGTATTTTTTAATTTGGGGCATGATGTTTTTTTTTTATTTAAACAACATTTCAAATCATATACTACTTTACAGGTGGCTTAGCTGCCTTGTATAGTTGATCTAAGTTCAGTTTGTTTTTGTTCTCTGTATTTTTCAGGTGTTCATGGAGTTCAGCAAGAACCTCAAGCAGGAATTCTACGAGAGAACCGATCGACACAGTCCTCGTCTCCTCGAGTTATTTCGATCCAAGAGAGGTAATGTTGGACAGTTGTTGACACATATTTCACAACAGACCAATGTAGGTCCATACACATTATGTACTTGGCATTGTTTTTCACAGGTTTTGTAAAAAAATCATATCAAAATGCTACTCTATTAGTTGTAAAATTCAATCCAAACATTGCTTGGTTTGTTTAAGCTTTCTTATAGATCATTATTTGTTTTTCATTTTACCTATCTAACTTGTAGTACTGTGTTTAATTCCCAAAAGACTACAGAGCCAACTGCCATCCAGACACAGGTGCTCAGAGGGCTTCCTATCATCCTTGGGGACAAACTCACAAACTTCTTCAAATAAAAGCAGACTTTGTAAGTAAGCACTTGCTTTCTCATAATTTTCACCTTTATTTATTTTTCACCATGACACTCTTATATTGATTAAAGTTGTTTTTCAAATGAGAAATCTAATGTAATGATTGGGCTCTTCTGTTATTCTTTATTTAGGAATCGGATGATGAGGATTTTTTCGTGACCTTGACATTGGGATACTTCTCATTGAGCGTGAAGGTGCTGGGCTCACATCTTCCCAGCATCTCAGTCCAGCCTTGTTGAAAATCATCATTGACGGAGAAGTCGTGATGGACAACATTCAAGATCTGCCAAAAGCATTGGGCATTCTGTTTGGACTCACATATGCACTCCATCTTAACAACCCCAAGACTATGGAGCTCACATTTCAGCTCATCCAACAGGTATTGCTCTTGTTAGGCCACACTGACCTAAAGCCGAAGCTACAGACTTTGAAAAATCAGCTCGCAATGTACATTTGAGTGGGGATTTCTTGTCAATTTTGTTTTCTTTATGGATTTACCACTTTAATCTCAGGGGACATCCATGTTTTTTTCTCGTAAATTTGTGACACATTCAACACCCACACAAGAACAACACAAACACGGACAACACCCACACACATACAACACCCACAAACAACACAGACACGGACAACACCCACAACACACACGGACAACACCCACACACACGGACAACACCTACACGGACAACACACAACACACACGGACAACACCCACACACTTGGACAACACCTACACGGACAACACACACAACACACACGGACAACACCCACACACACGGACAACACCTACACGGACAACACCTACACGGACAACACCTACACGGACAACACCTACACGGACAACACCCACACACACGGACAACACCCACACAGACAACACCTACACAGACAACACCTACACGGACAACACCTACACGGACAACACCTACACGGACAACACACACGGACAACACACACGGACAACACACACGGACAACACACACGGACAACACACACGGACAACACACAACACACACGGACAAAACCCACACACACGGACAACACCTACATGGACAACACACACAATGCACACGGACAACACACACGGACAAAACACAACACACACGGACAACACCTACACGGACAACACCTACACGGACAACACACAACACACACGGACAACACCTACACACACAGACAACACCTACACACACAGACAACACCCACACACGGACAACACACACAACACACACACAACACACACACGGACACACCACACACGTACAACACAGACACGGACAACACCCACACACACAAGACACACACACACACACACACACATAATTGTTTCAATGATTTGAAATGACTTTTTTCACATTAATCATTTTAGGTTAGACGTGTTGATGTTGACCTGTTTTGCCATTTTTCTTAAAAATAAAATGCATTGGAGGATTTAGAGGTGTTTCTTTTTTTTCATCCAATTTATTTGAAACAATGGTTTATACCATATTTAAAAAAAAAAATCAAAAGCTAATTAAATTAGAGGAAAGAATAGTAATTGTAATAAATGATGAGTAGCAATAATAAGTCATAATAGCTAGTTTTATCTAATGATTTGAGTACACACTACTAATAAATTATAAATACTAAACTTAAGGTTCCACGTTAATACAACTCGACATGTTTAGTTTCAGCTTGGGTAAAAACTTAAGGTTCCATGTTAATACAACTCAACATGTTTAGTTTTAGCTTGTGTAAAAATGTAAGGTTCCATGTTAATACAACTCAACATGTTTAGTGTCAGCTTGGGTAAAAACTTAAGGTTCCATGTTAATACAACTCAACATGTTTAGTTTTAGCTTGTGTAAAAACTAAAGTGGGATAGGGCAACGGGTTTCCACGCAATTTGCGAGTAAAGTCAACTAATTCGGGTTTACAGTGTATAAATAAATTTGAACTTAGTATTTCAGAATGTTGACTAAGAATCTCAAAGTAATGAGTAATTTTTAAATATTGACATAGAATCTCAATATATTTACTTAATATCTCAAAATATTTACTTAGCATCTCAAAATAATGATTTATGCTGCATTCCAGGCAACCCATAACTCGTGTTTTCACAACCTTCTACCCGTGAAAGTTCCCTGGAACGTCAGTCAAACCCGTAACTTACTACCCGTGAACTCGTACCAGATCGTTGTTGGGGTAAAGTTCGAGATTTCCATATTACTGCTAAACAGTATAAATGATCTTGGCTGCATTTTAGACAGGTTTTTAATCAGGTGGAAACATGGCTTTAAAGTGGCTATATTATGCTAATTTTCACGTTCATAATTGTAATTTGAGATTGTATCAGAATAGGTTTACATGGTTTAATTTTCAAAAAACACAGTATTTTTGTTGTACTGCCCAGGGCTGGACTGGGACAAAAAAATTGGCCCCAGACACATTCCCTGCAGACTATCAGGCACACAAACGTATGGACCCACAATACACAACTCAGGTACGTATTTGCAAATGTTTGTTGCAAAAAGTCAGAATAAACTCACAGGCAAAGGTATCCAAAAGTGGCAGGCAAAAGGGAAAATCCAAACACAGGCAGAAGTCGAAATCCAAGGAATAAACAAACAGATAAGGACACTAGGAAATAACGCTTGAAGGCTGTACCCAGGGGAAGCAGACAATCTCGCACTGGGGTAAGGGGAAGACCAAACTTAAATACACTAAATAGAAAGGACAATGAGACACAGGTGCAAAACATTAGGGTGGGGATAAACAATCACTGACAACAGGAAGTAAACAGACAACACAAGAAACAACAGGGAACCTTCACAATAAAACAGGAAAGTGAAAATAACCTGAAACAAAAACGAATCAAAAACAAAACACAAATGTGACACAGGCGCGGAACGTGACACAGACAGTCTATGATATGAGTTGCCTAGTGTTCAGCGTTCATGTGATCGTTTTGGATCCTTCAAGAGGGGTCTCAAGACTTATCTGTTTATCTTACACTTAAATAATTCATTCATTCTTAGAGTTATGATTTGTATATTTATGGTATTTTTATTATTTTTTATTATTGATATTTGATGCTGTATTGCCATTACTGTTATTATTACTATTTTGCTTAATATTGGCTTAGCAACTTTAAAAACTGTTTACTGTTAATTGTAACTATTGTAAGATTCATATTTTGTCGCTTTGGACACAAGTGTCTGCTAAATACAATAACCACAACCCTTCTCAATGTAAGCTTAAACAGTTAGGTTACCTAACAGCCACTAACTTTAATGTTACTGCCAAACTGCTTGTTCTCGTTATGACGTGACACACACACACACACACACAGCGTCCCTCCCTTCCTGAGAGTCCCTGTTAATTTGCCTACTCCTTACCACATCGTCATCTACTCTCTCTTCCATCTTTTCCTCACTCGCTCCCATGGCCCTGTCATGGTCACTCTCCTCCTCCTCGGCTTCTTCCCTGTCATGATGCTGTTTCTGCTTCTCTGTATAGCCAGCCACCTCTCCTCCTTCCTCTACTTCAGGTAATGCTGATGTTGAAGCAGCTACAACAGCCCCAAACATGTCAGAAATGTTGGCACATTTTGAGGAATCCACCTGTAGATTCTTAATATTTTTCTCCTGTAATTTCTCTGCACCTCCCTTGCACTTTGGTGGTCGATTGTCCATTTTAACATGAATGCTAAACTACTACAGCTCATGTCTCAGGGCCGGGAGGCGTGGCCATAGTGCAGGGGTCATCAACTAGATTTTTCCAAGGGCCAGAATTTTTCTACGCAGACACACTGGGGGCCAGACTTTCAAATAAAGAAAATAAAATTAATTTAAACCTAATAGGCTACGCCTATTTTTGTTCGCAATTTTCACTTTCTTACTGAATTAATGCTATATTTCTTTAGATGTATTAGTGTGAGCAAACTCCTAAAAAACATGGAAACTCCATAATGATAACTGGCTCAAAAAATCTCAGACTAGGAGGCAGTTCACTGAGGAGTGATGGTTAAAGTCTGCAATTATGGAAACATTATTGTAGTATGCAGCATCCTGATTGGTGGAAAATGCTTGCAGAAAGAAACAGTGCTTGTCAGGTAAGAATGTCACTGTCAAAGAGGCTGAAGCATAGAGAAGTCCAGCTTTAATGATGAATGACTGATAAGCAGGCTATGCACTCGTCATGTATGCCTCATTTGCAATGAAAAGATGCTGTTGCAAAATAATACAACCAGCATCATCATCATCAAGAATGAAGAACAGGAACATAGAGATTGCGTCATTCACGTGCATATTAAGTAGCCACATGTATTTGTTTTGGTCTAATTATACCTCCATATATTTACCGCTCCAGCGGAGAGTTTGGTTTGTTCAGCCTCCAGTGAGGTTTACAAGACTTTGTCCAAATTTCCAGATTCCCGGCAAACTAAGATAAACAGTTAGACTAAAAACCGACAGCTTTTGTTTTAGCTTGTTTGTAAAAATTCGGTATTTGCAGAGTAGAGCTGTGTTTGCGTAAAACAGCGCGGTGGACTGAGCAGATTGAAATATCGCTTTCTACATGTTGATGCTGGTCTACGCAGGTGAGTGCATTGATAAGTATTGACTTTTTACTCACAAAGGTTTTATTGTAGCCTATTTACAGTAACGAGACTAGCGTGAGTTCATCTGCCCCAGCGGCCGTTGGTAGCCTAATCCTCTTTGTATCGTTCCCAGTCAGGTGCTGCGTGTTTTAACGCACACACGTCTCGGCTCAGCGGTGTGTGTGTTTTAACGCACACACATCCCGGCTCAGCGGTGTGTGTGAGTTTTAACGCACACACATCCCGGCTCAGCGGTGTGTGTGTGTTTTAACGCACACACATCTCGGCTCATCTGTGTGTGTGGAGCTCGGGAATCGCTGTACAAAATCCCAGCATGTGAATAGAGATGCAAATACAGGGGGCTGGGTTTTTGCTCTAAATGTTTGAAATGATAAATAACAGAACGCATTTTTTCCTCTTTACATTTTGTGAATTCATGATTACTCTGCGGGACCAGACTAAAAGCTTTGGCGGGCCGGATGTGGCCCGCGGGCCGCCAGTTGACGTTGGCTGCCATAGTGGGATTTCGGAAATTTGCAGCCCGGATTTGATTGGGTCAGGCCAGTGCCAATAAAGAAAATTAACCAATGGGCCGCTGTGAATTCTTTATGGGCCGGCCAAAAAATAAAAAAACGCCTATTTATATCGGCTATTCGGCCCAAAAGTGCGTCGGCCCACCGGGAAAATGCCCAGTATGCCAGATACTCAGTCCAGCCCTGGTACTGCCCATTGCTGGAGATCCCCTTTTCACCCTGTGTCAGGTCTCTGTTTTAGCTACAGAGTGAGACCTCTCAACTTCTGTAACATCTTTAACAAAAGGGACTTGTAAGTAGTTCTATACAATTTATTTTGTAGATTAGGGTGAATTTGTGTGTGTTGTAGCAGTGTTTTGCCATTCAGAAAGAGCTAGCATGCTAGCCCTAGCATGCTAACGGTTAGCCCCTTAGCCCCCTCATTTTGGCTAGTGACGTAGAAAGCCCTGCAGATTTTGAACAGCTCACGTGGAGACTGAAGGCAGGTTACATTCAGAAACCCGTATCCCACTCAAAACAGACTGGATGGTTTTTTTTTTCAAAGTTTGTATGCGTGTGGAAGCACCAATGACACAACATAACCCCCCGAATCCCAGAAAAGTGATTTTTTTCATAATATGGGCACTTTAAAAGCCCTCCCCTAGATAAATCAAAGCATTCATTTTCTAGCAAAGCTTTGTGGCTTTTCAGAAAAGCCACCTTTCTGGACAGACCAATTCTCCACACATTAGCAGGAGCTCCAGTCCAAATTAATTTTGAGTATGCTGCCATCTCCTGGTAAACCATATTATAATGCTTCAAAAGCAAACTTCTGCTTACATACAAAATTGTGGAAAATATGGTACCACAGGGGGCATCCTCTAGCTCACCCAGTAAGAGCGTGCGCCCCATGTAGGCTGAGTCCTTTCCAGCGGCCCGGGTTCAAATCTGACCTGCGGCCCTTTGCTGCATGTCATCTCTTCTCTTTCTCTCCCCCTTTCCTGTCTATCCTCTGACACTATCAAATAAAGAGAAAAGCCCCCCCCCCCAAAAAAAAAGAACATGGTACCACAGTACTTAACTGTTTCTTACTATAAACAACACTGTTAGCGCATCTCCATGATGCAAGCCTTCGGTTATCGTGCACCACCCCCACCCCTCCTCCACGCAGTTGCTAGCGTTTATCCCGTCAAATCAAGGAGGACACAGAGGATAAAAAAAAGTTAGGACTTTTCAGAAGAGGAAATTATCTTGTAATCGTTATGTCCTCTTTGTCTCCAAAGCTGACACCACTGATGTCAGCTTTGGACATCATGTCAGCTGTGACGTAAAACACATCACTCGAGCTGATGATCACGAATGTCGGCACCATTTTGTAAACATAACCATACTGAGAAACACAGGAAAGAGTTTTGGTTTGAATGTAACGCACATTCATTTATATAAAATAGTCACACACTGTAGCGTTAAGAGAAAATCATAGCCACTTTAGGAGGTGGCTTGACAGATTTTATTAATTTTAATTTATATGTTGCGGGTGAGGGAAGTAGAGGACCCAAAATGCAGAGAGAGCAGGCAGGCAGGCAGGCAAACGTTGAAGTGGAGGATTTAATAAAAACAAAAGCGGCAGTACAAAGACTGGAAAACTCCCAAAAAATAAACTGACAGGAAAAACATAGGCAGGAGCAAACTGACGCAGGCACAAACACAAGGCACAGGGAGGAAACACAAGGGCATGGCTACAAAACGATCTGACAAAACACAAAGGGATTCACAGAGGTTAAATACATGAGGTAGGGAGCAAACAAGGAAAAGGTGGTAACATCAGGTGCAACACATCAGGGCGGGGCAGGACAATCAACAAAGGCGGGAAAACTCAGGAAGTAAATCGGACAAGACAAGACAGAAAACCAGACTATCAAAATAAAACAGGAAACAGGAACACAGACAGAAAACATGACATCAACCAAACACAGACACTTGACAAACCACTAGGCAACACAAGGAATAACAGAGAAGACAGGAATAACTGAAACACACAATACACAGACCAGGGGTCTCATTTATAAAACTGTGCGTAGGATCCTTACTATAAGTGTACGTGCGCCCAAATTGGCGTACGCCGAAAAAAAGTCAGATTTATAAAACCGTGCGTACGCACACCTGTAAGCAATGTTCCCTTTATAAATCACAGATTGACTACAAGTGTGCGTACGTGGTTCAGCCTCTTATCCCGCCCTGTACACGCCCATTTTTAACCATAAATAGTCAATGTAAAGCCCCTCGTGAATGCTGATCAGTATGTTAATGACCCTGGCAGTTGTTCTTCGTTACACCGAAACATGCCGAATCATGACGACTGGCGGAGAAAACAAACAAACAAAAAAAGAGGCTCGGGAATTGCTGCCAATTGAATTATAATTTCATTGTCGCACAGCGTATTCAAACCGGATCTATAGACTACCTTTATTCATAACATCTTCCAAATCAGCAGGCATTAGGCTACGGCACTCGGGGACAGCTTCGATATACCAGACGTATATAATAAGATTTAACAGAACTATATATTATATCCAAACAAGCCTTAGTGATGAAGTTGAAGATTATATATAATATTTATTTTAAAAAACACTTAGCTATCAGCCATTTCCCTCTGGAAACTGCCGGTTTCACCCAGAGTGGCGAGGACCTGTATTTGGACCGGGATGGCACGGTTCCGGCGCGTTGCCCTCTCTACTGGACCCAATTTAGTACATAGATCCAAGAACGCGGCTATATTACTATTACAGCTATATTAGGGAGTCGTCATGGTCCCTGAAGTCTCTTTTTCTCCTTATTCTTCCATTGCTGTCCTCCTGCAGGGCCATCAGTGCCATCATGCAGCATTACGCACGGGTTCACCGCAGTATTTATATGTTTAGTCTACAACAATTTGTGATTGTTAACACCTTGATAAAATCACAGCAACAACTAGTGGTATCCCCCACCCCGAAATACAATTTGAAATCGAAATGTAATAGGCAAACACACTTTTCTTCATGCAGGGTTTGTTATAAACAGTATTACATTTTAGACCGATAACGAGGACATATAGAGTAACGATTGCGCGAGAGCTTAATGGCTGTATTTCCAGACTTTGACATTTGATGATATATGCACAGTTTTAAAGACAGATATTTAGTTATTTACACTGTGATGTGCAGTTATCTAATGCTAGGGTATTTAATGCTATCCTGTATTCCATGCAGTTGGACCATCTCCTGCTCCTGCGCTCCGTAGCGGACAATGTGACGGCGAGACAGCGCTGATTAAATATTAAGAATGAGTTTTTATTTAAGATTTGAGTTTGAGGTGTTTATGGAACAATTATCACTCAGTACAAGCGCAAATAATTCTGCTGGATTTAATCTTCATATGGTGTGAAGAAATGTGCGTGAGGCATTATTTTTTAATACTTAAACATATTAAGAGTAATATTCCCACATGTAGGACTACTTTCTGCAGTCTGACTTCAGTTCACCACCTCACCATCTGCGTAGCCAATTCCTATTTTGTCTCCATAATGTGCGTACGCATGGGTCAGACCCCCCCCCAGATGCTTTTTTCACCTGGGTCTAACATTGGGAGAGTTAGCGTAGAGTAACGTTATCAGCTGAATAGCTTAGCGCAGGGGCTAATGGATCCGAAGTGTCTCTTAACATTACCCCACTAATAATGCCCAAAATGATACCAAACATCTACAGTAGTACAAATAGGTTATGTACTGATAAAACAATGGATTGTAAAGTTTGTAAGTACACCAGAAGTGTATGTAAATAACACTTGCCTGCTCTCTTCTGCTCTCTGTTGCTGCTGCTGCTGCTACCTGCAGTTAGACGAGTGTTTAGGGCTGTCCACCAATTACAACACCGTAAAGAGATGCAACAAAAATATTTATTAATTTAATGATTAAATAAGGTAATGTCTCCAAACTTACCTCAATTATAACTTGTCTCCTGCTAGTTATTCCACAGCACTTACTTAAAAAAATAAGTTAAATTAAAACTCTTTACGGTGTTGTAATTTGTAGACAGCCCTAAACACTCGTCTTACTGCAGGTAGCAGCAGCAGCAGCAGAGAGCAGAAGCCAGCAGGCAAGTGTTATTTACATAAACTTCTGGTGTACTTACAAACTTTACAATCCATTGTTTTATGAGAGCATAACCTATATGTACTACTGTAGACGTTTGGTATCATTTCGGGCATTATTGGGGTAATGTTAAGAGACACTTCGGATCCATTAGCCCCTGCGCTAAGCTATTCAGCTGATAACGCTACTCTACGCTAACACTCCCAATGTTCGACCCAGGTGAAAAAAGCTTCTGGGGGGGCATCACTATTTTATGAATGAAACATGGCGGAGAAACGTCAAAGTGCTGATAACTCCTCTGTATCAAAAAAGAAAGTAAGGCTCTATCTCGAGAGTTACCTCAACTTCGGTTTCGGGGGGGGGGGCTCAAGGAAAAAAGGTTGGGAACCACTGCTTTACAGGGTTGCAGGAAGCTGGAGCCTAGATTTAAAAAAAAAAAAAGAAAAAGGGGAGGTTTTAACAAAGTGTACTAATTAGTACACTTAGTAGTAGTAATTTGAGCTGCTGTGGAATCTACTGTCCATGTGAAAATAATTCCAAAAGGTACCACTGTGTGGCAGCATAACACAACAGAATGTGCTTTTTTGCTCTGCATGTTGCATATTGAAAAGCAGGACCTGCTTATAAACTAGAAATGTAATTTTTGGTATTTTTTGTATTTTATTAGTTTGTTTGTCAGGGACCATGCACAGTTCAGGTCCTGTACCAGAGTTAGCTATACAGCTAATTTACATCTGTGGTCCCTGGGCAAGAGAGATAAAAGGACAATGTAGACAATACAGACAATACTATCAAAACAGATAAAAACTTAACAACTAACAACATGTGACAAGCATTACATCACATATAAACCAGAATAGAAAATATACATTCCATGTTATAAAAAGATCAATGATCACATAGTTGATTCGCCTTCAGCCAAGTCTTAAGGACATTTTAAAACTGCTGAGACTTGCACAATCTCTAATGTGAAGTGGAATTAAGTTCCACTTTTCTATTACAGTAAATGAAAAAGCTGATTGACCATATTTAGTCTTAATCAATTCGAAAAACAATTCAAAAAACTTACCTAACAACCTAAATAAAGCATGGTTTATTAGGGCCCGAGCGCCGACAGCGGCGAAGGCCCTATTGAAACTGAAGGAATTAATCTTTCTATTCTTTCTATTCTTTCTATTCTTTCTTCCGTCAAATGAATTGGCTTTTTGAGGGCGAAACTTGACGAAACTTGGTACACATATGTAACATGTTGAGATGTACAGAAAACTTCATAAGAGCCATACCCTAAACCCAACAGGAAGTCCGCCATTTTGATTTCAAAGTTCGAAATTAGTGCGATTTTGGCCATTTCCACATGTCGTACTTTAACGAACTCCTCCTAGAGATTTCATCCGATCAACTTCAAACTTGGTCTGTGCCATCTTAAGAAGTTAAAGATGAAAAGTTGTTAAAAGAAAAACTTTTCGTCATAGGACGTGGCCGTGACGGGGCGGCCATTTTGTGCGTTTCGCCGCCGAAACAGGAAGTGGGTGTAACTCAAGTGTACGTTGTCCGATTACCTCGAAACTTTTCAGGATTCATAAGAGTCCAACCCTGAGGACAAATAAAGGCCGATATTTACTTAAAGTCATAGCGCCCCCTAGTGGCAACAGGAAGTAGGCCTAAAAGTCAAGGTGCTATACTTTAACGAACTCCTCCTAGAGATTTCATCCGATTCACTTCAAACTTGGTCTGTACCATCCCAACACCTTAACGATGAAAAGTTATTAAAAGAAAAACTTTTCGTCAGACGGTGTGGGCGTGGCGTGGCGGCCATTTTGAGTGTTTAGCGATGAACAAAGAAGTTGCTGTAACTTGAGTGTACGTTGTCGTATCTGCCCGAAATTTCTCACGATGGACAAGGGTCCAGGCCTGAGGACACCTACAGGCCAAAATTTATTTTTGGTCATAGCGCCCCCCGCTGGCAACAGCAAATCTGCCTTATATGACAAAAATCATCCGATTTGCATGAAACTCAGAATGTGTGGTCTACATGTGATACTGAGCCGCCCCCTATAATATGACCACGCCCACTTACTCAGGCCACGCCCCCTTTCATAACATTTGAACCGTTTAAGGTCGAGTCTTGTGTGAGGTGTCATTGAACTCAGCAGAGAGTTCCTTCTTTATTGGTGATGGTTTGGCCCGCCCCCTATGCATAAGCCACGCCCCCTTTCATAACATTTGAACCATTTAAGGTATACCCTTGTGTGAGGTATCATTGAACTCAGCAGAGACTTCCTTCTTCATTGGTGATGGTTTGGCCCGCCCCCTATGTTTAAGCCACGCCCCCTTTCATACATGCTGACCCATTTAAGGTAGAGTCTTGTGTGAGGTATCATTCTTCTCAGCAGAGGCTTCATTTTTAATTGTGATGGTTTGACCCGCCCCCTATGCTTTAGCCACGCCCCCTTTCACAGCTAATGAACCGTATGACGTAGAGTCTTGTGTGAGGTATCGTTGAACTCGGCGGGGAGTTCCCTTTTCGTTGGTGACGGTTTGCGCCGTCTGACTGCCGTGCAAATCGGTCGCAAGGAGCGGCGTCCGCCGGTAACCCCGACGCACGCAGAGGCGCGAGGGCCCGTCCATCGCTGCTCGCAGCTTTAATTTACTTTTATTATCTGTGATTTAAAGAGATTTGAAACTGTTTAATGATGACATGACAAACTACTAAACAATATTTTTTATTAATTTCGAGAACATACAATTGCAACAAAGTAGATAAGATCTAGATAAAAGATATCTCGGTTCCTCTTTATAAAATATAAATAGTACAACAAAGTGCACATCTGTCACAGTTGTCAAATGTATAGGCAATTATGTCAACAAGTTGAAATATTGCCACCATCATAATATGATTTTTTCATTTCATATCATGATTTTACAAATGATACCGGTTTTATCGTGACCGATATAATATGGCACACCCCTGTAGTGAGTTCATTTGCCATAACCAAGTGAATGGTAACCAGCCACACAATAAACTTCAGGATTAGTGGTTGTTTTCAGATTAGAATAAGAAAAACTATGTGTTTTAAGTGGTATATAAATATTGTACTCATATTTAGAATGTTGTCACAACTTAAAATCTGAAGCACAGATCTGGTGTATAAGTACTGACTTATTTACAACTTTCTATTGTGCATACTGTGGAACTGTAGCCCATTATATCACTGCCTCTCCAGTCTATTTGCGATGTTTGGAAAGTAGGGCTCCATTGTATGCTGGTAACCACACAGGAAGTGCAAACTGACCAAATGCAAATGCAAATGTATAAGGAGGAACTTGTACTGATAAGAATGGATGTATTCTGTCTGCCTGTTTTGCCTATTGTCCTCTGTCCAGGTTTGAGGAGTAGGATGGTATGCTGGGGAAACCTGTCCATCATCAAAGGGTCACAGGTGTTATCACAGTAACAGATATGTTTCCTGTAAGGATAAAACTCATGATCATTTCAAGGTAGAGAGGGTTGCTGGATCTGGATGACACTGAACATACAATTTTGTCAGCGTCTGGATTTGATGATCATCTTAATCCTAGTCTGGATCAATGGAAGTACATTTTCAGGATGAAGCCTGAGGGCCGAATGTTGGGCATTGTCCCTCACCTTCTGCTCTCTGGATGTTGCCTTTCTCAAACTCCCTTTATACAGGAAACAACAACAGCCTCCGAGCTAGCAACCTACCAAATGGAAGTTTTGAAGAAAATTTAGACAGCACAATAAGGCAGGCCTGATTGGTTCTTTTTGGTAAATTATTGTAAAGATTTACAAAGAATATGTTTACGGCATAAGCTATCTAACTGGGACGTTTTGGGACCGACTGGCAGGGATTTGCTATGGACGAAGTACACATGGTGATGTTTAACCATGTATCCAGCTCATTTCAATAGCTCACTTTACTGTTAACTTAATATTTTATCTGATGTTTTCCTTTGCAGGGTGCAAATGTACCACCAAAACAAGTTCCTTTCCAAGACTATTTTGCAGAGCCACCATCGCTGTGTCTGGAACTTAGCGCCGCCCAAGACGATTGAGATTGGTTTAAAGAAATACAAAACAATTCGTACAAGCTCAGGCATACATTCCTTGTCAGTAAACCTTAATGATATAGACTCATTTGATCCGTACACAGCAAATAATCTCTTTCAATGACATTGGTAACCTACATTTTTGCACATGTATGCTTCACGTCGGGCTGAACACCCCTTAGCTTTAATATAATCACAAGTGTGATGGCATGTGGCTCAGAGTGTACAGAGGGTCGGCCCTCAACCCCAAGATTGGTGGTTTGATCCTGGCCTCCTCCAGCCTCATGTCAAAGTGTCCTTGAGCAAGACACTGAACCCCAAGTTGCTCCCTGGGTTCTGTATTTCTATGTGTCCACTGCTCCTATTGTTTAGGATGGGTTAAATGCAGAAATTGAATTTCACTACAGTTGTATGTTTAAAATTAAAGTTTGTTTACAAACTCACTATTGTAATCTATTACTTAAAGGGTCATTTCTGTATTTCCCCATGCATTGGTGTTTAAGTGACTTATGTGAACAAACATCTTTAAAATTGGTCCAGTATTGAGCTGGAATGCTTTAACCAGTAGCTGCCAATCAGGCTGCAATGTAACCCTATAGGGCAAATGCACACCATCAAATTATGTCCACTAAAAGGGCTGTTTTTGCCACTGACAGGCTCCGATTGTCTGTGTGACAACATTATGGAAAGGATCCCTACAGAGATAAAGCTTTTTGTTAAAGAGTATGATCACTTTTGTATAACCAGAAACAGACGAAAATGGCCATCGCCAAACTCACCAGACTCCATTTCAATAAACAATACTTTTAGTGTGTATAAAGCCAGCATATTTCCATATGTAAGTGGGTGAATTGAGAATTTATTTCAACCAAACCAGAGTGGTCATTATTGTAGCAGTGGATCGTATCTGGATAGACAAACCAAGATGTCTTTTGATAATTTTATTTTGTTTCTGTCGACTTTGAATGTAATGTGTTTTATGGTGATAGAATTATTTAAACAGAGTCTGGTGGGTTTGACGATAGACATTTTGGGGCTGTTTCATGTTAAACAAAGTAATCTTATTCTTTAACAAAAAGGCCTATATCTGTAGGGATCCTTTTCATAATGTTGTCAGACACTTAGAATAATAATCTGAGCCTATCAGTGGCCAAAACAGCACTTTTACTGGAGGTAAATTGAAGGTGCGCAATTGCTCAATGACGTTACATTGCACCTTGTTATGTCTAGTACTGGACCAATTTCAAAAAAGGTTGTTCAGTCACTCACAAAAACAGAAAAATAGGGTCCAGGTTAAACAAAATTTAGCTAGCCTTTAAACCTAGACACAGATGTGACAGACCTAATTTGATCTGGCAGTTTGTTCCGGAGAAGAGGGACAACAAAAGTTCAAAGTAACTGAGCTATCCTGGCACTCACTGTATTGCAGAGAGACAGTGACTCAAAGGGCCCTATCTTGCATTCAACGCAATCGCCTTTGTACACTGACACATGTATCATTCCTATTTTGCACACGACGCACAGGGGGACTTTTCTCTCCACAGACGCACGTCGGTAAATTAGGGAATGTATTTGCGCCCCCGGGGTCGGTTCAGCGAAAAGAGGAGGCGTGTTCAGGCGCAAACGTTCCCTGATGCTATTTTGCAGTTTCAGAAAAACAATTCTGCCACTGACCAGGAAAAACCTGGTCTAAAGTTATTGGCGCTAGTCTAAAGTCAGTGGCGTGTTATTCAGATGTTATTTTAGGGGCACATGCTTGGCCATAATGTAGCGTGCACACAACGCGCATACACTTTGAGTCTCTCATCTACACGGACGCAGCAGTTCCCATTTTTACAAACCATACATAATTACAAAGAAAAATATTACTGAAAATGCACTTCAGGTGTTTGGATGGGTCAGGAGGCACTTTACAGTACAGTCCTCAAAATGTGTGTGTGGCTTGTTGTGTTTTACACAACATTTCCATGAATCATGGATGTGTTGATGACATATATGAGGAAATATTAGAGGACATAAGGAGACGTGAACGTGAATGTTGAACTACGGTGCGATTGGACACTCCGGCGGGATCTGGTCCGGGAGTGGCAATGTGCTCCTGATGGAGCGGGTGAACGGAGATGGAGTGGGGGGAAGAGGAAGGGCCACAACAGGTGCAGATGGTGCGTTTGGAGGCCCACGCTCCATGGCTGCAGCAATCCTCTCCAGACTTGAGGAGATGCACCCGAGAGGCCGCAGCAACATCGCCACCCGGACAAGACGGGCATTTATTACTTTGCCGCACCCCGGACAGCTCCCGCTGGCGTGCGCCAGGCAAATCCGCCGTCATAATAGCAATCAGCCATGGAACAAGCGCGCCTTGTCTTAAAGGGAATGTGAGATGACGCTCTGATTGGTTTATTGCAAGTTACGCCCAAACCACACTTAGCTACTTCAGACCAACCCAAATTTTAGATTTGCGTCAGGCGCAAGAGTCATTTATCCCGCCGTTATAATAGCAACAGCGCCCGAGATCTGCCCCCACAAAGCTACTTGCGTTTCACGTTTGATACTTGCGTTTCAGATCGTTAAAATAGGGCCCAAAGTGTGAATACGTACCCCCTCTGAATTTCCTGTCTGTAATTAAAACCACATTTCCCATAAAACCTGTTACTTCACGATCCCTCCCCCTTTTCATCTTATCATGACAGTAATGATTTTTCCGTCAGCCAACGCCTACCAGTAACTCTGCAATGCAGTCTTAAGGTCATTAGAGACGGCCAGCCTTTTTGCTGATTACATGTTGATGATTTATACATGGTATGATAATGCTCTCATGCTACATGCAGCACATTTAAGTTAATCAAAACAGCTTATGTTACATACAAACTAGACACAACAGTATGGTACAGTATAATGTGTTGCAGCCAGCTGGGCCTGCAGCAATGCCCCAACATTATGTTGTATTTTTGTAACATGATATCCTGTGTTCGCAGGGTGGGCACACGCATCTTGGACTTCCCCTGGACCACGCTGTACACTGTGGGGCTGTGGCTGTGCATAGCCTGCTGGTGACTGTCTGGCTGTATTAGCATCAAATGGACTTCCTGGCTCGAAGTCTCTGGAGAGCAGCCAAACAGACACAGCTCTCTTAAAGACACATTACGCTGGTGAATGATGGGGGAAAAATCAATGTAGGGATGCATTTATTCCGCTATAACTTTTAAAAGCAGGGCAAATATACAGTTTTTACACTCCAAATATGTGTTTATGGCTAATGTGGCTTTACTTAGAACTATATAGTAAGCTATCTGCCTGTCATTGCTCCACCCCTCTAATGCACTTAGTTTGACACTGATTTGTCATATTAATCTATATTTCCTGTTGTCAATGGGAGGCTCTCATTCCTTATCCATATATTCAACTCTACAGAAGCAGTGAGGTTGAGGGTAAAAAGGTTGACGGTTTTGTGTAACAGATAGAAAGGTTGCCTTGACTAATCTTATTATTTTAGGATGATTATTTCACCCCCAACGCCCACATAATATGAATGCAGATACTCTGCCTTTGGATCATCTTTAGGGAATGTGGAGATGCAGTATCTAACAATTAAAATCTTGCCCATCTTAAAATTGGCTTCATATTTACAGTCCTTAGGAATAAAGTAACTGTTTTGCTGTGTGTCTGTCTGTTAGCTTACTAATTACTAATATTTAGAGAAATTAATATGATAAATTAATCTGCAATATAATACATTTGATTGTATTTTAAATTTGAAATTTCCCATTGGCTTGATTGTATGATTTCCTTTTAAGGCAGAAGCTGAGATGGCAGTAACTCTGCTGACCTAGTTAACTTTAACCAGAGGTTAGCTGGGGTTTTGTCTCAGTAATGACTGGGATAATGTCTCATTTATTCAGATGGAATAACAAAACTTATTACAAAGACGCCGGATCCTCAAAATATTAAATAGCATCTTTAGTCAGATAAGAGCTAGGCAAAAATCAATAAACTTAATTTTAGCTTTTGCTAAGGCTAGATTTTTCTTGCTTTAACTGTCAAGTTAAAAGTCTCTGTACAACAAAGTCCAGTAAAAGCAAAATGGTTTGCTGGTTACTATACATGATCAAACATGTTTATACATCTCTATTGCAGACACATTTTTATGTAGTAACACAGAAATTGAGATTCCAGAATGAACTCAATTTTGACCAAATCTGTTAATGTTTTGATTTTTTGGTTATATTGTAGTGATAACGTATTTCATGTAGCCTATGTTTGTTTTATTTATTTATTTATTTATTTTGTTTTTAAATCTGCTCAATCAATGGCCTAGGCTTCAATGATACATCTCTGTAAAGACACCTTTTATTCTGCTTCTTTCTCAGCTGAGCCTTTGTATTTCACAGCATCTTCTACAAAGCCAGCTAAGGGTGTAACCTGCAGGCAAACAAACACAGTTTGTCTGATGTGTGTATGGCCTGAAAGGGATGTGGTTTGTAGCAGAATGTAAGACAGCTGAATGCTGCGGCACTGGGAAGTCAGTAACCCGATATGAGAGTGAATCAGTGGTTCTCTGAGCAGACATGCTACATGAGCCCAGCTGTTCCTGTCTAACACCTGTCCACTCCAATAACCCCATTCCCCACAGTATCTACATAACAGCACCAGTCGCACACTGGAAGACCATTCCCCGAGCTGGTGCATTATTGACCTCAAAATGCATTTATGTGTTTGTGTGTGATTTTCTATGAGTGCATAGTTATTCTACACCCTAGTATTATGCAGTTCATTTTCTTACGGGCTTATATATTTTCAGCTCCAAAAGGGGGCATGACATAAAACATTCGGAAACCACTGATTTACAATGTACATATCAAGGTGGCATTTATTATATAGTAGGCTTACATATATTGTTTATTTTGTACTGATAGCAATCATTCACCTTTATATATATGCACTTGCTACTGGTTGCATTTTCTAAGAGAGAAATAATTGAATTGACTTTATGATTTGAAGCTGTAGCCTGGAAATATGAGATAACCATTTTGTAGTCCATCTGTTTTGCTGTTTTTTTACATTCAAAACAGCGCACATTAACGAAGCTCCAACTTTAGCGGAAAATATCATAACTGCAGTGTTGGATCAGCCCAAGAAATTACATTAAATATAAAAACAACAGTAACATTTGTTTTTCCAGAAACAATGTCCAACAATGTATTGGAGAATCCACAGAACACAATATCAACAGTTTCCTTTGGGACTACTTTCTTTTATAAAAAATAGTCCAAATGAAATATTTTGGGATTGAAGTTAAAGTTATACATTCTTACATTCAATCTACTTTATTTTGAAAATATTCAAATTAATTCCAAAGACTATGTTTTCTAACACAGTTCCTCCCTGTTAGACAGACAGTGAGAGTTTCTGTGATTCTGTTATGGTTTTACTAAGTAAACATGTTTTATGATCAAATGACATCAGTGACTTTGTTACTGTGAAAGCATTGAAGCATTACAATCTCTGATGTGGGTGTGTCTATCCTAGCAGCATCTGTTTCCTTTTTTTTTTTTTTATTGATCTAGCTGCTGGAGGCTGAGTGCTGAATGCTGCAGTGTTCTGAGACATGCTGAGTCATGGGAAGCAGCACTGATTCAACAGGGTTTCACAGAGACCGTATGTATGTAAGCACACTGTGGGAAGTGCTTCATCATGAGGTAATGTACTCATAAAAAGCATCAAACAGCAAAATCTCCTTTCGATGCACTGAAAGGTTCATGCATTAATCTCCAGCTGACCTGCTCAAGCTGTCACCACAAACCACTCAATGCACTCCATCCCCCCAAACAAAGAGATCAATGAATAATGTATCAGTAATAGCACAAAGGCAGCAGACTGAAGAGGAACACAACTGACTGAGATCAAAGAAGGGATCCACTAAGTCTGTAACACTTATTACTGAAATATGCTTACATGTTACAGTATAGTCAAGATACCTTCCGCCGGATTTCACTTATTTGGGCCGGATATCCGTTGCCTTGGGCTTCCTTTGTGTTGGCATTTTAAACCCCGGTCAATTTATGTGGACTATGGCTAACCTTTTTCTCAGGTCTCTGCAAGGTAAATCGAGACAGCTAGCTAGACTATCTGTCCAATCTGAGTTTTTCTGTTGCAAGACTAAAACAACTTTTGAACGTACACACGTTCCACCAAAACAAGTTCTTTCCCGAGGCTATATTGCAGAGGCACCGTCCTTCGTAGCGCCGCCCAAGACGATTGTGATTGGTTTAAAGAAATGCCAATAAACCAGAGCAAGTTTTTCTCCCATCCACGAATGCTGTGTGGAGGAAGGTCTGGTAATGCAGGACTACCTTGACCCTACGCACACAAAAATGTTTCAACTATAACAACACAATATGTGTAAAATCACACAAAATCACAACATTTTCCTATTTATTTATACATTATGATCTGGTGCCAGGCAGTAAATACAAAGCACATCTTATGCTGATTGAACCACAATTACACAAAGTGACACACAAACTGATGACAGTTTATTCTTTTACCAAATGCCATGGCAAACCATTCAATGGTTGTTGAGATATACCTCTTTCATTCAACAACTGCATTAACATTCATTCTTTTGGGACCATGAATATCTACTAAAAGGCCATGACAATCTATCCAGTAGTTGCTGATATATTTACGAGCTCGGAATTCGTACAACCTCGCAGTAGCCCGAGTTCAAAATCCAACATGGCTGCCCCCTGTATCAACAGTTGTGAAAGCTGCAGTAACATAAAGTTATTAGCACTTCTGTCTTATTTGTGTCTCATTAAATCAGTCGTTCACACAGGCATGTCTAACTTCTATCTGTGGACATGTTGTTACGCTGTTTGCATGCACAAAAAACGGCGTAATGCATTGTTATCAACTGGTTGCTAACAGAATCAGAATAAGAATCAGAAATACTTTAATAATCCCAGGGGGAAATTATTTTCGTTACCACTCCAGGTATACAAACAACAAATAAAAACAACATATATTATCAATACTTCAAACATATATAATAAAAACAAATATACAGTAATAATATATAAAATATGAAATGTGCAATAGCTAACCGGGCTATAGCTAATGAAAACAATGAAAATCCGACTTTAAATAGAACGCATTCAGATCGGGTATGACGTCATTCCCAGTTGCGGCTTTCGAGTTCCGAGGTAAATAGAACGCGGCATAACATCATTTCATACACATGCATTATAGGTCACTGAAAGCAGAGAAAGCAGAGAAAATTCAGCCAGGGGGAAGATTTTTTTGAAATATTAGCCTGACATGCCTTCCTTGTCCAGATTTAACTGAATCTTTACAGTGTTGTGATATAATGTTTCCTCCATAGGCCTACAAAAGACATTAAGGCTGTCTTAACTGATAACAACACATGTAATACACTATATGTGCATATGACTTGACTGGCCTACAAAGAGCCCTGACCTCAACAGTTACAGCAAGCACCTGAAAACAACAAGGCCCAATGCAGACAACGGGATACAGTAGCTGGTCATATTTCCATGTATCGTGATTCATCCTCTCTGTGACATGGCACTGTCATGGAGCAAACAGAGGAGGCCTTTGTGTGTCAGATTACAATGCACACACAGAAGAGACTACAAGCGTGACCTACATACTGGTATGGTATGGTAAGCACAGCAGTGGTGTTCGTGTAAAAAACATCTAGGGCCCAAGCAGTGTGAATATAAATTTGTAATAACACTACCGTATTTAGATTTAATGAGACTCACTCAATAAAATACTATACACCCACCTAAAGTCTATAGTCTGCACAACAAGTAATCTACATAAAAATGTATGGTATGCATAGATACTGGGCACAGAAGTCCACAACGCCCAGTGAGAAAGCCTAATCGTCATGGCGACAACCACCTAGGATGTATCCTCCCCCCCCCCTCAGTTGTTAGAGACATGGCCGTGGCCCATGCAGAAGAGCTGGTGTCACAGTCACATTCTCGCCTGGAATTCAGATTAACTATTAATAAGCCCATCAGCCCTCATCCCGCAACCCTGCTTTACAGCAGACAATACATGTAGCCTACAAACACACAAAGGCTTTTCTTTTCTCCAGGCATCCTGTGTCTGAGCCATGTCCAGTGTTTAAACCTTACATTGAAGCTGAATTCTAATATTTTTAGTCTTACATTATCTTAAGAATCAGCCATAAATAGATTCCATCAGCCATAAATAGATTCTCTGTCTGGCAGGTTAAAAGCCTATTCAGGCTGAAAGAAAGCACTTTACATAATATGGGCTATTAGAGGTTTGGTGTAGCCTATGCACATCCTGTGGGAAATAATTGTAATTTTTTTCTTTTGATTCTGAATCAGTTTTTCAAATCTGTGTGCATTGGCACATCACCATCACACATGATCATTATGATTACCGTATGTATGTGTGCAGTGCCCTGATAGATAAAGTCTACTACCAGGGCACTACACAGCTCTTTTTGGTTGCCTGCCTTGATAATAATATTATAGTCCTAGCCCTTCTGTTCACACACAAATATCCCTGCCCCTTACAGTTTCTGTAAATATGAAGTTATTGCCTAGTTGTTTTAATGATGCCGCTTTTATTTAGAGTAGGCCTAAGGGGAACTAATATGTAGACTTAAGCTGCTGTTGTGCTTAGCTGGAATGTAAAACTGTAGACTCGTTGACCTAGAGGCGCATGACTGAAAATCATGGTTGTTGCCACGACAGTCATGTCCAGTTCTGTTACGATCGTTTCCGCTAGCGAACCTCTGCTAAACTGGACCATTGTATGCTGTTACGTTAGTCCGCCACGTGGACTGTGGCTAACTAGAAGTCAACTAAGGAGTCTTACAACTGATCAAATTAAAATAATTTACTTTTTGATTGTCGAAATGAAATGTTTCACTGTCTTTTACAGACGCTAACTTGCGGCTGTTAAATGCAGAATTAAATCTGTTGTCGGTGTCGCTTTTCTTTTCCGCCATCATGAGGAAGTAGGCCAACGTCTTCAGATTAGACGTTAGTCACACGTCTGAGATGAATCTGATTGACAGGAAGATTAGACCAATGGCGGATAAGCATTGAAACATTTGATTGGTTTAAGATTGTGTCTGTAGATGACGCTTTCGAAAATCAGCCAATACACATTCGATCTTAGACGTAAAGGGCGGGTCTTGTTGTAGTATAAAATAGGAGGTTGAGCCGTTGTTCACACACATAAAGAAAGGCGGTATCAGTCGTAGAAAGGTCCACCCCACCTCCAGAAAGCAAAATGAGGGAAATTGTGCATCTCCAAGCTGGCCAGTGCGGAAACCAGATTGGTGCCAAGGTTAGTAAAACTGTATTTGCCGTTTGAGTTCTAAATTGAATGGTTTTATTCATAAACGCCGTGTTCTCTTCTTTAGGACCCGGTGCTTTGTGCCTATAACGGTAACGTCAACGTTACATTACTCTTCCCACGAACCACGCCCTGGGAATATTAATGTGCCCTTTGTGAAAATTGCAGTTTTAACTTTTTGATTTGAACGATTTCCCCTTTGGGATGTCTTTAGGGCCGTAATATGTCGATGTATAGACTAATAAAAACGATTTCACTTTTTTCTTTTTTTTTTTGCATCTTTTTAAATGTATCGAAATTTAATGTAAAGCCCAATGTAGCAGAACATCAAACAGCTACATAGCAATCGAAACACTATAACAACGTTTACGTTGAAGAACTAACCTTGGGATATTGTCGCCTTTGTTCTATTGGCTAACGTTACTGCAATGCGAAAAAACGGATAATTGTCCATTAAAACAAGCTCCTAGCTACTCTTGTAACGTTAAATGAACAGTATAATTTTATGTAAATAACCATCATTTTCCAAGGTAACGTTAGATATAGTGATTTTTGGAACGTTCACTGCTCATTGAGGCCTAGCGTTACTTGGCAATGCCTTTTGAACAGCGCCCGGCTTTTGCTTGAAGTAGGCGGTCTTGGCGGTTAGTGACGTAGCAGGATTTTTCAAATTCATAATCTATGAGTCGCAGCCAATAGGGGATCAGGCCGCGCGCGCCAATGTTGCACGGCGGGAAATGAAGTAGTCACTCCAGCCTTCTACATTAAAAAGGACTGTTAAATAAACCAGTTATAAATAAACTTTTTGTCTTGCAGTTTTGGGAGGTGATAAGTGATGAGCATGGAATCGACCCAACTGGTACATACCACGGTGACAGTGACCTGCAGCTGGACAGGATCAATGTTTACTACAATGAAGCCTCAGGTAAGTATTTATTTGTACAGGATAAAATACAGACTTTTCTTTGCCATTTATTTCCCTAACTCCTGACCTGCTTTTGTAGGTGGGAAATATGTCCCCCGCGCTGTGCTGGTTGATCTGGAGCCAGGTACCATGGACTCTGTGAGGTCTGGACCTTTCGGCCAGGTCTTCAGACCAGACAACTTTGTGTTTGGTAAATTACTTTTTTGTGTGAATTTGTCCAGTGAATTTCAGCTACTCCATTATGCTTTTGTTTAATTTTTTTATATAAATGCGTGAACCTTAATCTTTGTTTTACAGGCCAGAGTGGTGCTGGCAACAACTGGGCTAAGGGTCATTACACAGAGGGTGCAGAGCTGGTGGACTCTGTCCTCGATGTGGTGAGGAAGGAGGCAGAGAGCTGCGACTGCCTTCAGGGCTTCCAGCTCACACACTCCCTGGGTGGTGGCACAGGCTCTGGTATGGGCACCCTGCTCATCAGCAAGATCCGTGAAGAGTACCCCGACCGCATCATGAACACCTTCAGCGTGGTGCCTTCCCCAAAAGTATCGGACACAGTTGTTGAGCCCTACAACGCCACACTATCGGTCCACCAGCTGGTAGAAAACACGGACGAGACCTACTGCATCGACAATGAGGCTTTGTACGACATCTGTTTCCGCACCCTTAAACTCACAACCCCCTCATACGGTGACCTCAACCACTTGGTTTCTGCCACCATGAGTGGTGTCACCACCTGCCTCAGGTTTCCCGGACAGCTCAACGCCGACCTGCGTAAGCTCGCAGTAAACATGGTGCCATTCCCCCGTCTGCACTTCTTCATGCCAGGCTTCGCTCCCCTCACAAGCCGAGGCAGCCAGCAGTACAGGTCACTCACTGTGCCGGAGCTCACCCAGCAGATGTTCGACGCCAAGAACATGATGGCCGCCTGCGACCCGCGTCACGGCCGCTACCTGACGGTGGCTGCCATCTTCCGCGGCCGCATGTCCATGAAGGAGGTGGACGAGCAGATGCTGAACGTGCAGAACAAGAACAGCAGCTACTTTGTCGAATGGATCCCCAACAACGTCAAGACCGCCGTCTGCGACATTCCTCCCCGTGGCCTCAAGATGGCCGCCACTTTCATCGGCAACAGCACAGCCATCCAGGAGCTGTTCAAGCGCATCTCCGAGCAGTTCACTGCTATGTTCAGGCGCAAAGCTTTCCTCCACTGGTACACCGGCGAGGGTATGGATGAGATGGAGTTCACAGAGGCAGAGAGCAACATGAATGACCTGGTGTCTGAGTACCAGCAGTACCAGGATGCCACTGCTGAGGAGGAGGGAGAGTTTGAGGAAGAGGGTGAGGAGGAGCTGGCCTAAATGTGTCACTTCTACAAAGCTCTGCTGAAGTTGCAGTGAAATAACGTTCCATGTCTATCCAGTTTTCAGTGTTCTGTCTGCTGTTCATGTTAATAAAATCTTATGCATTTTTGAACTCTGCTTTCCTGGTTTTAATGACTTGGATATATAGATAGCAGATGCTCTACACTGTACATAAAGTGTAGATGCATAACTGGTGTTTTGCCAGTACTATAAATCCAGGCAGACTCATAAGATGTCTTGTGTGAGCCCTCAAATAACTAATTTCAACCCTTGTGTTGTCTTCCTGTCAACCTTGGGGGGGGACAATGTTCAGTGCTTATTTGTATGTCCCCATATTTTTGGATTACAGAACAAATTGAGAATTTGTCAATTTGACCCAAAGTCAACACAAAGGCTAATTGTTGTGTTAAATGCTATGGAAAAAAAGAAGTGGTTAAATGACAATACAAATGCAGTTAAAGTGTCTCAATTGGCTTTAATAAAAGTAAAATCAGAAATGCAGTATGTTCCAGATTGCTCTAAAATTCTGAATGGATGTGCACAGCTGACATAAAGCAAAGAGCAGATTAATTATAATACCAGATCCTATAATTTCATGGGCTGTTCAACAAACATGGTTACCTTACAACTTTTGACAGCATTTGACTATCAGAATGGCTTAATTGTCCTTTCATCACAAGTTTGTACACATAATATTACTAGGTATGCCAGCAGTGATGAAAATTATACTAATGTGTATCAGTTACTGATAGAAGTTTCTGCAGAATTAAAAGATGTATTTAAAATTCCTCTTCCCGACATTTTCATATAGTTCACTCTTGGAGAGTTTTTGGTTGTGGACACTAGGTGGCAGTGTTGGTTAAGCTATTCTTTTCCACAAGAAGTAGGTGAGGATGCCTATGGTCAATGCCAGCAGTGTCCAACAGCACCCTTTCTTCACCTGGCCCTCCAAGCCCTGCTTCTCTCCAAAGCGTGATACAAAACCACTCTGTAAGAAACAAATAAATTAATGAAAGTTTCAAATGAAATGATACAAGTCAGGACAATAAACTGTGATAATTGGATGTCCTGTTCAAATAATACAGCATTACTTGTGGAGCATCTTCCTTCCTCGAGAGAGCATTCACGTATCATTTAGGAGAGAAAAGAAGTAAGTATAGAAGCAGTTAGTCAAAAGAATGTGGGTATGTTTGGTTTAAATTGTTATTTTTAAGTTTTAATTCAGCATGTGGAAACCAGTTAAATAGAATGTCTTTGTTGTTTGCAGAAATGAAAGGAGTTTTGTAGTATATCTTGTGGAAGTATAGGTCAATTTTGATACAACTTGAGTTGCACAGAGGCCCAAAATTGACTGTGGCAGTTAGTCACATTCATCAGGTCATTTGAACAATTAACATTTTTTTTCAAAATATGCATCATTAAAGCACAATGTGAAGTGAAATAAAAGGAGCCACAATGTAGCATTTCTTACTATATGAGGAAGGGACCCTATCTTAAAGTCTATCTCTAGGTTTTATAAACCTTATTGTTATGCTTAAATGGTGCATATTCCTAAACATTTATATTTTAAAATTTTAATCAAATTACCACTACCTCACTGACACAGAAAAAAAGTGTTAAGATAGTATCATCAAACTCTGGGCAAATAAAGAAGTTGCAATGTGTCTGCAGTGTGCATTGTACCTATGGGGCGTCATTTCCAATGTCCCCCCCACTTTTCAAAATCCCGTTTGTGTCCAGCCCCCCCCCACACACTTTCAAATATGTTTATTAATTTATTATACGTAGCTATTTTAAACAATAAAGAAAGTAAGACATCTTTTTCTTATACATGGTTTAGTACTATTCTTTCTAGAAGAATTTATCATTATGATCAACTAAATTATTTCCTGGATTTTGTATCACCATAATCCCTATAAATGTATGTAGAAATGCAGGAAATTGGATTCAAATCGGAAAGAAATGTTTTGGCGGAGGACCACCTGTTTTGTGTCAAACTTAGAAGACGTAGTGACAACTGAAGACAGACAAGTTCAATCTAAAGTAGATTAAGCCCTAGGCCGTTTAAAAATTGCATCGCGATTGATTTTTTATTTTAACTGCTTCACGATGCATCGTTACATCCCTAATGCTAAAGTCAAATTACTAAACACGAGAAGCACTGCACAACCTGTGAAAACAATAGTATCATGTTGTTTGAGAGTCTGGTGGAGTTTAGTCTATTCCAATTTCATTTTATTTATATACTTTTTTTGAATCTATTGTTAGATGATACTACACACAGGCCTGAAATACAGAAACATGCTCAGGTCCTATACTGTTCATGCACAAATGGAGAGATGTGAATGAGGGGACTGCAACTGCTGTACAGCCCTTACTTAAAGGTGCTCTAAGTGATGTGACGCGTTTTTTAGGGTACGACATTTTTTGTCACATACAGCAAACATCTCCTCACTATCAGCTAGCTGCCTGTCCCCTGAACACACTGTAAAAAAACGTGGTCTCTGTAGACAGCCCAGGCTCCACAAACGGCAACAAAAACAATCTGCGCCAACCTGCCCCACGAACCATAACAGTGTTCCAGCCAATAACAGACAAGAAGGAGCTGGTTAAGTCATGAATACGCATTGTGGAAGTAGCCTACGTGCTAACGCTGCTGCAGTGATGGCTCAACCAGCTTCTTCTTGTCTGTTATTGGCTGGAACACTGTTTGTTATGCTTCGTGGGGTTAGCGTTATCAGCTGGTTAGCTTAGTGCAGGCGATAATGGATCCACGTTTGTATCTCATAAATTACCCCACTAATAATGCCCGGAATGATACCAAACTTCGACAGTAGTACAAATAGTTTCTGTACTTATAAAACGAGGCGTTGTAACTACACCAGAAGTATATTTAAATAACACTTGCCTGATGGCTTGGCTGCTGCCGCGCGAGATCCCGCAACATCACGCACAGAGGACAACATCTATTGCTTTTAAACCGCAGCCAGGATATATACTTAACTGTGCTCTGTGCGGGATCTTGCGCGGTTTATTATAGGTTCATAAGCATAGCATCATAAATATACTTCTGGTGTAGTTACAAACTTTCCAATGCCTCGTTTTATAAGTACAGAAGCTAGTTGTACTACTGTAGAAGTTTGGTATCATTCCGGGCATTATTAGTGGGGTAATTTACGAGATACAAACGTGGATCCATTAGCGCCTGCACTAAGCTAACCAGCTGATAACACTAACTCTACCAGCGTTATAACAAGGGAAAAAAGTTTATGGGGGGTTCTTTGGCTCGAGGTCAAGGTGCAAAGCAGCCTAGGGTGAAATTACTTCAAACCATCACTTTAAGCCAGACCGCTGCAGTCGGCAGTGGGCACCTCCAATTTACATCCGCTAAAAGTGATTGTTTATACCACTGACATGCTCAGATTATTATTCTGTCTGACAGCATTATGGAAAGGATCCCTACAGAGGTCGGCCTAAGAGTAAGATCCTTTTTGTTTAACATGAAACATTCCCGAAATTGCTATTGTAAAACCCACCAGAATGGATCTAAAGAAACAGTAATGTTATTAATGTAGAACACAATTCATTCAAAGTCGATAGAAACAAAATAAAAACTATCAAAAGCTGTCTTGGTTCGTCTGTCCACTGTTCCAACAATCACCACTCTGGTTTGGTTAAAATAAAGTTTGAATTCACCCATCGACATCTAGAAATATGCTGGCTCTATACATGCAAAAAAATATTTCTTAGTCTGGTAGAGGTTTGGCGATGGTTGGTGATAGCGATTTCGGAGCTGTTTCATGTTAAACCAAAAGGCTCTTACTCTTTAAAACAAATCTATCTCTATCTCTGTATGGATCCTTTCCATAATGTTGTCGGACACTTAATAAGAGGGGTGTCAAACTCAACTTCACCGAGGGCAACGCTGGAAAATGAGAATCACATCAAGGGCCAGACATGTATAGTTTATTAACATGCTTTTATTAAAAAAAAAAAAAGTAAAAGATTTTTGATTGTATTATTGCATATCTCACATAGATTTCTCATTTACAGTTTGGTCCACATAACGCCCCCAAAAAGTCAACAAAAAAGTTCCTCAGCCATCAAAGAATTTAGCAAATCATTTAAAACAATGATTACACTTTGTATTTTTGTAAAAGTGGACATATTATGCTTTTTCGTATTTTCTGTCACATCAACAATGTTATAATGTCGGATTTTCATGTTAAACGTGGCCAAAACGTTCAATTCAAATAATGAGGTAAACGTATTTTAGAGAAACCGCCGTGAGCTAAAACGTTCAGATTTCCAACTGTTCTGAACGCTCAACAGTTTTTTCTACTCTCGGCTAAGTATTACGCAACTCTAAGCCGGCCTGCTATGATTGGCCATCTGCTCCAAGTAGGCAGGACTTGAGTGTTGTTTTTACTACGCTACTACGGCTAACGGCAGTAAAATGTCATCTTGCGAGGCATGTCCCCTCACGGAGCCCTTACATTTGTGTCTACCCTCTTTCAGGGTTCCATGAGCGACAAGGAATTGTCAGGAATTACATCCCTTTTAACCCCCGAGATGGCCATTATGGTTGACAAAGGATTCCTAGTGGATGACCTGGTACCTGTCACTCAGAGGGCCCAGATGCCAGAGGAGGATGTCCTACAGACCCAATCCATAGCTCGACTGAGGGTGCATGTAGAAAGGATGATTCGAAGAATCAAAGAGAACAAACTGTTTGACACCACCATCCCCCTCTCCCTAACCGGGAGCATTAATCAAATATTTACAGTAGCCTGTCTTCTCTCAAATTTCCAAAATGGACCCCTAGTGAAGACATGGGCAAATGAAGTTTGAAACTGTTTTTACAAATACATTTGACATTCATGATTTTATGTGGTTATCTGTTTTCAATATAGAATTTAATAATAACTTGTTTTACTTAATTCAAACGACAAGAAAGTAACAATTAATTAATTGCTGGTATTTTTTGTATGGGACAGACACTTTACATGCATTTTGCCATGTAAACATAGAAATAAAAACGGTAAATTTTTTCTCTGATGACTTTGCATACATCATTGTCCCTGTAAATCCGCTGAATCAGCAGGTCGTCTTCAGGTCAAACCGGTAATAAGCATCTCACCCTCAACCTGCCAGTAATATGCATGTGATTTTTTTTTTGTTCCAAATTGCCAGGTTTCATTTTAAGGTAAGTACAATACACATAACTTTTTACGTTGGGGCATTTAATTTCTATAAGCCCAAACTGAACTGACTCTGAAGGATCAAAAACAAGTCTGTCTGGAGACGCCCCCAACCAGGGAGCATCAGGGTGGATTACAAATCCACAGGGGTAGTGATTGACACGTTTTATTTGGCAGTATTCCCAAATTGTATCAGCCTCAAGCTCTAGCCCTCGCTGCATTGCTGCTGTCTGACGAGTTCCTTGCGGAATTCTGTGAGCAAGTCCATCTTCTGATTTTTCACTAACATGACATGCTAAATCGAGAGGCAGTCAGTCTGGGCCTTCTCAGTTGGTGCCACTCCGTGCAGCTACTCTGCTCTCTTCTAGCGGACTCGTACTTGTGTGCCATGTCCCAGCTGACCTGTAGGCACTGCAAGTGGCGCTGTTCTCCTTCAGTGGTGACAAAACTGCAGGCTGTTGATTCTAGGTGGTATCCCTGAAGGGGTAGAGATGGACGTGGTGGGACAACATGAAAGGAGCGGTCTCTCCTTGTTGCTGCTGGCTGCTGATAAGACAGTGGGCTTCCTCTTTGGACCATCCCGACGCGTGAGTTGGTGAGCAGGACGTTAGCGCTGATGGCCATACTGCAGACTATTGGTGCATCAGCCAGGGGGAACTCTTTGTACGCCTCGGTCACCTGGAGATGGACTAGTATTTTAACAATATACTGAAACACCAAGTAACTACAATTTCACATCACACATATAATAATAACAAAAGACCAAATTGGCTATTTGATATGGTATGGGACCCGGGTTCGTTTTCGGCTTGTGGTCGCTGTTCATTAAAGGCATAAAAAAGTATACTTTAAAACCCATTATCCTTACATGTTACTCTATCCCCATTTACCTGAAGCACAGAGAGATCAGGTAAATCCCCGCTGAGGCCTTTGTACAGTGTGCTCCTGTGTGTGAAAACTTAAGTTACTTGAAAGGTCAGGAGGCAAACAGATTTCAAATCAAATATTCACTCACACATTCCAATACATCTACAATATGTGACTTACTTGACTCCCTCTGTTGTTGCTTGAGTCTTGGGTTTAGCAGAAAGTACAACCATCCTGTCCACTGGGCATATTGGGTTTCAGTATATCCCCAATCAGTTTGTAAAGACAGATTTATTATTAGTAATAATAATAATAACCAAAGTTCTAGGCTTGTGCCATTGTTGTTCTCCTTTAGTGCAGCTTAAGACAGGGGGAACTGCAGACAAATTCAGCTGACTGTAATGCGCCGACTGAAACAACAATGCAACAGAGTGGTTGCAAAGTGCTGCTCCCGCAATACATGAGCATCTATGATGTATTAACTCCACAGGGTTTGAATCTTTCAGGACCACCTGCAAAATTAAGTTGTCTAAGTTAATACTCAGGCCTATCTAGGCTTGATTATTCACTGGGTACTTTCTGAAAGAGAAAGCATAGCAAGGAAGTAAGAGAGCACTAACACAGTGGGGATCCAGCTAAATAAACTTACCTGCCTGGCCACTGTTTCTACTAAATTTGAGTTTAGCTAAACTTGTATGAGAGAAAACTACAGTGCTGTAGGCCTAGACCTAATACTTTATTTTCATGTACAAAAAAATTGCACTTCTACAGTAGTATCTGAATATAAAACGTACGTTTGTGCTTGTGTTTTATGTTCATCATCATGGACCTTAGCTGAACCCCCAAGAACGTTAACAGCATAGTAGCGTGGCATAAGGTAAAGAGACAGTAAACGTGAACAAAGTCCAGAAGGTCAGCGGGGACTGGCAAAGTAAAGTCACAAGCTATTTTCAGCCATTCAGTAGTTTATTTACAGTGTTGAGCTGAACTTTATCTGTGCTAAATCCCTGGGCACACTGGATTGTGAAAGTCACGTAACAACTTTAGATGGTCCGATACCATTTTTTGCTTCCCGAAACCGATTCCGATACCTGAACTTGCATATCAGCCGATACCGAGTACCAATCCGATACCAGCGTGTCATATATTTGATTATGTTTTAACAACTGTACACTACTATCCCTGTATGGATGTGATATGATTTATATCTTTGTTGTTGGTCTGGCTCAGGTTAAACTCTTTGTAAAACATGAACAAACACAAACAATGAATGCCACAGAACTTTCTTTTATTATCCAGTTTGGGCTTTATTACGTGGTATCGGATCGGTACATAAACTCCAGTACTTCCCGATACCGATACCAGCATTTTAGGCAGTATCGGAGCCGATACCGATACTGGTATCGGAACATCTCTAGTAACAACAACAGATATCTTGTCTAACGTTACCCGTATCCCTATAGCTTCACCATGCACTCAAACAGTGCGCTTTCTCCGATTTCTTCATGGACCTGTGACACTGTGCCCTGATCATAACCTCTCCTGACACCTGATCTTTATTAGATACTGAGAAAAGCAGAATCAATCAAATTATTTTGACATAGTACAACAGTTATAGCAAGTAAGTAAAATAAGCTAGCAGCTAGCTCTAGCGAAGATGCTACCATCAAAAACAACGTAGCTACTTACCCTCATAGTTGTGGATATAGGATGAAATGTAAAATTTGAATCCTTTATTCCTTGCATCATTTTTGAGTTTGGAGCCATTGCACAGGAGTCGACAATCCAGTGTACGTCACCGATATTCAGACGTGGGAGGTCTTGGAGGCATCGGCTAAAAATAATAGAGGCCATTGTTGCTGAGTGATGTTTCGCCGAAAGTGGAGGTAGCGATTTCCTGTCAAATTCGAAGTGTGTGCAGCAGCCATTGGCAGTATGAGAAAAATAAAGTTGTTTTTTTTAACACAAAATACAAGCAAAACCCTGAAAATGTGATATATTAAAGTTGCCCTTTAATATCCCCTTTAGGAATTTTTCAGTCTCAAAGTCGGTAAATGTGCCAAATTCTGCTTTAAATGTTTGGATAATTTCAGTTTGAAGGGAGTTTCCCATCTTTTTGGTTTGGCACACAACTAAGGGATTCAAAAACTAAATTGATATGTGGCCATAGACTGTATAATATTAATGGACAGAGCATGTGTGAATGCCATTGGTTTGTGGAGATCTGCTATGAGTCGTCGAGTTTGCTGTTACGGGCGCAGCCATCCTGGTTGCGGATGTGACAATTTTAGACGAGAGGAAGGAGTGAGGGAGGAGCCCTTACACTCTACGTTACCTTAAACACTTTCACTGGCAATCACATCATAGCCATGCCCAAAAACACCCCCTGCTTTATCGCCGATTAAAAAATTAACAAGACCATAATTAAAAAACTGAACATTCTTTATTGCAGAAGACTTAAAACTAGCGATTGAGACCATAAACTGTCAAAAATGTTTACTGAGGTAATAAATCAAGTGAGAAGCCGGTCACTTTCTCATAGACTTCTACAGATACCGACCTCCTTTTGCAACGCACGTGTCGCCCCCTGCTGGAATTCAGATAGAATGCAGGTTTAAGGCACTTCCGCATTTGCAGCACTTCGCCGAATCGATTGCTTTGTCCATTAATATTATACAGTCTATGTATGTGGCACAGAAAAAAAGGAGTACGGTTCAACCCGCGGGCCGTGAGTTTGACAGAAGTGCTTTATAACAATCTGATTAGGGGTAGTGGCAAAAACAGCACTTTTAGTGGACGGAAAGGGACGTTTAGGCTACATTGCAGCCTGGTTCACAGCTGCCGCTAACAGCGTTCTTACTCAATACTGGACCACTGTCAAATATTTTGTTCGCATTGGTCACTAACGCCGCCTTCACACTGGCAGTTGAAATCAGCTCCGTAATACGCAATACGCCCCCAGCGGACGTCGTACTACACCGTTGAAAAGCTTCGGAAGCGACTCACAAAAATGGCAGAGAGACTAGAACGAGTGATAAGTGTCTGAATGTCCGATTCTCTCTGACCTCTCTTATACAGCTATAAATAGAAAGGCTGCTGTGTGGAGAGAAGTTGCCCAGGACGTTGACATGTCAGGTCGGTTAAATGTGATATAGCGGTATAATGTCAATAGTTCGGTGTCTGTTGCTAGCTTATCAATTAGCATTAGCAGGTTTGTTTATCAGTACCATAGCAACGCTAACTTCCGTCGGTTAGGAACCGTCCGTAGCCTTTCGCAAGAGTTACATTTTTTGAACGCATCCGGATGACCAACTGACACGATTTTTTTCGCACCACATTCGTTCGGACCCGGTTCGGACCCATTCGCATGCGGTCTGCGAATCTCCATAGGAAATTAATGACTTCCGGTCGTTTCGAAGCCGTATCGGAGCTGATTTCAACTGCCAGTGTGAAGGCGGCGTTAGACACCTATGCATGGGAAAATATGGTCCAGGTTGAAAAATACTGAAATTGCCCTTTAATCTTACCCATCCTCCCTTGTCTCGTATCTCAGGGCAGATGACCCTCTCCACATAGGACCCCACACACTCCTTGAGCTGTGGCAGGACCTCCAGCATGTCCCTCTCATGGCAATGCAGAGCCATCTGGCCAGCCAGCACATACACAGATAGCACGGCGCTCCAGGCCAGGTCCCTGCGCCGCCCCCGAGGGACTGGTGGGAAGAAGTGCTCGTCCAGGATGCTCATGAGCGTGGGGCAGGCCGTGTTCTCTGTCACGTCCTGGAAGACCCGAGGCCAGCGCCGGAAGAAGATGGGGAAGCGGGTGAGGAGCTCGTCTCCGGCGTAGCGCAGGGCCGTGGTGCAGGCTGTAGGGGCTGGACCCATGGCGCCATCTGCCCCCCCTGTGGTTACATAGTCTATGTAGTCATGGGCCATCAGAAAAGCCTCTCTCACCAGCGGGTCAGGACTGTTCAGGCCCAGTCTGGCCCCTGGCACCTCCGACTGACACATGGTCTTCTCCAATTGCCACTTCACTAATCACCAAGATGTATGGTCAGTAGGAGACAGATAACAGCTCCAGTACCAAGCAGCAAAGCCATTCTCTAAGTCACATCAGTCTGTCATGTCGGTGTGGGGATGCTGTAAATGTGAAATTTCAAGAAATCACAGTATAGAGAAGAGGGGAATAAACATTCATACTGCAGTGTCATTTTAAAATGAGGAAATAAAGTATTCATAACTCACCTCCTCTTCGCCATACACCATACAGAGATAAAAAAGAAACTGCCAGCAGGTGAACGAGTGTTGGGGTCTCAGTGAAGTGTGTCTGTATGTGTTGCAGTCAGACTGGGTCACCCAGTCCCCTCGCCAGCTAAATATAGAGTCCTTGTTGGAAAGTGACACTGATCTCCAACCTCGTATATGCACAATCATGGCCGTCCTGACACACAGCCCCATTCCAACGCAAGAGGCAAGGCAAGGCAAGGGCAGCTTTATTTGTATAGTACATTTCAGCAACAAGGCATCTCAAAGTGCTTTACATAAAACATTGAAAAGCAGTTAAAAACAATTAAAAACATTTGTTAAAGAGAATATGAAAGCAGCTAAAATAGGATGAGACAGGTATGAAACACAAGAAGAAAAGTTACAGTGCAGCGTAAGAAATTAACAATTAAAATGGCAGCATCAAAAAGAAAAGTCTTCAGCCCTTAAAGCTTTAGTGCATAACTTTTTTATATTAATGAACGTCCGTTACATTCAAGCCATTGCCCAGTGAGTTGATACAAAGCCAATTAAGACTATCAGCTCCACACAACTCTCTCTGTATTTCTCAGCATGGCTGTGTTCAGAAGATTGTGTCGTGTGTATCATGTGGCCACGCCGACAGTTTTGTTGTCATTACTTAGAATTCCTGATGGGGGAGACAGACACTATGCACTGTAGCTTTAATTTAAAAGAACTTAGATTTGCAGCGGACCAGCATTTTTCTGATATGTTTTTGTTCCAGATATGTGGTGCACAAAAACTGAATGCTGCTTCTCCATGTTTAGTTCTCCGGGGAGAGAAAGCAGACTGGTCTCAACGACCTGAGAGGTCTGGATGGTTCATAGTGTAGCAGCAGAAGATAAATAAACCATTCAGCACTTTATAAATCAACGGTAGTATTTTGAAATCAATTCTTTGAGAGACAGGAAGCCAGTGTAAAGACCTCAGATTTGACGTGATGTGATCCACATTCTTGGTCTCAATGAGGACTCGAGCAGGAAAAGTAGCACTAGGAGGAACAGGGTAGCTTTACATGAGCAAAACAATCAAATGCAATACATGATGTTGATCGGTTACAGCTTTCAGTGAGGTATTAACATCATGCACACGATGAATGCAGAGGAATATGACACTAAACCCCTCTTTTCTGTTTCATTTAATTTATCGTGTTTGTATTTTAAGCATTTAGCCGATTCCATATTTCTAATCTAACCTTGCATTTGTGAGCTTTAAATGATCATTTTGCTGTCATAATACCCAATGAGCTTATTCTCTTGAATAATGTTTAGCACTGGGAGTCTTTCAAACAACTTGGAATACAAATTAGGTATTAAAGGATAAGCTCACCCATATTAAGAAAAAAAACAAAAGAAATTTCTAACTTACACTACCGGTCAAAAGTTTTAGAACACCCCAATTTTTCCAGTTTTTTATTGAAATTCATGCAGTTCAATGTCTTATTGTACTTTGAAATTAAAGAATAGAACAAAGGAACAATTTAAGTTAAAAAAGAAATCATGGAATCAATATATAAACCAAAATGTATTCTAAATTTTTGACTCATCAAAGTAGCCCCCTTTGGCAGATATAACAGCTGAACACACTCGTGGCGTTCTTTCTACAATGGAAATCAAATATTCTTCAGAAAGTTCTTCCCAACTCTGTTGCAGAAGTTCCCATAAATGTGTGGCACACGTGTGGTTGCTTTGCTTTCACTTTTCTGTCCAGTTCATCCCAAACCAGCTCAATGGGGTTTAAGTCTGGTGACTGTGCTGGCCACTCCATGTTTTTAAGCTTACCATTTTGTTCTTTTTTCCAAAGGTAGTTCTGGCATAGCTTGGACTTATGTTTTGGGTCATTATCTTGCTGTAAAATGAACCCCTGACCAACTAGGCGCATACCAGAGGGTACTGCATGGCGCTGCAAAATGCTGTGGTAGCCGTTTTGGTTCAGGGTGCCTTTCAATCTGTACAAATCACCGACCCTGGATCCAGCAAAACAGCCCCAGACCATCACGCTTCCTCCTCCATGTTTGACCGTTGATGTCACACACTGAGGAACCATCCGTTTGCCTACTCGACGGCGTACAAAAATCCTGAAGTTTTGATTCATCAGTCCATAGCACCTTCTTCAAGTCTTCAGTAGTCCATTGACGATGTTTCTTGGCCCAGGCAAGCCTCTTTTACTTATTCTGACGTCTTAGCAATGGCTTTCTTGCTGCAACTCGACCTATCAAACCTGCAGCTCCAAGTCTTCTCTTTCCAGTTGAAACTGAGACTTGCTTATTACGACCACTATTAAGCTGTGCTTGAAGCTGTTGTCCTGTGAGCCGCCTATCACGCAAGTTGTTGACTCTCAGAAACTTGTCTTCTGATTCTGTTGTCTAGTTTCTAAGTGCCTTTCGATGGTGAAGAATACTGTACTCACTGACACCTTGACTTTCTTTGCAATTTCTCTGTAGGAAAGACCAACATTCTTAAGTGTTATGATGGTCTGTCTCTCTTCCATTGTTAATTGCCTTTTTCCCGCCATTTTTATAGCAACACACTACTTTCTGCAGTACAATACTGTTCAAATAATGCTCATGAGGGTATGGTACCACAGTGTGTTCCAACAATACTTTTATACAAACAGAGGGGGTTGTAAGTAATCCAGACAAGTTAGAACACCTGTGGGAATTGGTAGCACCAACTTTCAAAGCTTGTTCAACCTCCATTGCTGCAGAACAGCTTTACATTGAAAAATACTGAAATGTACATTATTTTTCAGTTTTGGGTAACCTTACTTTTTTTTTTAAACCTCAGGCAGTTCACCACTTACCTTTGTACCACTTCAAGCTATTCATTGGACGTTTGGGTTCTCTTTGTCCAGCTTTTTTTTTGTTGTAACTTCTTTCTAACGAAGAAATAGTCTCTTAAAGGACTGCAGTCACTGTGAGCATTATGTGCAATGCATTTCTCACTTACACAACAAAATAATATATGTTGTTTAAAAAAACACTGTTGTAATTAATAGGCGATCTTTTGTTTGTAAAGTCATGGCTTTTTCTTCATAAGATAGTGTAGACAGACATGAAAGCAGGACGAGAGAGGGGATGACACGCATCAAAGGGCTGCTGGTCAGATTTGAACCCAGGCTGCAGCAAAGGACACAGCCTACATGGGGAGCACGCTCTACTGGGCGAGCTAGAGGTCGCCCCAAACGGTGATAATTATCTGTTAGATAGATTCAGTCAAAGCCGGTTTGTGTTTCTGAAATTGTGTTACAGTAATTGTTATTGTTTTATTGCCAGTAGTGTGAATGAATGTAAATCTCTGTATTGTCACCATGTAAACTGTGTGGACCCCAGGAAGAATAGCTCCTGCCACGCAAAAGCTAATCTTAACAACAAAACCCGTAACTATCACTGCTTTTATTTTTATTTATTTATTTGACAGGGACAATGCACAGCTCTTTAGCAGTACCAGAGTTAGCTATAAGCTAATTTTCATCTGTAGTTCTTTAGTAGGAAACAGAGAATAACATCTCTGTCATGTTTTAGATTAGTGAAAAATGTCAGACAGACATTATAAAACACATATGAAATATAGGATGAAAGGATAATATAGCAACAAAATAAACATGACATTGTAACTTTAGTTAGCGGAATTGTATATTATTGCATATAGCTTTGTTTATTTTTTAGGATAGCCCAACAAGAGATGTGGCAACAATGACTAATGGTAAATATGTCAAGGCATCATTTGATTTGTAAAAAATAAAAAAGGTCTCAATTTTTTCCTTTACTTTGGTGATATCAGCCACATAATACACGCTTTGGGTGCTTCTTTACTGTTAGCTACAGGGGTACATGGGATGTTAGCTAGCAAGGCTAGTTGCTAAGAAGGCTTAAGGTCTTTTGCACAGAAGACATTGTGACTTGTCAATGTCTGAAAATGGCTGAATTGGATTTAGCTGCTTCAGTTTCAGGGTCCTGGTGTTATGCTGGCTCACTGTCACACTGTCAAAGTATACTGGGACATTTGAATCACTGTGATGTCGCACTAACAGAAAAATCACTTCCGGGTAGACAAATGGCTGTTGATTTGAATTACAGAGATATGTGAAATGGGCAAACTTGTTTATTTCTGTAGTCATTTTCAGCCGTAACTGTAACGTTTAAAGATATAGTTAAAACACAGAGGCCCGACCTGTTGTTCTACTGTACTTATTATTACTTTGCTAGTGCCTTTGATAAACCAAATCTAGTGTTACTATACTAACGGCAACATCTCACCGGTCGGACTGACTGCTAGTTTGGTTGGTGTCATTTTCTTTAGTCTGTGGCCCAACAGGCAAATTAGGTCTCCAACCTAATGTTAGTGAAAGTGTTGACATACTGCATGAAAGCATCAAACATGCATTTTATATGAAAGAGTATAGCCAGTTGTTCTATTATGCAATTAAAAACGCAGAGACGTAGATTAAAAAATATCAATGCACACAGTGATTGAGTACATAGTACTCGGGTGTTAAAATCATCATATACTCACCTCCATGCCATTTAAAACCCAGGTGCAGTTTGTCAACTTAACACTGGTCTATATCCTTGACGTTCCACTTCCGGATTGCTCAGGTGCCGCAGGAAATTCCACCAGATGCATGTCTTTTTGGCCAATGTCCGTTACCTTCGCTTTCTTTGTGTTGGAATTCTAAACTCCAGTGGATTTATGAGGACTATGGTTACCAGCTCCTCAAATCTGTGCATGGTAGATTAAGACAGCTAGCTAGACTATCTGTCCGATCTGAGTTTTCTCTCGCACTACTAAAACAACTTTTGAACGTACACATTTTCCACCAAAACAAGTTCCTTCCTGAGGCTTTTTTTTTGCAACGACTCCATGCGGAGCTTAGCGATTGTGATTGGTTTAAAGAAAGGCCAATAAACCAGAGTACGATTTTCTCCCATCCAGGAAGCAAAATTACGAATCCCACTATGGCCATGCCAAGACTCGCCCTACAAAGCAGCTCGATTGGTTGGGGTTAGGCATTTGACCTTGAGTGGTTAAGGTTAGGATAGCCGATTGGTCAGGGGATAAGACCTGTACAAATGGTGTTACGTTACCTTGTGTAAGCATGGACGCTTGGCCAATAAATGCTATTTAAGGGCGGGGCTTGGCGTGGCCATAGTGGGATTCATAATATCGCATCCAGGAATGCTGTGTGGACTAGCCAGACCCTCCTCAGCAGCGCTGTGGAGGAAGGTCTGGCAAAGCGAGACTAACTTAACACAGTCTAAGTGAAATCATTAACAGGATTAGAATAAATAATTGTATGTCTGGATAGATTCAAATTGCAATTAAGCGTGCTTTAACCATATTAGTTTCCACTTATGGACTATGGATACAGCTCAATGGTACCATTGCACACAGAGGCTTATTATAAGCTTATACCATAAAAATGACAAAATAAATAGGACAATTTAACAATTAATACACATAGATCGAAAAATGTATTTAATTAGAATTTCATGTTCAGCACAGCCCTGCTGCTCAGTGATTTGTTACTTTCTCTTAATTGTGTGCATCAACCGCTCAGAGAACGGGGTCTTGTTCAGCTTCCCTTCAGAAAGTGAAGAAGGAAGAAATGATTGAACAAAGTGAGGAGGAGCAATTTGACTATCACAGGAGATGCCAACAACAAGAAACCATGTGAGGTAGTGATGTGAGGATACTGTATTCAGTAACATTTAGAACATACCCTTCATGTAAAACATAAAATACGGTACAATTAACAACTATAAGATATGATCTTATATTTCTAGCACTTAAGGTAATTGTTAAGCATTGCTCCCGGGTTGACCCAGGTGATCTCTAACGTCATGACCAGGGACATACCCATGTCGATTGGCTTGGTTTGAATTTCCAAAAGGAGGGTCGAACCCTGATCAGACTACCCTGGTAGATGGTGTGAAAGTGGTAACAGTTGTGACTGATGATAGCATTAATGTAGAGCACATAAGTTTCTGTGATACCAAATAATGGACGGAATCGAGAAATTAAGAATTTAAAAAAGTTATAAGACGGATTCCACCATCTTACAATACACTGGGGGAAACACTGCAGTCAAAATGGCGTATAATAAGAACCAGGCAAAAGTCATTAAAACAATGATTAATAATAAAAATCGATTAACTGCAAAATTCTGACTACACAAAGTAGCAGTGACACTCTACTCTGCAGGGACACAAAGACATGAGTTAGTGTTCACAGTTATTAAATATCATTAACAACAACCAGTCCCGACAAAATAGTTTACCTTGGCTGTATCAACTCTCCTTATCAGGGATTATCAATAACTCTTGGCCCAAGCCGACTTCCATGCTGGACTGCTGAAGCTGTTCCTGACTGTGGCGTGCAAGCAAGCAGCACATGGGGACAGTCTGGAATACATTTTACGAGCTTAAAGATATTTAAAGTAACAAACAATGATGCTGACAGGGTTAACTACTGCCGGTCTTTATTTCTGAGGGACTGATCTGGAAACTCACCTTTTTTTTTTTTTTTTACTAACTACCCCTTTATTTTATTTATTTCTTTCAACTTTATTTGCATATTTTCACAAACAATTTTTTAACAATTCGGCATCGTACTTAAAAGATATATAATGAGCCATTCAATGAGCATTATAACCTTACATAATGACAAAATAAATAAACTTAAGAAGAAGGTACTAAAATACACAGTGAGAAAAGAAGAAAGTAAAAAATAAAAAAATACAATACAAATAAAATGAATTGAAAGGTAGGCTATATAATCACATTTCCTTGAAAAATCTTGTATCAAAAAATCAGCTATATAAATACTTTTCTTATTAGATCTGGAACCTCACAGCATTGGTTTATTGTGAGGGAACGCTAACTGGAAAGGGCGTGACAAAGGTGGACTTAACCTGCCGGTTATACAAACAAACATTGTGATTGGGTCTATACAGCGTAGATATCGTTAATGTTATTAGTAACGCTTTTTTCTTCTTATACACTGGACTATAATTGTGGCAATGGTGGCCTAAAACGTACTGAAGCGAGTTTGTGACCAGGAGGTTGCCGGTTCATTCCCTGGACCGACAGGATAAATCTGGGTGGGCACTTACCACCACTGAGGTGCCCTTGAGCAAGGCCCTTAACCCCAACTGCTCCAATGGAGCTGTTCAGTGGCCAGTAGATCAGACTGTGGTTGTACTGGGCAGCTTCCAAAGTGTGAATGTGAGAATGGGATCAGAATGTTCCTGCAAAAGAGAGGGTCCCTCTCAGAGAACCTACCCTAAATAAAAAAAAAGTAAAAAAAAAAAATCCCATTCACATCAGGCATAAATACAGGTATCTCAAATCTGAACTAATAAACCCCAAACCCTTGCATGGAGAGATGCCTTTAGTGAGAAAGTATGTTGTTTTTCTTACTTGGCTGAATCAACCCTTAAAAAGTGCAGAACCCATTTCACCACATGGGAGCAGTAATGTATTACTAGAGACATACTAAGTCTTATTGTGTGTGTGTGTGTGCGTGTGTGCGTGTGTGCGCGTGTGCGCGCGAGTGTGCCGTGCATATGTGTGCTTGGAGCTGGGGCAGGCTCACATGGAATTTCATAGCTCTCCCTTGGATTTTAACTCATAACTTGTTTGCAATGAACCACATGCTCATCTGTAATCTTACCTTTCTAGAAACTAAGAAATGTATGTAAATGCAAACACGAAGAGACATTTTAATTAGGTGCAAGCAAATGTATTTAAATTGTGGACACTGCCTGTGAGATCTGGATTTACACACGGCTAAATCTACATTGTCCTTTAAGTGTTTACTCTCCTTAATCGAACGCTCTGTGTATGGCATTTATGTACGTTGTTAGTATACAGCGAAGACATGATCATGTGGTACCATTAGCAGCTCTGTATTCTCCGGCCATCTGGCGCAGCATACATTGTGAATGTGCATGGGAGGGGAGATAAGTCTAACCATCCAGAAAGAACCCTAACCCAACCCCTGCAAACACACATACAAACACACACCTTCCGATGTACTATAAGAGTATGTGTGTGCGTACGCGTGCGTGCATGTGTGTGTGTGTGTGTGTGTGTGTGTGTAAAATGGCTATCTAGTTGTTCCTCTATTGCTGAGCCAGGGAGCAGGGGAAGTGACATGGTTGATAGAGGTTCCTATCAAGCCTCTCACATGTTAATCTGGCAACATCTGCAAGCAGGGGGAACTTCCTGTCTCCTTTTGATGTGTAGATGATTGTCCTAAAAGGGGAAGGTGCAAGATGAAAAGGAAACATGATGTAACTTACAGTTGCTTCTACAGTAGACTACTACAAGAGTCTACGGCTACACTCGCAGCTCTGAGGCTGCTGCTTAATGCTAAACGTCAGCATGCTAACATGGTGACATTTAGTTACCATGTTCACCAGCTTAGTTTTGCATGTCAGCACGCTAATGGGCACTAACCATGAAGTACAGCCGATGAGAAGCATTTAGCCATAATCAAAAGTATTGGACAAATTAAATTTTTTCCCTGATAATGGAAAATGTCATGACAATCCAAAAATTGTTGAGACATTTCACTTAAATCCACAAATATAAACCTCATGGTGGCGCTAGAGGACAATTCAGGGGATCACCAGAGTCCATAGCAATAATCTTCTGGATAACATAAATGTCTGTACAGATCTGAAAAAATAAAATAAAATAATCCTTTTATAAGCAAAAATGCCCAAAATAGTCAGATTCAAGCCTCTCATGAATATGAGCATATTAGCTGGTTTTCTTTGTCTTCTATGTTAGCAAACTCAGTATCTTTGGGTTTTGGAGCTGTTTGTATATGTTAACTTGGGGTTTATTATTTATTATAAAAAAATTATATTTATTAAGATGGGTACTTCATTTTTTTTCAAAGTTAATCAATTATTTGAGTGTTGCCTGGTCAGTTATCCAGCTGTGGGTTAAAACAGGTTAATTTATATACTTTGTGTTTTCTTTGCTTTATTTTTAGCTTTTAATACTACCTTTCTGTTAATTTTACCATTTCTTTCTTCCTATGGTTACTTTCTTATTCACCAGGAGAAAAAAGTAAATCAATTAGAGTGTTTTATCAACAATAATTCATCTGCATAGCCTTAACCTTGGGTCAGGGGATAAGAGTTTCTCACAACAAAGAATGAGTTGATAAGGACCAGACAGGCCTGTATGTGTGGATGCTATTACCATGGTTCACACCCCCCTCCGTCTAATGAACACAATGGTTCCATTTCTGTCATTTTCATCCATGCTGGGGTGTTTTTGTCAGTACATATCTGCTCCAGGGCACCACACACACAAAGTACCTGCAATAATTTAATCCAAAGCATTACAAACCTACCGTCTCTGCTGATAGAGAACAATGGAAATGGTCTGCCATGCAGAGGGGTTTGTAACCGAGGGCAAAAGTCATCAGCGAGATGAGGCGTGCATCATTACACAGCTAATTCAACTACTTTGCAAAACAGAAACAGCAGTCTTGTTCTGCTGAATGGAACAATGCAGTGAGTGTGTGTCTATTATCTTCAATTATCATACGAGTATCTTTTGCTCTCAGGAAGTGGCTTATCAACATCTACACAGAAGCTGAAATGCACTTTGAAGTTCCTACCCATCGCAAAAGAAGAAGAAGGCTCCAATAAAAGCAGCAAGGTGACAGAGAAAGGTTGAACAAAGCAGACGGATGAAAACCGACCTCCTACTGCTCCTCCCCACCAACCCGCAAACAAACAATCGCGATCTCCACGCCTCTTGTTCTGGACTCCCATCAGCCTCGCAGTGGGAGCTGTGGTCAGAAAGAGGAGGAAATTGCTCTGAATTTGTGGGTATTGAAAACACCTTTAATCCCCCTGTGTCTCCATCTCTACCTGCTTTAAAAACCTCCTCCCCGGAGCCCACCTTCTATACCAATACACTCCTAATGGCACCCCTTTCCCATCCTGTCCTCCATCTCCCACTGGACTGAATTGATGCAAACGATTGCGCACCCATTTGCTGTCTGGAGGAGAGGTGACCCACTTGTATGGTTTGCTCGCTGTCTCCTGGCCCACCTTCTCCCAATTGCAGGTATTGATGCCCCGCCATTGTTTCCCCCTGCCCAGGGGGTGGAGTGGTTTGTGGGAAAATTGTAGGACCCCTCAGGTGTTTGATGGCTTTTATTGATTCACACCAGACTCCCCAGCTCCCATTTACCCTTTGCTACGCAGAACAAGCTTTTTAGATATTGGCTGTATCTGCAGAGGCAGCTATTGTTAAGACCTATTATTCTGTTCCACCGATGCATAAGCACACATTTTCTTCTCATGTGTGGCTGATCAATGCAGACCGGAGGAAAAATTGTGGTCTTTCTGCATCTCAAAGTGAAGCTGCTCTACTTTCAAATGTCTCTCATTAATTGCAGTGTCTGTTTTAATACGAAATAAACAACCTCCAACACTTTTTCACATTTTGTTTTTTCAAGGATCTTTAAACTTATCCAACAGTTACAGGAATATTTTAAGAACACCAAAACCTTTAACTTCGGCTGCTTAATTTCAGTTGTGTGCAATGTAATCTAGAAAATAACATGAATTCTTTCATGTAATTAAAGGCGATGGTTAATTAAGGGCAACCAGGGCAAAGCCCTTCCTGCTGGCAGCACATTGGTTTTGAATCTGTCTAAACAAGTTATGACCCAGCTTTTTATTTTCTTCCACCTAAAAACACACTGATGGTAATTCTGTCTGGTGAAGTCAGAAATGGAAAATCAGAGCTAAAGCAAATTACTAATTGTTTTGATGTAGTTGGAGTCCTAAAAAAAAAGATGTGATAATTAAATGCTAATTTCAGGGTACCACAAAGATATGGCGGCAACTAAAACTTTAAGGTGTAAGAAGCAATGTTTTACTTGTTTTTTTGCTCAAATTGAGCAGCAGGGCTCACAAGATTTGCTGATCAATGCCAGGCACTTCTCTTTTTATCTCATTAGCAGCACAGTTTTCAAGCTTTCATAGAGGCCCTGTACGTTGAGTCACAACATGATGTTGCAGGTTCATTGCACGTCACACTTCGCAAGATGGGTCTGTCTCGTAACGTCTTCGTCACAATCTGTGTCAGAAATATGTATACATTGATAAAACTGATAAAACATTTTGAGGCAGATGTGAATGCCTGGTGAATCGTAGTTTAAATTCAAAAGGAAATGCCAGCAAAGACACATCATCAACTCACGTCATCCATCTGCGTGATGTTTACAAAATGCACTACAAGCTTTGGCCATAGCACTTGCACAGTTTATTTCTGAAACGTCGTGAACATCAGTGCAGAACAATATTGTTGAATTGTTGTGAAAAATTCAACAATATTAGTTAGTAGGTTAGCATTTAGTGTTAACGATTTTAAGTGCACCTTTGCATTCCTCAGATCTCTGCAGGGTAAATCCAGACAGCTAGCTAGACTATCTGTCCAATCTGAGTTTTCTGTTGCAAGACTAAAACAACCTTTCCACCAAACCAAGTTCCTTCCTGAGGCTATTTTGCAGAGGCACCGTGGCTCCGTCCGGTGCTTAGCCCCTCCCATGACGATTGTGATTGGTTTAAAGAAATGTCAATAAACCAGAGCACGTTTTTATCCCATCCAGGAATGCTGTGTGGATGAGGCAAAGCGAGACTAGTCGAAATGAGACTTGACAAATGTCAGGTGTCCAATATGGCTCAAAGTAGCCCCTGCCGTATTCACATTAAAGAGGAAAAATGAGGCCCTTGCACTGCCCATTCCCCATTGCTCTGCTCAAGATTATTTGAGGATGTGGGGGAGTCTGTGCAGCTAGCTTATTAGCAAAGAGCAGTTTGTAACAAATTGACATACTTTATTATTTCCTGTTGTAAATATATACCAATTGAAATGACCTGCAAAGTCATTTCTGCAGGTTTTTAAAGTCAAGACTACATAGGCCTGCACGCTACAATGTGAATGTTGTTAGGTAAAGGGTCCTGCATCACCCTGTCAGGGTTTCATTCGCAATAATCACCCTCTTACTCTACATTATTCCGCTTATTACTTACTAGAGAAGTCAATCACTTGACACAGAATATTGATTTAAAAATGATTTCATTTAAAAAGAAAAATGGTCCTCCATATTCTAGGATCAGAACTGCGTCCATGGCAAGAGTTTGTCATTCAAAAATAACAAACTGTAGAATACTATAATTGACCCATACTGTTCTATAACAGCAGTTAAATCACTAAGACTCAAACAGTACATTGTAAGACACCAAGTAGACAAATCTGAAGGCTGATATTTTGACCAGTAAATGTTTTCAGTTTGGCCCCATTATGATGAAGATTCACTGCATAGCTTGATACAGAAATACTCCTTATTAATGTATTCTCAATTTATTCTCTCATCATCAACACAAGCAGTGGCTGATCGGCTATGGGAACACTTACAAAGGTCAGCACAGCTCACGCTCAGTCAACCGTCTTAAACATCTCATTTTGTGTGTCACAAAATAATATCAAGCTCCATTTACCAGCTTTTTCAGAGCTTTCAGTCGCATCTCGCGGTACTCATCACCAATCTGAACTGTGCCCTCATGTGACCTAAGGGGCTCTAAAAAAGCGAGTAGGTGGAGTCACACAAACTGTTGCTAAGGTCTAGAATAAACCTCCAAGCTCAAATCTCAACTGACTTTGAGCTAGGTTTTAGCGACTTTTCATGCCCTCTTAGCGACTTTATTTCTAAAAGGCGACTAGGGACAAATTTAGCGACTTTAGACCATCAGGGGAAAAGCAAGATATATTATATTGTATTTAATGCATGCTGCTCAGAGTAATTACAATCTACGCTCTTCTGCCAACAGCACAGGGTCTCTCTCCCTCTCCTCTTTGGCCGTGTAAAAGGCAGTTAGCCGACACACAGCCACCTAGCTTTATGAATCACCAATCAACGCATACTCATGAACGGGTTAGTATGATATCATACGAAAAGGTATGCAATCTAAAACATAAGATATCATACGAAAAATTAAGAGACCGCTGGCTGGTCACGTGACATCGGCTACGAGCTCTGTGACACAGAGTGGCAGTTGCTAGCCGAGCGGCCATTGCTAGCTGTTTAAGCTGCTACAGAGCTTTGTGAAGCTGTCGTATCAGCGGCAGTTAGTAGATGTGTTTAGCCGCTAAAGAGTTCTGTGACACCGGTTAATTAACCCGAGAATACAGTAGGTGACTTTGAGAACATAACGGTTAAGTTTAGGCAGCGCAAGTTAAGTTTAGGCACCGAAGCGACTAGGTAAGTTTATGAAAAAGATTGTGGTTTGGATTAAAACACTCAAGGAACAAGCATTTCTTCTTGAAAGTCCTGTGTGTTAACACCCGTCCATCTACACCGACCTCTTCCCTACGTGGCCAGCCGTGCTCTTATACAGCAGCAGTCAATGTGGTGGATACAGCAAAAAAAACAACATGGAAATCATACAAATTACTGTGCTTAACAGGCTGCACCAATATGCAAATGAGCGTATGACGGCATCTGGCAACTTTATTGACTTTTGGAGCTAGTGCTAGCTACTTTCATGGGAAAGAGTCGGCAACACTGATCTCATTTTGTTTTTACAGCATCCTACCTACAGGATCTTATCATATTATCTTTACAATTCATTCACCATAATATTTTTGCTAGTTTAGGAAATATTGCCCATCCTCACTACTTGGAATTCTGACTTGCTGCACCTCTACACATTCCTTAGCAGGAAGTCAGACTTTCTGCCATGTCTGAAACACAAACTAGCATGAGCAGCAAAAGCCACACAGCTGAATACACGAAAGTGTGCCACTTAGAGAAACTCAAACTTCAAAAGGGAAAAGACGTCAGAGTACGAGACACGCTGATTGATCTGCGGGATGTGCAGTGCAAAACTGCAGTAATGAGCGCTTAGCACCAAACACAGAGACAAAGAAAAAAGGAAAAGTAACAAGGAACTTGCAGATTACCACTTTAACAGCGCATGGAGATGTGGAACAATCAGCAGAAGCGTGATCCAATTGGAGCATACAGAAATAGAAATAGAGCTTTAGAGGCTGTTATGTTCATTGTTGTGAAGGAGAGGCGAGGTGGGAATTGACTCTCCAGTGCAAGGGAGCAGGCTCTCCATGCCAATAACCACCTCTTCATCAGCACCCCTTTGACACCGGTGTTCACCCACTGGAATATATATCACTTTCAAAAGCATGACGCCTGCTCTCCAAATATTTAATTTTCAACTTGAGGTGTACCTCTTGTTTATATAACTAAGGCCTCATCTCAATTAGAGCACCTAGGGGTGGGAGGAAGCGAGGATGCATATCTGTACACCCATACCCCCTCTCGCTCTCTACCTCTCAAACTCGTTTATGTACAGTCACACACACACAGCACTGTTTCCCTATCTCTCTTCCTGCGTAGCTGTTAAGGAGATAATGAGATTAAAAATCTATTTTTGTCAGCTACCTGCAAGTGATGCATTAGTGGAAACATTCCGCAACACTACGGCTATTACTAAAATGAATGGGAATGAAATTGCTTTCCCCATTTACCCACATCAATGCCTGTCACACTCACAAAGTTGTTAGCAGAGGCTTATCTCACTCACCTGGCCTTATTCGTTTTTACATTATTCCAGCATGAGTCTCGACCTCAGGGACTCGGAGGGTAATGGTGTGTCACACAGGGTTGAGATTACATAAATTAGAAGCATTGTAACACTACAGTTCTGCAATGTTCACAAGTATGTATTTAGACATAAAGAGGCGGAAGTGGGTGGAGAAAACACACTACTATATTATGTGGTAGAAAAAGTACACTCTTATTGTAAATATTGTATTAGATATTGTTCTGTTAAGTTTACTCATGCAATGTCTATCATATAATCAATTATAATCAAGAAATCAGACAAATGTAACTTGCAATTATATTTTGGGATCAAGATTTTTTCCAGGTCCCGCACATATATTCACTTTTATTTCTAAGTAACATAAGTTTAGCAGGATTCACTATCAATCATGTATCACTATGGGTGTTTATCCAATGCACAAGTGTACAATGTTTAAGCACAATTTAGGCCCTGCAGTCTCGGAGATGAGACTTCTTTCTGTGTCAAAGAGACAGGAAGTGCAGTTTGAAAGCTATCTTTAGTTTAAACAATGATGATGTGAGTGAGCTAACGCAGGGAAGTTAGCATAGCAAGGTGTATCCTGTCAGTGAGCAGAGGAGTTCTCTCTTTGAGACAAAGCTGAGAAAGAAAATGAGTACATAGGAACTTGCTTGTGCATTGCTATGTTCCAAGGTAATAGGATCAATGACACAGAAATGATAAAGATATTTTATAATGTATCGTGTCTTCCACTTCACTAATTAGGCCATGCCTAAGCTAAAACAATTAAAGCTTTAGTGTGTAACTTTTTTTATATTAATGAACGTCCGTTACATTCAAGCCATTGCAAAATAAGTTGCTGCAAGGCTAATTAAGACTATCAGCTCCACAAAACTCTCTCTGTATTTCTCAGTATGGCTATGGTTCAAAACATTGTGGCGTCCGGCGACTGTCCCGCGCAGAAACTCGAGTGAAAATAATTACCTCTTCTGAAGAGTCCATCTTGTTTTTTTAAACCTCCGTGTCCTCCTCGGCTACTAGCAACTGCGTGGAGGAGGGGTGGGGGTGGTGCGTGATCACTGAAGGCTTGTATCACGTGGACGCGGCAACAGTTTTGTTGTCATTACTTAGAATTCCTCGTGGGGGCGACAGAAACTAAGCACTATAGCTTTAATAAATAATAAAATAATCAGTTATCAATAAAATCTTTTGATTTGCCCTGTGTGGGAAGCCAGGAAATGGTGAGTACCCATAATCTCCAGAAATAGCTGAAAATGTGAAATCATTCGAAGTACACCTTCCGGTTTGACTATCATGTACGTTAGAACCATATTAATATTAACAGTCTATGGTTAGAACCTAACAGACAATGAACTGTCTGGGTCACGAAGACCTTGGTGCACTCAAGAAAAGGGAAGAAGTGGAGACAGGTAGGAAGGAATAGAAATAAAAAAATATAACCAGTTTAAGGTCATTCTTAGATGAAGGAAACATGAGGTAATTGTGTGCGTGAATGTGTCCAACTAACACTGTCCAAATTGCTGTATAAAAAGAGTTGCCACTTACAACATACATATTGATACATTTCAATTTCGATTGATCCAGCTTAACGTGCTACGTTGACAAGTAACGTTAGCGTTAGCTCATGCTAATGCTCGGTGGGGAACGTTAACGTTATAAGGTTACAACATCGTTCAACACGTTCATAAAGTTATTTTAAGTATAATTGTTTAGATCAAGGTAAAGTTAACCTTAAACAGCACTGGGCTATCCCACGATTACGTTTGCCAGATAGAAGACAAATCTAATAATCTAGTAGTTAGCCAGCAGCCAGACACTATCTTTAACTTACAGCAATCTGAACCCAACCAGCGCAAAGTCCAGCGCTGGGTGATAACGATGCTAACGGAAAGTTTTATGTTCAGTCGGGGAAGCAGACCAATACACCCCAGGTGTCCAAGTCTGGCTGTGTTGTGCTGAAATTCTCCCCAAAAGGAGAACGAAAGCAACACCCGGCAGCCATGCTTTTGATGTAGGCGTATCCTCGGCCAGTATCTCTGGCTAGGCTAGGCACCTGAGATACTCGGCGGCCAGCCCCAGCACCAAATTAATTCTCTCAGCAGGGTTGAGTAAGGTTACAACAAACCCTTTCCCCCCCCGGTGCTAAAAACATCCAAAAAGTGACACAGACATGAAACATATTGTGATATTGTGGTTTTAGCTGCTGGCTAATGTTAGCTTGCTTACTCGCTAACTGAGCTACCAATACAGATCAAATCAAGGAAACGTAATTATGTGGGGGAAACTGCTGCTATTTTATCAGAATGACATGAATGTTACCAAACGTAATGTGGATTAAATTGTAATGGATAAATCTATCCGTGAACAGATATATTTTAATCGGCAATTGTGTTAAACTACAACTCCCACAACGCCACTACACAATGTCATCAAAAGTCTGTGTTTACATCCATTGTTTTGATTAAGAGACCCTAAAGGCAGAAAATTACATTTAAGCAATTTAAGAACAGCATTTCTCAGTTTGGTAGTTATGTTATTTATCATGTCATGCTCACACATAAAAGAGTTCAGCCCATATGGACTTATAAGACACTAAAAAAACCATTACAGTGTTAAAACGGACAGGAACAAAAGTTTTTACACATCACATTACAGTACAAACAAAGAACTTCATTTTCCGTTCCTAAAACAAAAGTCTTTTATAATCATCCAACCAGAAGAAGTCATTAAAAATCAGCACATATTACAAAAGGTAAAGCACTCAAATCAGAATATACTACAATGATAAGATAAAGTCTTTCCTGTTTAGGAAGATGATTAAACCTGCCTGTTTCTATAGCTGATGACTCAGGCATAAATAATGTTCACGGATAAGTTAATGTATTAAAGTTTCATTTACACACAGATGGCACAGTATCAGGATAAATTCGGTTTTTCAGTGTCTCGCCCAAGGAAACTTCGACACGTAGACTGCTGGGGTCACAGATTGAACCACCGACCTTCTGATTGGTAGACGACTGCTCCACCCCCTGATCCACAGCTGCCGTTTCATTCACGTTACATTTTGCTGGCGTCAAATGGAGCAGTCCAGAAGGAGCTCAGTCCTCCAAGTCAGGAGATAAGCTGAGGGAGTCAACGAGTTCTAGGAAAGGGTTCCATGTCTCTAGGAATGTCGAGATAGAGCCTTGCAAAGAATATCTGAGCTTCTCAAGCTTCAAATTGTCGAGCACCTCTTTAATCCAATGGTCGTGTGTGGGGGGGCAGGAGAGCCTCCATTTGAGCAAGCTAGCAGAGATGTGAATGCCAGGGCCCACCTTAGTGCAACAGGGAGGTCAGTGTCAGACAAAATGCCGAAAATGGCTGACAAAGGGCTGGGGGGGATAATGCGACTCATGGTGTCAAAAATCCTCATCCAAAAAATAGTTAATTTAGGATCAAGACAAGAACATATGAGTATGGTTGGCAGGAGACTGGTTACATCTGTTACAGGCATCCCGTGGACAGTGGAGTATATTTTGGAAAACTGGGACACGGAGCACATATGGAGGAAGAATTAACGATAGCCAGCGCAAGGTCCCATTGTTGGTCCATAACAGTCATGTTCAGATCGCTCTCCCATGCATCCTTTGTCACATTACGAGGGCTCGCTGAGGCCTCGCATAATGAATCGTAACCATCGAGCAAACCTGAGTCCCCTGACCTGAGATCCCCAATAACTAACTGAACCTTGAGTGTCCATTGCACAGGGGTGTGCCATCTACACCTCCGCATGGGTCCCGGATGTTCCCAACTTCCAAAACAACAGATCAGTCCAATACTAGAACAATATTAGTACAAACAGGCCATCAGCTTGGCAGCATTATGTGCATAAGGTACAGCACTTGAGGTCTCTACCTCGTCAAAGAAAGGAAAAAAAAAAAAAAAAGAAAGAAAAAGAACAGAGGTACTGTTATATGGGCAGTTACAAAAATAAAAGTAAAGACACTGTGGAAAAGCAGGAAGACAAGATTGCAGTACCGACAAGGCGAAACATGAGTCAGCAGGGCATGTAAACAAAAAGTTAGAGTGGGAGAGTCTGAGGTACCACCTACGACTTGAGAATACAGATTCACAAAAAGGATTCTTGCGTTACTACTACGACTTGTAACAGGAGAAGCATAGTTAAACTATAGTCAAACAGAAATAGTGCAGAAATATGTGGTCACATCGCAGCCTCAGCTATGTGAGGCCCCCGGCGGCCCCGTCCAGGCCGGGCAGAGAGTCATTTTAAATGAGCCAGCTGATCGCCAGAAACGTCGGCTAGAGGCCAGTAAAGTCAGAAAAAAAGAAGAAAGTTCACAAGCCACCAAGTACAGGGAGGCTGCCTTTAAAGTATGGAACGAAAATACACAGACAGTCATAAGAAAAACTTAAGGTAACATTTGTAGCCTACAGCTACGAATCTTAGAGCAGTCTTACTGGGCCAGTGCACGGCAAGGCAGGGGGCTGACAGTGGCCCGCTGCTGAGAGCTATCAATCTACGTTAGCCCACCACATGGGCGTGAGGTAAACAAACGCCGGCTCTCCGGGCAGTTCTAATGTAGCCGCCAAGTTGCTAGGCAATTTCAGTCCTCCGTGGGTCCCGAACTGCGTCAACGCTGAGAAGAAATGAATGGGTCTGAAATGTGTGGAAACACATCACGACGACGGCCTGGTTTCGCTGTTAGCGTGCGGTGCGCTCGTTCCAGCTCCTGGGCTGAATTCATTTCTTTGTTAAATCATTAGAAGTTAAGAAAAAAAGGCTGATATTCTCTGGAAGGCCCACCACTCTTTATATATATTATTTTTTTATTGTTCCGGCGGCTTCTGTTTTCCAGGTCGGTAAGCTTGGCTTACTCGGCTTGGCTTAGCATTCTCCTCGGACACCGTAGCCAGCTTAGCCTCCACGATACTCATGTCCTGGCTTGTAGGGTTGGTGAATGTCTCCAGTGATGAAAGACGCTGTTGGTGATCCAATATAGTGGTCTGGATGTTATCTAGTTTTGCCTCGAGTCTGGAAAACGCCATGTTGAATTCAGCTAGGAGCGAAGTCTTGTGCTCGGCTAGCATAGCCGTTAGCGTGGCTAGCACGGCACCTGACATTGAGTCTTCCCCCTTTTTCTCTTTTTTCCTCAACCTGTTGCACACAGTGTTGGGAAGGATACTTTCAAAACGTATTTCGTTACAGAATACAGAATACATGCCCACAAATGTAATTTGTAACATATTCCGTTACGTTACTCAATCTGAGTAACGTATTCTGAATACTTGGATTACTTCAGGATTACTTCCACATTGAATTGCGTTTTATAAGTGTAGAAATGCGACCATCACATCCAGCTTACTAAACAGGCATATTATGGTGTGTTCTTTTCATTCCAACTAGCTGAATGTGTACCTGAACAAGCAGATTATTGTATAGGTAGTCCCGAACTGCATACTATAAAAATCTAACCGCAGTCTGAGCTACCACGAGCTAATTTTAGCTAACGTTAGCTAGCATGTCAAACGGGGCTGTCAGTCTTTAAACGGCTCTGGAGCTAGTAAATCAGCACATAGGAGAATGGAAAGTCCCACGTCAATGTTAAAATAGCAAGGTGACCAGTAAAACTACAGCAGACGACTACCCTTGGCTAATTAAAAAAATAACTTACTTTAATATGCTTCTTCAGGTTGGAGGTGGAGTAATTTGGACGCTAAAAGGAGGTCGGTTGCTGGCAAGCAGAGGCTGCACTGCACATTTATATTTCAATCTCCCTGTTCGTTCTTTAATGTGAAATGCTGTTTGAATTTCCAAGATAGAAACTTATTCCTGCCCTGGCTCTGTCGTGCCGGTTCCGACTCCATTGTGACTGATCACGGAGCAAATTTTTTCGATTTCATATCGGGGCTTCTGGAAAATGCGATAGAGTTGCCTTAATTTATTCAGAGTGAATAAACTCGTGAAACAGAGAAGTATCGTCATGTAATCCATTGATTTTAACAATGTAACTGTATTCTAAATACCAACTATTTAAATTGTAACTGTAACGGAATACAGTTACTCATAATTAGTATTCTGAATACGTAACGCCGTTACATGTATTCCGTTACTCCCCAACACTGGTTGCACATCCTTTCGACGTGGTGAAGTGCTGCCGAATATAGTTAGATATAAATGGCAAGTTGTAACGGTTTAGCTGGACTGTACAGAAAGTTAAAGATGAATAAGGTGGGAGCTTGGGAAAATGCGACTAGTCCACCATATTGCACGCCGGAAGTCCCTGCACACAATATTTTAGATGAATTCCAATCTGGTTTCCGTCAGAAGCATTTTGCTGAAATAGCTCTTCTCAGAGTGTCCAATGATACAATGATATGTTCTCATGTGGGTGAATGCTTGGTGCTGCTGGACCTAGTGCAGCATTTGATACTGTGGATCACGCATCCTGATCGAAAGGCTTGGGCGGTGTGTGGGTATCTCGGACTGGTTGTCATCGTATCTTTCGCATACAAGTTTTTCTGTGTCACTTTGTCCCCACATGCCTGAAACTGCTGCACTTTTCTTTTGGTGTGCCTCAGGGTTCTGTGTTGGGTCCTGTATTATTTGCATTGTGTAATATGCTTCCCATATTATTCCCATCATATTATTAGCCAATTTATAGGTATCTCATATCACTGTCACACTGATGACAGTGTTTTCCATATATTAACGAGGCTGTGGCGCCCCACCATAGTCTAATTTGTCCCGCCACAGTTTCATTAAGAAAAGAAACTATGTCTACGCTTCTCATAATACCATTAGAGATCGCTTGTGGTGTTTTGTGTCGTTGCTTCAGCAAAGTATCTCTCAGTCCAGTCAGTAATGTCAGCCTGAATAAACACCAAAGAAGAAGTCTCCACCCCCGCTCCGCTGTATGTGACGCGAGCATGCCACGCTCACACACACACACATGGTTGAAAGTTCACGGCTCCATCCAAGACAAGATTAATTTATACCATGTCCGAAACTCACTGGCAACACCCCTTCATTGTATTTAACGTACATGACAAAATACATAATCTTCTTAACAAAAATAAGAGTACAAACCGTGTGCTCCAAATTCACCTTTATATTTTCATTCATTTAGCTAACGTAAACTGTATTTTACCTTCATTTTCAGGAAAATCTGACATTTGTAACAGGCTGCAAGAAGAGAGCTGGCTGCCTGAGGGTCTCCATCACTGGGTTGAGCCCAGAGGAATTTAACCAAAAGAGGGCATTAGAACTGTTCTTCTCTAAGCATTAAATGTCCAAATTCAAGGTGCAAAGTTTGTCAATTGGAAGGTAGGAAGAGTTAGAATATAATATGCCTTAATATCCACCTGTTTTATCTTAAATTTTCTCTTTTGTCCTGCAAGTAAAGTATATTTGTAATTTATTTTCACCATATGACCTGTCAGGTATCATCCAGTAGAAACCCTTTTAATATAATAAGTTATTACATTAAAAGGGTTTCTACAGTTAACAGTTATTACTAATAACTGTTAAAATGATGTCTAATGGATTTTTGATAGGTTTAAGTGATGCTTTTGACTCAAGCTGCAAATCATCTTTCCTTTGCTGTCTCACAGAACGGTCTAATAACGTAAAAATGAAAGGCTTTTCTTCAGATAGAGATTTTCATGCTTTGACACCTGTCTTGTACTGTTCAAAGAATGGGTGCTTAATGTTCATGTTTGACAAAAAATAATATTAGCAGGGCTTAAAGTATTCCGGCACCGTGCCGGATCTCCGGCGTGCGGCCGTGAGGAAAAAAAAAAAACTTGCATGCGGTTTAATATTTTCTAGTCAATTGATTTCACATACCAATCATATAAGAGGAACGCAGCTCTAACACAGGGTTGAAAGTAATAGGGCCTGGTGCCGGATTTCTGGCATATGAATATTTTAGAAAAATAAATAAATTAAAAAGTCCACATGGGATTTGTTTTTGATGCGCTGAGTTTAATCAATCATCGAACTTCCACCTATCAATGAAACGAGTTCTAGCCAATCAGATGCAAAGTAGGGCGGGTCTTTGCCAAAAAGCTAGAGTGCGGTGTGATCTCCGTGGTAACGCGGCTAAAAAAAATGGATGCAAAGTTTGTCAAACTTGGAGCATGTAGATGCAGTTTTATTTGAGAAAGTAGTTAAAAACAAATGGCGCTGGGCATGAATAGAGGACAAGAGGAAAAGGGTGTAGACGGGAAGCCGTTTAGCACTTGGTGCCTCAAACTGAGGGAGCCGGGTGCTTCTGCAGCGCATGTTGAAGGAAGACACTGGACGCCGGCAGCGGTAAGACAGTGCTTGCTAGTCATTAGCTAGATGCTAGTCACAAAGCTTCGGTCCGTGCACTCTGTCATGCGAGTACGTTACCGGCATCGACCGCTACCGCTGCGACTTCGACTTTACTGACCGACCGTGATACAAACAATAATTGTGTGCACGTTCACTGTAGCTATGTGAAGCCCAAACTGCCTTGACAAAGCTGTCTGTTTGCAATCAGCATGGCAGGTATTTAAACATAACGGCCTTGTCCCAGAGTTTAGACGTCTAGCTATATGAAAAGATAAACAATGCAACGTTTTTAATAAATGTAAATAAAGCAGCTAATATCAACATGGACAAAATCATGAATGTACTAATTCGCTTTTTTGATGATGACCTGGCCAAAGTAAATTTTAGTTTTCACAATGATTCATTGTACGATTATGATATTATTGCAATATGTAAACACACATTGACTCTTTATTTAACATATGGTTGGAACAAGTAAAAATTGATCCAAAACTTTTTAGTCTTTAAAAATTATGACTTTTATTATTGTGTAATGTCAGAAGGACTTTAACTGTTTTGCCAGTCAAATTAAGTTTAATGAGGGCATATTGAAATATTACACTGTTGGTTGGCAAAAAATGCATCTCAAAATACATCAGATTGATGCTTTAAAATATGGAATATTTAAAATTTTCTTCCGGGGGAGCATACGTCCCTTGAGGGGTAATATCTTTATCACCTTTTTCACCCCTGACCCGTTTTCATGCCTGAGTTATTTAAACATCACAGCCTTGTCCAAGAGTTTATGAAAATCTAAACAATGCAAAGTTGTGATTGTGATGTGTAATGTAAGTACCCCCCCCTTCCAAAAAAGTTTCAGGCTCAGGATTTTTTTTCACTTTAAGCCCTGTATTAGATTAATCTATTAATCTAATATTATTTTTGTAATACATATTTATTTAAATTATTATCAGGGTGCAGTTAATGATGTAGGCAGAGTTATAATAGAATAGGTTATTGTCTACCAGGGTGGAAATTTGTCAAGTTGATCAATACCCTGTACTTGTAACAGATAGAAAATAAAATAAACCAGTCCAATAAAGGTGACCACTTGTGCTTTATTTCTTTGATGAATCAAATTTATGCTCTAGTCCAGTTTGTGTTTTGACCATTTGTGAACTAAACCCTGTCTCATTTACTATGTTTTGTGGGTGTGAATTTTTTGCTGTGGCATCACCATTCATATTTATACAAACAATCTGTTAATAATTAATTTGCTTACAAGACAACATTGTTTACCTCCCAGAGTCTCACAAAAACCTGTGGAAAACACTGGCTAATATTTCTCTTTTAAGCCTAATAAGAACTACAAACTGACTTATTTGCACAATTGTCTGACTGCCATTAAAAGTTGGATGGCGAACAACTTTTTACAGCTGGATGCAGATAAGACTGAGGTCTTTATCATTGCTTCTAGTATCACAACTTCCAAGGTTGCTCAGTGTTTGGGGTCCCTTTCTTCAGTCCAATTCTCAGAAATCTGTTTTCCATTTAATTATGTATTATCTCTGTACAGAGGTGGGTAGTAACGAGTTACATTTACTCCGTTACATTTACTTGAGTAAGTTTTTGAAAAAATGATACTTCTAGGAGTAGTTTTAAATCACTATACTTTTTACTTTTACTTGAGTAGATTTGTGAAGAAGAAACTGTACTCTTACTCCGCTACATTAGGCTACAATGAGCTCGTTACTTTTCTTTTTACCTCTTTGGTATTCTACGCGTCATTGTTTTTATCCCCCGCGTACGCCTCATTTTAGTGTTTTATTTTGACAGAGAGAGAGACTTCCGCTAAAGCCTCTACCACGTGACTGTGTTTCACCCAATCAAACGTAGTTGTGCAGTCTCGTCACCTTCCTCAAACCTAGCAGCGGGATGGGTTAGCTTTTACAGTCGCAGCAAAACAAAAATGGCAATGTCAGAAACGTCACAGACGAGGAGGAACCGCGCCCTGTACTACGAAGCAAGATCAACATGCCCTGGATTTATTTCAGTTACCCGGCTTCACCTAACCTAACCACCGCGGTCCCGCATAAACTGTGTCATGACGGTGGTTATCAACTAGTTCAACCAACCCAGGGTTTCCCAATCCAGCGGCGCGTGTTCACATAAAAGAAGTGATGTTTGCACAACATGACCAACAATAGCCACATGTTTTACATAAGAAGAGCAAACTATAATTCTACATAAAAATGAACACATACATGGTTTTACAGGCAAAACGCAATACAGTCGCTGCTTCCTAAAACGGGAAGGAAAGCTGGCAAAAAAAAAAGAAATTGCCGACGCTGTAGATGCGCACAACTCTTATCAATATCACTTCCCCACCAGTCAGGCACAATATCTGACCATAATTACACTTGTACTTTCCATAAACTGTCGTTGCTTTAGCCTTTTATTTCAGTTGCAACCATGGCAGTGAGAGCGATCGTGAGAGCAAATAAAAAATATAGAAAACATAAAACCGCTGTGCGCATTACACACGGCAAATATACCCATCAGGGAATGTTAACGGGGCTGTCGGTCTCTAAATATTTTTTGTATGAGCACACCCCTCTCTTTTTCTCTCTCCCCCTCTCTCTCCGCGCACCGAGCTCCACCTGATCTTCTAAGAACGGTGAAGCCGTTATCAGTGGAGTATTGATTGGTCAGTAGGCGTGCTTTTACACCGGTTGATCTCTGCTCCCGACCAGGTTAGGCGTCCAGCATAAGTTACCACGGCGATTGAACCCGATAACAAGTGATCCACCTTTGTGAATGAAAGCATGTTTACCTTTAGTAAAAGTACCAAACAGCAGCTCCATTACCTTGTTCTAGTTCTGCCTGCAGAGTCTGGTAAAAAAAGTGTAAAGGTTTGGAAATGTGTGTTACTTGTGCTTATTTATTTTTTTATGTATTATTATTTTATTGATATTATTTTTTTAAGTACTTGAATTTACCTGGATTATTTTAATTTAAGCTATTTTATAATTAATTAATTAATTTAAATTAATTTAATTGATTGGATGATCTATAATTTGTCTAAATATGATTATTTTGTATTTTTGTCCGTCTGATTGAATGCTTATGTTAAAAAATAAATCAGACGTTACTCAACAGTTACTCAGTACTTGAGTAGTTTTTTCACCAAGTACTTTTTTACTCTTACTCAAGTAATTATTTGGATGACTACTTTTTACTTTTACTTGAGTCATATTATTCTGAAGTAACAGTACTTTTACTTGAGTACAATTTTTGGCTACTCTACCCACCTCTGTCTCTGTATTTTGATCAACATATCAAATCATTGACCCTTGGGACATGTTTCTTCCAATTAAGAAACATTGCCAAACTCAGGTCTGTTGTACCACAATCTGAGCTAGAGATGATCATTCAGGCTTTTATATCATCCCGGCTAGACTACTGCAAGTCGTCACTGGGCCATCTACAACTGGTCCAGAGTGCTGCTGCAAGGCTGTTGACCAGGTCCAGCAAGACGACTCACATCACTTCCATCTTATGTTCTTTTACATTGGCGTCCTATCAAGTTCAGAATTCATTTTAAGGTTTCTGTTATGACATACAGAGCCTTGCATGGTCAGGAACCTTTCTACATCTGCGACCTGCTCCATCCATCCAAAGGTAGGTCACTTAGGTCTTCTGACCATGGCTTACTGGTTGTCCCTCACACTCGACTAAAAACAAAAGGTGACTGTGCCTTTGAAGTGGTGGCTTCGACACTGTGGAATGCTCTTCCTAATGTCATACATTGTGTTGATTAAGTAATTGAAAATGAGTTTGGTAAGATGTACTACTGAAGTACGACTGGCTTGATCACCTTTGTACAGTAAATTAGGCCCTGCTTCACTAGACTACCTGTTCTTGAGATCTTGTCTTAAAGTGGATTACTGTGTCAAAATTGTTTTTTTCAGGATATCATTATTTAAGTTTTGGGGTTACATAGCATGTTCTTAAAATATTTTTTTTCAATATTTTTTTATCACACATCAAGCGTTGGGCCAGATAGTTTTCCAACATATAAAACCTGTACACAATGCAGAGAGAATGGGAGGAAAAGGGAATTAATAGGGGCCAAACAGATCATTGTTAGCCCATTAGCAAGTCAATCTGGCTGTGCTCAACAGACTAATATCAGTAGAACCCAAATCTATCTTTGTGGTACTGATAATGTAATGATATCAGAAACATGACTATACTGTAAGCATCCAGCATTGGCCACCCAGTTAACTTCACTAACATCAGTTCCAGACTTTAAAGTCGCTTCAAATCCAGTCCTGAGCATCACAGAGCCAGCAGGTTAACCTATTTGATGATCCAGCTGTACCCACTTCACATTATGACAGGTTGTGATAGTTTGTTCTGCTTTGAGGTAATGTATTGTATTAGTATGAGCATTGGGCAGCAAGCTGTGCAAACAGAGCCGGCAGGATGTGTGGGGATTGATTTGAGGCTAAAGGTGGGGAAGTGGTGCCAACAGGTCTGGACCCCACAGAGTGGAACCAGTCAAATTTGCCATTATTTGAGTTTAAACTAAGCAAAGGTTAATGGAGTTTGTGACTTTGGGAGTGCGACTTTATTGTTGTTATGTTAGATGGTAAAGGGGGAACTTATTGGTGGAAAGATTTTACATTCTGCCTGCACTGTATCTGTTTTTAAGCCATGACCTTACTGTTTTGTGTACTTTATTGACACATAAAAGTTTGTTGGCAGATAAATACCATAATCATGTATCATTTATGTCCAAACCAGAAACTAAGTCTACTTTAGCACCGGTTAACATTTGTCAGTATATCATCGTATGTATACCAAACAAAAAGTAACAAACACATCTTTCAGACAAGAGTTCTTAACAGAACCAATTTCTCTGGGAGTCCCTCAAGAAGTTTTCTTGAAAACAAAACTACAGTGTTTCTATAGTTTTCACAACAGTGAACAGTATATTGAGATTTCGGACACTTATGAAATCATCTTTTGCATCATCGCTGATGATCGTCAGCACCACTGCAATGTTTGCCTCTCTCAAATCATGTGAGCATTGTGGGATTGTTAATGAGAAGAAATACATACAGACCAACTTGTTTGTCCATATACAGTAGAAAGACTTCCAGGACAAACACAGGTGTTATTATGTTCTAGTCAGTAAGTCATGACAATGTGACAGGGCGCGAGAATACTGTGCAATACTAGGACCTGAAACTGAAGCAGTCAATTATTTTAATATTTACACCTGTGCTTTTCCTACTGTGACAACTATCTTCAGTGAAAATGGCCTATGGTGGAAAATGTTTTTCACACAAAGAATTCTGACACTGATAAAAATAATGGGGGTAGGTGTAGGCCACTTGGTTGTCTAGTCTAGTCATGAGTTGCAGCCATTAAAGGTATTTATACCATGGTCTGGGTGTATACTCTGTTTTGATTGGCTTCAGGGTGTCCATTGAAAAGTGATATAGGACACCTACTAACTAGTTCCGGTGAAACTGACTGTTAATCTTTCTAAATGAACAGCTACATTAAATGAAAAAAAGACAATGTGAATGTTATTTCCACCACTGAGTGTAGTCCTTCACAGCGATCATCTCTCATCCTGTTTGCTGCGGCCGACAGTACACACGGCGTATCATTTGTTTGTGAAAGTCTTCATAGCGATTTGGAGACAACAACATGGCTGGATATCTAGCTTGTCTTGTTGTTTAACCAACCCAGTCTCACGGCAGTTCGTGAAATGGTCACGTTATTTCATCTATTGATTTGTGTACACGGACATGTTTATGCCGTTTATTTCGTGGTGGTCAGCACGTATTTTAAACTAATGTATTTCAATGGGAAGCATCTTTTGTGATCACAGCACGACTACGGAAGCGAGTAGTATGAAATGCCGAAAATCCGCGCAGGGAGATTGGTTCGGGTGGTGGATGGGATGGGTCAAACAACACAGGACTTCCACCCCCGAGACCGGGGATCGTGTCCCGCATGTGTTGTTAACTTTCCCCGTTGTTCTTTTCCTAAACTCAACCGTCCCAACCGTCCCGTTGTTGTCCCACGTCCCCCAGAGACTGCGGATTGTCTTCCCTGTTCTTCTTTTCCTAAACCCAACCTCCGTATAGATGCTTCCCATTACGTGCTGACCACCACGAAATAAACGAGATAAACATGTCTGTGTACACTAATTAATGGATTAAAAATAACATGACCATTTCACCCATTAAAATATAAATAAATACTGGCAAGTGGCCATGGTATAAGCGTGTTAATGCCCTTCGAGGTATCCACTGTAAGGTAATTAATGGACCTCCGCAGAGGCTGGCCTCCCCCATCGTCCATTTCTTGCTGATAATGGACACCTGGTCGGGCATTAACCCTTATGTAACATTAAAGGTGCTCTTGGAGTGAAGATCATCTCAGAGACAGATATCTCTTAAACCTGAACAATTAAACCTGAACTATCTGCATGGCAAGACACCACGAGATAGCCTGACAAGCCAGACCCACATCAAGATGTTGGGTCTGGTAACTTACCATTGACAGGGCTCAATTCGAGGGGCAGGATAAACGGTTGTCTTTCAAATTCCCTCTGCACGCGATATATATCGTTAATAATAGATAGATATCGCTACAACCAGGCAGAGCAACCAAGAAGGCATTGTCACTGTAGCGAAGATTAAACTTTTGCTGTATCACGACTTCAAAACTCCGAACACATCTTTTTTTAAGAATGATTTCTGTGCCGTTCTTTGTTCTTTTCTCAAAGAAAAGCTTAACTCCAAGTCTTCAAGAAGACCGCTGTTCCCAGCAGCAGCAGCCATAAGCCCGCCCACCGACTCTATACACGATGTGATTGGCCTGACCAGAGTTTGGTTTCTCCAGCTCGCAAGTCAACAGAGAGTGCCTAGACCCCCCTGGCTGCAAAATAATTTTACTGCCGCAAGGGTGCGTCTAGATTTCTAGGCTAACCCCGAGAGGTAAGTGAGATAAAATTTATTTTTTTGTAATTTGGGTGATACGGCCCTTTAATTGATTTATAAGTAACCTATAATTGCAATACTCTTCTAACTTCTTCTGTTTTAGTCTCTGATTCAGCCCGCACTCTTTCACCCCACTACACACATCTGCCTCACCCCACAATTTCCAGATCCAACACCTGGCTGAGCAGTCACAGTCTTTCATACTGATTAACAACACTGTCATCCTCGTTCCTTCATGTTGCACTGTGGGATCTGTCTACACTTTCAATTTCTTCAGACTCTATGTGAAGTTTCACCTCAGTATTTCATTGTCCTAATCTCAGGCATAAATGTTGCATACAACTTCTCAAATAAAGGCCTTAGCCGAGGGCTTATTTATAATTCAACCATTAAGGGAAGGGTTGGTACCTACAGTTTTTTAAGTGTTGGTCTAGAGGGCTGTAGTTTAGGTTTCAAGTTATGAGTTCAGCTTAGGTGGTCTCGGGTGTTAGTGGGGCCGTGGGCTGAGCAGGCAGCTAGGGGAGCTTAGCTGGGAGGGAGCTGCTATCCTGCTGCCTCACCGAACAGCAAATCAAACCAGATGGGCTCATTTATGGCCAATTAGCAGTGTGCTGTGAATGGAGTGCCACGGACTCACCTAGCGTTGTTATTATTACAGCTTTTATCTGAGCTCAAGAAAAACCTGGCGGCTACAAAGTTGGGGTTTTGATGCATGTTTGACCACAGATGCGTGAAGAAATTGGAGACCTGGTCCCGAGAAGTGGAAGAGAGGCAGATCGTGATGAATAGCTCCGGGAATGTTGACGTTATCTGTGCTGTGCTGTATAACTGAATCTTTTTAAAAACTACACACAATTGTAGCGAATGTGTAAACTCAGCACTTCCATCTTTACCACTCAACTAGGAAAACACAAAAGAAAAGGTAGCTGGGCTGCTTCTTACTTGCTCTGGGCTTTTTCTAATGTGACACCCCCACTGCAGAGACCAGAGTGTCCTGTTACTGAAAGGGGGGATCGAGTCCTATGCAGGAATGTTGCCTTCCTCCCCCCGCTTTCATCCCCCTTTCACTCTCCTCTAATCGTTCCCTCCATCACTTATTTGGCCTTTACTTGACTCCCTCTGTGATGGTCCACTTCACTTAGCTCATAAACAATGCCCCCAACCCCTTCCACACCTTCATATTTCTGCCTGCCTACAAGCTCCAGCCTCTCACTGCCTGCCCACCTCCGAGTCATATCAGACCTTTTAGCAGTAATTAGTTGAGGGACTGCAGCACAGCGAGATATTTCCCTAATTCTTCGCCATCTCTAGGAGAAAGAGAAAGGTAAGGTGAAGCTGTATTGGTAGGAGCCTGCTGAGATAATGACAGGCTCATCATACACATCCAAACAAAGCCAAGACATGGTGGGGGGAAAACAAAGCTTTTTGTTGTCTTAATTGTGTGCAACCGGCATCACAAGAGAACTACATGAAAAGGAATAAAGCGAGCTGCTGCACACATCTATTGTCTCAGTATAAACTAAAGGGCTGAATGCTGTTTAGATGAATGCAATTACAAGAAAAGACGGTGGTTCTTTGAGAAGGTTTTTGCTGCTCCCAAACACTGGACGTTTACCTCTAAGCAGGGGTGTTCTCTCACTGAGGAGGGAGTCATGTTCAGCGCAATGGTAGGTCCCTAGGGGCACAGCCACCAATGACAGCTCAGCGTCGTTTGAAAGCCTCTCAATGAAAACTCCTACCTCTAATTGTCCCTGCTTATCAACACTGCCGATCCCAACTAGAGCGGAAAGACAGAGCAATTTCCCCATTACACTGGGAGCAGAAAATGGAGGAGAGACGAGGGAGCAGGGTGTCTCCGGAGAGCAGTGCAGATGGCTTCATCTCCAAGTTCAAAAACACAGACAGGAGGGATGGGGGTGTGGGACGCGGCGCATGCACTCTCACAGGCACTTGTAATGTCCCTGTGCACATATACGTCTGACGTTCACGAGCACATGCAGAGACACGATCCATGCACTCTGACAACATGCAATCAATTAGCTTTTAATCTATTTTCTGCAGCCAGTTTCTTTCCAGGCCACAGTTGCACACTGTGGCCGTGGAGGATTCATTTCAATGCACACCGTGATGATAGCTGTTTTATGCTTGCTGACCCCCCTGCCACAGTGGTTAGATAAGCCCTACTTCAACATTGCCTGTCCCGCACTTTGATCTTCCACAACTAGAGAACAGGCTCTGCAGACATTCACGTTTAGATTTCCTCTCCCAATATGGAGCTAAATTTCCTCTTCAGTAAAGGATGCAGCGCCAATGCGCCACTGTGCTCAGATGGTTATGACAACAAATGGCGTCCTGATAACATCACCAGGATTCAACCTGAGCTCTACCCTCAATCCCAACAGTGATGAGATCAACCTGTTTACCTGCTTTCTTGAAGGAATGTTTATATATGTATGTATACAGTTCACTGTGGTACAGCCACACGGTTAAAAATGATAGTGGAAGAGAGATAGATTGTGTGTGTGTGTGTGTGTGTGTGTGTGTGTGTGTGTGTGTGTGTGTGTGTGTGTGTGTGTGTGTGTGTGTGTGTGTGTGTTTTGAGGAGAGTTTGACTAAATTCTCCGTTTACTATCAATGCAGACATCTCTAAGTGTCTGCCGTCTGGCTCCACTAGGCTTATCAGTTCCTCATTGGCTTACGCAATTATAAGAAACACACACAAAAGTGTGTAGCCATGCATACGCTCAAAGCCATGCTTGTGTACGCACATACACACATATGCAAAGAGGCATTTAGCAGCCCACCTAAATCCAAAATAGATCAACTTAACCTCCTCGAGGCAGCAGAGTGGTTGCACAGACCATTACGAGCATTACAGCCTAAGTCTTACAGTCCTAACAGACAGCATACTATATGCTTGTTTTATTAAAAAGATCCATCATAGGGTTCACCTACCAGCCTAGAAATAGTGCTCTGTTTCACTCCCTCCTTTTTCTGAGGTCACGACCAGCAGAATAAGCAAACAGAGCAAAAGATGTGGCCAGAGATTGGGGGAGGGTTGTTGACCTGATCTCTTATCTAGCAGCACCTTTACTAGCCTCCACTGCGAATAGAAAGTACAGTTCAACAGCAGATACAGTGAGAGGCACACTAACTTGACAAACCTCAAACTGCCAGGCCTGCTTTTTGTGTGTAGAAAATGTGTACTTCTTCACACATCCAAGAGTTGAACAAACCAGTAAGAGGCCACCCGTCTACTAGGATTTCCTCTGTCCGTCCATCTGTTACTGCTACACACAGACACACAACCATGGCCTCCTATTGTAGTAGCTGTGCAGGTGTGTGGGTGCTGATAAGAAGTATAAGTGCCCCATAGTTCATCAAGGTGAGGGAGTGTTTGGCGAACTCTGCCCTCGGCTCTGCACTGGCATTTCCAACAGGGGGAGGATCTACCAAGGGGGGCAGAAGCAATGCCGCTTATCAAGCTGGGGACTGAGGACCAGGCGCCCAGCAGAGCCACGGGGACTTGAACTCCTAGCCTGCACCCTAGCATCTCACCGTACGTTGTCTGGCAGCAGGACCATGCTTGCTTAAGGGAGGAAAACCACAGTCCACCACTCTCATGGTGAGATTAAACACCCCCCTCCCTTTCTGAATAAGGATTGTACACCTCTCACCCTGTTCTGCAATGACATCTCTGTCTGAAATGCCAAACCTCACACACACACACAAACACGTGCATGCACATGCAAACACACACACACACATATACACACACACACACACACACACACACTTTGACATTTCAGCTGCACCTCTGATCAACATACTCTCCTGCTTGCACTTAGCTCTTCAGAATTGTATAGATGGTTGAGTGGTTGTAGGTTGTAGGTGGAGTGTTAAGTTATCCCTGCATCAAATGTGTAATCAAAGTAATGGGTTCGTACTCATCAACAAAAGGACATTTTTAAGTTATATTTATTTCATAAAGGGGAAAATGCCTGTGGCGTTTCATCTCGTCCATTCTGTTGCTGGGATATGAGTGATGCTTTTGAAAGGAAAGTAACGTTAAGTAGCCTAAGTAATTTTATATTATCATCATTACCTAAATTAATGTTAGAGCTATAGCTAACAGTCTGACTAACGTTAATCCATAACAGAGATTAAAAGCTAACAACCTTAAAGCAAACTAAATGCTTTACACCATAATAATAACCAAAAATACTTAAATTACTTTTGGCATGTAATAGTAGAAACGTGATCACACATTCCATCATATCAAACTCCATATTGCGGAACATTCATCAGGCATATGTATGGCATAACGTTATTTATTATTCACCATAAGGCCACTTGAATGAGTAAACGGTTCGTGGCATAAGTGCAGTCTGTGTGAATAAGCCACTACGGTAGAGAGGCAAACAATAGCCATGTTAGCTCATGTTAGCTCTAATACTTTGAGTACATCTGCAAGGATATATGAAATTACTAATTTGTCACTAACCGTTGCCTAACGTTACCACGTCCACCTGCCATTAAACGGTGTGCCGGTGGATAGGGTTGGGCATTGTTTGGATTTTAACAATTGTGATTCCAATTCCGATTCTTCCTTTCGATTCCGGTTCTCAAAGATTCTCGATTTCCGATTCTTTGAGGGGTGGATTTGAAACGGGTCACATGCCTATTTTCACAAATAAGAGGAAAGTTTTATTTTGATTCAGTGGTGGTTTGCAGTTTTACGGGGCTTTTTAATAAAGCCACACTAGAGCGCTGCTTACTGTGCTCCAAGGCTGCAACCCACAAACGCCTGGCCGCTTCGGAAACCAAAACTTGCGCATATTAAATTGGGAAGCAATGATCGGATTTGAAACCAAATCCTCCAAACAATTAGCCAGGGTAAACCCTGACGAACCTGATGAAATTTGAGATTTGCTCTGCAAGTCAGTCCATTCACACCCATTTCCAATGTCCCCAAAATCGAGGCACCAATCACAACCGCTGAGGCGGGCTTTAAACCAATCACAACCGTTGAGGCGGGCTTTATGCGGCAACGATAGCGCAGTTACAACTGAGAAGGGTCTGGTGTCAACCAGGCTACCAAACGACTCCAATAAAGAAACGATTCTACTGGAATCGTAATTTTTGAAACGATTCCAAGTAGGAATCGGTTCTCAATGCCCAAATCCTACCAGGGAACACAACCGGCACAGGTCGGAGTAGTGAGCGGTCAGTGCTGCCAGGGGATCAGTTAATGCCGCTGTCAGTGGCATATTCCATCAGCCGCCAGCAAATGCCACTGTAGTGAGTGGCATGTGCCACCAGGGGATCGGCATATGCCTATGTACCACAGTGGCTGACCGTCCAGTAACATGGATTCTGCCAGGAGAACCAATCCCCATGATAAATACCTGCATGAACATTAGATCTATTCTTAGTGAAATCAACCAAACCAAAAAGCTCATGAACACATAAGGAGAATGTTGAGGTGGTGGAGGGAGCTGCAGCAGAAAACTACATTGGCACCTGTGAATCAGCCAAGTGATAGTGTCAGGTTATAATGGCAGCTCTGTACACCTGTATGAATATGATTGGATAATGCTAGTCAGCTAGTAGCCACACAGCTGTAAATGAGCCACAGATTGTGATGCATGAATGAGCAGCTGATGCCAATCAGCTAATACAAACATGATTTTAGTGCTCTGCCTGAACTGACACTGTATTTAAGTTTCTATTTTTTCACCGTTCCTCTGTGTGTTTATGAAGTAAAGTTGCACACATTAGATGAAAGTGAAAGTTTTTTTCACTGAAGTTGATTTTGTTCACTGAATTTGAAACATTTGTAACTTATTTTGTACACACGCACGCACACACACACACACACACACACACACAAACACACATCTTTGTGCTGCCTCGAGCAAATTTGTTTAAAACTATAATCCAGCCTGCCATTACGTGTAATTTGTTGTGTGAATCAGATAGGCCTAGCGATAACAATACTTACCCTTTCCTACTAGGGCTGCACGATAACAGGAAAATATCTAACTGAGATTGCGATATGAAACAGGATATTGGAGGGAATGATAATTTTTTTTACCAATATTCGCACATTCATTGAAAAATATTAAAATTAAAGGGTGTCTGTAAATCGGTAGAGAGGACTGTGAGTTTGCGCTATTTTTAGCAGTTGTTTACGTAATTTTAAGCCGAGGAAGTGGGTCTGTCAGACGAGAAGGGAGGATGGCGAGGTAGTGGTGTTATTAGCGGCCGTTGCCATAATTTTAAGCCGAGATATGGTGGTTGTCAGTCGCGTACAGAGCTTCGTGTGAGCACGGGCTTTTATGACTGTCAACATAGCCAGCATCTAACGTTAGCTACTCCGCTGTGCTGTGAAGTAATGTCTGGCTATATAAGACTAGCGTCTAGCAACATTGATGCTGTGTTCTCAACTTGGCAACCTCCGTAAACTTCAAGTCTTCGGAGGAGGGGGCGGAGAGACGACTCTCTCCAGACAAATATTTTGCCTTTAACAAATATTGCCACCAAAACAAAGGATGAGTTTAGTTCTGGTGCAACTGAGGCAAACAGAAAGATCCCATTGCATGAGTGCTCATAAAGTATATATTTTCAGTTTACCTTAAAGGTGCTCTAAGCGATGTCACGCGTTTTTAGGCTGCAACCATTTTTTGTCACATACAGCAAACATCTCACTATCTGCCGATCCCCTAAATACACTGTAAAAAAATGCGGTCTCTGTAGACAGCCTAGGGTCCACACATGCCAACAAAACCAACATGGAAAGTGTGACCATGCAAACATACACAAACCGTGTTCCAGTGTTCAGCCAATAATGGACAAGAAGGATTTGCGGGGGGGTTAGTGCGCTGAAGCACAGAAGGGAGGGAACAGGATGAGGATGAGGGAGGAGCGAGCTAGTCTTCGTTTTGTTTGAAAATACTTTGAACGTCAACAAGAAGTAACGTCACCCAACATCGCTTAGAGCACCTTTAAAGGTGCCCTGCCACACGTATTTCATTACTTTGTGGTAATGTCTGAAGTTCTACCATGGACTCTGTAACATTTTTTGTGGAAAAAATGCCTTGGTTACCTTGTTTCAAGCCATTCTAGCATGGTATAGAAAGCCTACAGGAAGACTCAGCTCGATTTCTGCCAGCTCTCATTAATATTCAACAAGCTAAGCTGTTTGAATCTGATTGGCTAACAGCTAACCAATGCGAGCCTGGCTGTCAGCATCCTTTACCCAGCCCAACTGGGCGAGCTAATGAATAGTAATGAGCTCAGGCAATATGATGTCAGACTGACCAGCTTTTGTAACTGGCCTGATTTCTCTGCTTATTTCTTTTCAGTGGCTAGAGCTGACAGAGGAGATAGCAGTTCATTTTCACATTCACAACATAACACAAACACATATGGACCTAACATATTTAAAAAAATGCAATTAAAAAAGGTTTTGTATGGCAGGACACCTTTAAGCATCCAAACTGGCAGTTAAGGAAAGATGTGCTGACTTACACTTGACTACCAACATTTTAATGTAAACTGTCTAGATTAAGATGATAACTGTAAGCATCCAAAGTAGCAACTGCAGTCAAAGGCCCACTACCAGTATGTTGGCATTAGACTATCACTGATGCTCAACACTGTCCGCTGATTCCCCTCATCAGACTTCTTTTATCAGCTTATATTCACTATCACACTGATTTCTTATATAATGAAGCATATTTCTAAATATGATTTCCTGCTTGCCAATCATAAAACGCTAGTGAGCGTCAGCTTACTAACTCCCCGGCTGATGAAATGGTGTTAAGTTATGAAATTAAATGTGATTTTTGAAGCTGCTATGCTTACACCTTCATTCACATGCTCATTGTGTGAGAATTCATGGCCAGATATAAAAAAAATAAGTGATTTCCAGCTGAAAGCAGACTCTAAAACTTGTTTTTAGGTTGACAGGGATGTCGGGGAATAACTAAGCAAGGACCATTATTTGTGCAGAAGAAGGTCATTTCATTTAAAATGACTCATCTCTGAACATATTTGCTTCAACAATGATATTGACTGGTCTAAAAAAAAGCTGGCGCAAAGCCTCTGACACAAATTATTTCTGTTGATGTCACTTCTGAGTCTTCTACCACTGGTTCTGCGTGTATTACAGTTTGTAATGCGAGCATCTAATATATTGTTTCTCCTGTGTTTTGCTGATGCTAGCTTAGCTCAGGGGGTGCTGAGTCTAAACCCAGCGTGGCAGTCCGAACCCTACCTGCTCCCCCAGTTCAGAGGCCTCAATTAGGGAACAAGGCTGGGATGTTGTGAGTTAACTTTAATGGGCAATAAGGGGATTGTGGCTTTAAAGCCTGGCCCTCTGGTAGAAAGCAGTCAGGGTTGAAACACTCACGTGGCGAAGGTTTTCTAGACAAAACAACCGACTAGTTTAGAAAACAGATGTGTTTAGAGAAGGTTCCTGTCCATAACAGTTTGACTACTGCATTAGCCATATATTACTGATTGCCATGTTCCAGATGCAGATACTGGTCTGTATGCTGGGATAACCGTCTGCCGGGAAACTCTTTCAAATGTCGGGCTGTTGGATAACTGAAATGCATATAATGATTATTTTTTGCCATCTGAAAAGTGAGCATTTGGACATTGGAGGTTTTCAGAGACAATAGCTAAATAAAACTGATGGGATTTTATCACTGTAGTAGTCATAGTTATATTATCTTTACTGTTGCTATAATTGCCACTGTTCATCATGTAATTTCATTATACCCACTGTTGTTGTAATTATTATGAGTCATGTTCCCCCCCCACACACACACACACACACAACCACTCAAGGCAGATGGCAGCCAATCACGAGTCAGGGTCTGCCTGAGGTTTCTGCCTGTTTAAAGGAAGTTTTTCCTTGACACTGTTGCACCAAATGCTTGTTCTTCGGGGTAATGGTTGTGTCTTTGTAAATTACAGAATGTGGTCTAGACCTGCTCTATCTGTGAAGTGTCCTGAGATAACTTCTGTTATGATTTGACACTATAAATGAAATTCAATTGAAAGATTTTGCCATTGAAAGTAAAAAAACAAAACAATTAAGGATCAGTGTAGTCTTGCATTGCCAGACCTATCTTCATAGCACTGTGTCAGCGCTGAAGTATGTAGTGTGTGGCTACACCGCATATCTATTCTGGGATAAAGGAAAAAACGCAATGGATTGTTTGTATTTCTTTAAACCAATTACAACTGTCCTGGATGGCGCTCAGCCCAAGATGCAGCGATGGTCCCCTTGCAAAATAGATAGAGGAGATAGCGGAAGGGGAGGGATTAAAGCCTGATTTATGGTTCTGCTTTGGATCTACCCCCATAGGTACGTAAGTATGTAAGTCCGTACCTAGGTTTGTGTACATACGACTCCTATGCCGTAGCCTGACATGTACCTCCCCAGAAATGTAACTTTGAAGTCACAGCGATGCAGGCCGACACAAGCATTTCCTCCTACTCATTTCCGGCTGATTCTTCTCCGTGAAAAACATGAAATCGGGGAGAGGGCTAACTTTTCCTGATACAGGTTTCTGACCATGATCAAAAAGCACAGAGGAGACACTTTGTTTCTCCATCTCCGCTGCAGGAGCCTGTACCCGGAGCTAATCCCCGTCACTCTTTCACTCGCTCTCTCACACTCTTCCCGCGCACACACACACACACATTGAGTACCTGATATCTCTTCAAGAGATATGCTAGTATGAAGCAGATACACCAGCAAACAAGTATAGATCCTCACAACAGTATGGCGCTGCGTAGAGCCTACGTACTATAAATCAGCCTTAAGGCTTTATCCCAGCAATGTACATCCATTGCACCAGACTAGCATCAGTGTTACCTTAAATTAAATATTTCAACCTTTTGGGAAATGTGATTATTTGCTTTCTTTCCAAAAGGGAAATGAGAAGATCAATCTTATCTCTGTGTGTAAAGAACAGAGCTGGAATCAGGAGTGGTTAGCCTAGCTTAGCATTAGGGCTGGGTACCGAACGTTGATACTTTTATGGCATCAAAAAATTATTTATCTTTCGGTGCCAAATTTCGGTTCCAAAAGCGTCAGAGCGCGTAAGCGCAAGCTTGTCTGTCCTTTCTGCATATTGACACAGAGTGGAGCTCCGACACACACACACACACACACACACACACACACACAGACACACACGGAGAGGTGCGGACAGAGTAAACTGTCTGCAGTTTTGTTGAAGTCACAGAGAGTCATGGCGATGCCGATAAAGTGGTTTTGAGTGTGGTTACAGTTTTTTTTCAAAACTTCACGCAGACAGCGTTTGATATTGATATTAATGGCGAGCCGAAAGTGGTCGCTGTGCTGTTGACGTTACACTTCCTCTTAGACAAGCAGGCACAACAGTGGTTTCTCTGCCCTGATGACTGACTGACAGGCTGAGCTTGCAAGGCAAGGCACTTTTAATAATGTTACTCTGAGTGAGCAGTTTTACCAGAATTTTTTAATTTTGATAACTGTTTTGATTCACAATTAAGGTGGACAATAAAAGCTTTGTGTTTACTGTATTTTTGTTGATGTTGAAATGGATTTTAAAACATATGGTATCGAAAAAAGTATCGTTAGAAATCGGTATCGAAACTGAGGTATCGAAATTGGCACCAGATCCAAAGATTTTGAACGATGCCCAGCCCTACTTAGCATAAACACTGAAAGCAGTAAGCCTAGTTCTAATTAATATGCATCTCATTTGTTTAACACTAACAGAGAGGTTAAAATGACAATTTGTCATTGAGTACTGGAACTATTTTTTTGACAAACAAAAGTTTATCTATCTGCCAAGTACTGTATTTCTGTGCAGCATCTGCAACTACAGAGCGGGTTTGCCGGATTCACCTGAAGGTTACATGACATCTCCCATAAAAATATATACAATACCGGTCAAAAGTTTTAGAACACCCAAATTTTCCAGGTTTTTATTGAAATTCATGCAGTTCAGTGTCTTATTGTACTCTGAAATGAAAGAATAGAAGAAATGAACAATTTAAGTTAAAGTTAGGAATCAATTTATAAACCAAAATGTATTCTAAATTTTTGACTCATCAAAGTAGCCCCCTTTGGCAGATATAACAGCTGAACACACTCGTGGCATTCTTTCTACAATGGAAATCAAATATTCTTCAGAAAGTTCTTCCCAACTCTGTTGCAGAAGTTCCCATAAATGTGTGGCACTTGTAGGTTGCTTTGCTTTCACTTTTCTGTCCAGTTCATCCCAAACCAGCTCAATGGGGTTTAAGTCTGGTGACTGTGCTGGCCACTCCATGTTTTTAAGCTTACCATCTTGTTCTTTTTTCCTAAGGTAGTTCTGGCATAGCTTGGACTTATGTTTTGGGTCATTATCTTGCTGTAAAAACAGCCCCAGACCATCATGCTTCCTCCTCCATGTTTGACAGTTGATGTCACACTGAGGAACCATCCTTTCGCCTACTCGACGGCGTACAAAAATCCTATGTTATGAACCGAAGATTTCAAATTTTGATTCATCAGTTCATAATACCTTCTTCCAGTCTTCAGTAGTCCATTGACGATGTTTCTTGGCCCAGGCAAGCCTCTTTTTCTTATTCTGATGTCTTAGCAATGGCTTTTTTGCTGCAACTCGACCTATCAAACCTGCAGCTCCAAGTCTTCTCTTTACAGTTGAAACTGAGACTTGCTTATTACGACCACTATTAAGCTGTGCTTGAAGCTGTTGTCCTGTGAGCCGCCTATCATGCAAGCTGTTGACTCTCAGAAACTTGTCTTCTGATTCTGTTGTGGCTTTGGGTCTGCCAGACCTCTTCCTGTCAGAGTTTCCCCCCAGTTTCTAAGTGCCTTTTGATGGTGAAGAATACTGTACTCACTGACACCTTGACTTTCTTCGCAATTTCTCTGTAGGAAAGACCAATATTCTTAAGTGTTATGATGGTCTGTCTCTCTTCCATTGTTAATTGCCTTTTTCCCGCCATTTTTATAGCAACACACTACTTTCTGCAGTACAATACTGTTCAAATAATGCTCACGAGGGTACGGTACCACAGTGTGTTCCAACAATACTTTTATACAAACAGAGGGGGTTTTAAGTAATCCAGACAAGTTGGAACGCCTGTGGGAATTGGTAGCACCAACTTTCAAAGCTTGTTCAACCTCCATTGCTGCAGAACAGCTTTACATTGTTTACATTGTAAAATACTGAAATGTACATTATTTTTCAGTTTTGGGTAACCTTACTTTTTTTTAACCTCTGGCAGTTCACCACTTACCTTTGTACCATTTCAAGCTATTCATTGATTGACTGATGAGAAGTTCAGCCTCTCACACCAGTAAAAGCTCAACCCAAATCCACCGACGGGGCATTTTTCTGGCTCCTGCAGCTCGCTAACATCGACTTCCTCCGAGATAAAAATAGTCTGACATAAGGGGAATGATATATGATCTCAGTCATTCATCTAAATTGGACAAATGAGGCCCACACGTCTGAGCTGTGAAAGACCCCTCCAATAGGACTGAATGAATGGGCCAATGTATGGGAGGTGGTGTGTGTGTTGAATACATGCACACACACATTTAGTGTGAATTTTCATGTGAGAATCTATTTATTTAAATGTGAGAAAGTCTGTGCCTGCGAGTGTGTGTGAGTGTGCATGTGTGCGTGCGTGCGTGTGTGTGCATGAATATAAATACACATTATCATTGCTTCCATGACCTTCCATAGCATTAACAGGAGTATCTATATTGTGTGTGTGTGTGTGTGTGTGTGTGTGTGTATGTGTGTGTGTCTTTATGCACGGCTCTTCGTGTTTGTGTGTGAGAGCGAGAGAGTGAGAGGCGGCATTGTTGCATCTGCTCCTCATTAAAGGGCGCTAATGAACGCACGTGTGTTCCACCTGGTTCGGTGGAGTGGGGGGTTGATGAGGGCCTGGCCTTTCCCAGCTCTCCTATCGTAAAAACTGTCTCAAGACAAACAGGCAAGCTTGATCCCCAGACGCTCATCTGACAACAGTTTGGCAGTTCCTCCTCTAATGATGAAGGTGACGCTCGGCGGCGGCCCTGCTAGGCAGGATTGTGACTACCTGGAAAAAAACAAGATTCACATTACATGGGAGGACTTGAGAAGAGCCAGGGCAATGTCTACGGGAATTACACTTACCGTTTCTATAAGGCTTTTACTGGCACATGAGCTTTTGAGCACTAATACTAATGTTTTTGGACAGACGTTGCCAGTATACAATGTGTTAGAAAGAGTTCAGGATATGAACCCTTGTCTTACATTATTGGATGAACAAGCTACCAATTTTAAAGAGTAATTTCACCTACATTACAAACAAAAATGGTATTGTCTCACTTACCTTTCGTGGAATCTAGACATGTAGATAGTTTTGCTCTTATTTGTCCAGATTTTGACATATCTTTCCTCAAGATATCAGCCTGATTTGCCTAATTGTCAAAACAATGGAGGTAAATGGAATTGGTTTGAGTTAGGGAACAATCATGGTCAAAATGTTGACTGTGGATGGGAAATGGGAAACAAACAGCAGTCCAATTATCATGGTTTCATTTGTTCTAGCCTGGATAGCCATTGTGGGCAATGCCAGTTTATAACAACGCATTGCGCTGTTGAAGAAGTTGGACAGGACTGTGTGTATGACTGAAGACACAAATAAGACAAAAGTGCACAGGGCAGCCATGTTGGATTTTGAGCTTGGGGTACTCGGTGGTTGTCCGAGGTCTAAGCTTGGAAATCCCGGAAAAAAATCTATTTGTTTCAAATCGGTAACATAGATGTAATGAGTGGCACATAATGTGAAGTAACATGGCATTTTATTTAGTTTTATTTGAGTTTTAAGTTGTCCAGTGGGGCAAGTAAATTTCTCTTCCACTTGCCCTACAAAAAATCCTCTTGTCCCGGACAAGCGGACAAGCCTTAATGTCGAGCCCTGGAATAAACAACCTGGATCGTCCTATGGTTTGGAGGACTTGTTGCTCTTTCTTCCTGAAGAATAATGGGTGAATGAGATTGTTAAAGAAGTCCTGCATTTAATTTCTTCTCTTTCCCTTGATTGTTTTCCAACTCTCAATAAAGGTCAGGTTTCTCTACTGGCTCATTGAGATGGACGTGTGTTTTCTTTAAGAGATACGGCGTATGAGAAATAACGTTCATTACAGCCACAAATACAATTCAAACCATCACTCTGCAGTGAAATACAATACATTTCAGTTTGAAATAGGTTCTGCAGGCTCAGATAATTTCACTTGTTTTCCATGGCATCAGACTGAAAAAAATAAGCTTATTTATAAATCACTTTTGAAACAAAGTTACAAAGTGCAATACGAGTAAAACCAAAATGAAAAAGTGATACAACTGCAACGACAAAATGAACAGATTATAAATCACAGAGGACAGTAACAAAATGAGCACATAATAAAATGACAATCAGAAAGAGGATAGCAATCAATCAAACACAAAAACAAAGTAGAGGCAAGTTTGTAAAGGTTTTAAAGGAGCGATTTGCAGGAAGTGACTGAATAAGTTTGGCAGCTTCTTGCACAGAACTGGTACCCGGCTAAGGAGGCCCGCTCTACTTAGCACTTGTTTCCATCGTTAAACCAAGTTGTTGCGAGATTTCTCTTCTAATTAAATGACGACGGTCTGCTCAATTTCAATATTCATTTGCTTCTTTTTGAGAAAGAAGATGACATTTAAATGAAAATCATAACCATTGTTCACAAGATAACTCAGCTACTGTCCAAACTGTTATCATTGCCGTACAATTACACAGGAGGAAAAAAGCAAATCTAACATTATCATGCTTTGCATTCTGGATACTAAGCTGATGGTGTCAGCGGAACACTTCAGGGAAAAGGGGTGTAAACTGGTTCTTCAATCACTTTGCAAACAACCTTCTGCTGTCTGTAAGTCTCTGCGGTGAGATCAGGTTTCTCCCAAAGCTAAGGTTGGTATTGATACAACACCCCTGTGTGCTCACCTAACACAAGCCACTGCTGGGAACATCATCATCACAATCACACAAAGTGGAGGTGTAATCTTTTTAAAAGTAATATTGACAGATATGGTTTTGTGAAGACAGATAAAAATAAAGATGTATTTTGATGCCATTGATGGCTAAAGTAGAGCCGATAATCTTGAGATTGCTGCTAAGTGGTCAATGCAGTCATATTTTAGTATATGCATAATATACAGATATTTAAAAAGCTAGTAACAGTCAGTAAAAGTAAAGTAAGTAAAGTGACAATATAATGCTAAAGAGTCTGCTAATTGATTTGCATACCAAACAGAAATGAATGGAAACCAATGGCTTCCTGGAACGTTAAAACAAATATTCAACTTTCTCTTGAGATCTATGGGACATGCCATGAAACTTGCTGGAAGGGTGTAGCATGGGCCAAGGAAGAACCCATTACATTTTTGGAGTGGATCCAAAACCCTGGGTGGATACACAAATATTATGTATTTATTTTTCACATGCATTAGTAACCAGTGGCATGGTGTGACCATTCTACTAGGTGGGGCTCTGGCTTTATAGGTCGCTCTGTATATTTTGGCCATCTCCTTTATGTTTGCGAACCGGGATGCCACAGATACTCAGTGGCAACGTTTAGGTGGTGAGTTTCAGTTTCTGTGATGGATTATCATGTTATATTTATAGCTTACAGTGAAACCCCTTAAATTGTGAATTATGTAGCATGTTAAATAGTGGTCACAACATACATTTAATAGTGTTCCTGACTGCTGGTTCTTCTGGTAAATAGATAGCAAATAAATAATGTCATGCTAGCTTGTCAGAAAGGGGGCTAAATAAATTGGCAAGGGGAAAAACTGGTTCTAATGATTTTGGAAACATATCCAGACATAATGGTTGCGGTTGCAGATTTGCATATCATAGAAGACTGGACTATTTGCTTTGGCAGAGGTCTGTGCTCTCTGATCGACCCCAATATATTGCATTATGTACACTTGTGTAGTGTTTTGAAAGAGGACCCCCTATTAATTGTTATACCGCCGAACGGCATGCTGGGTACAGCTTGCTCTCCGTCACTCGCTATAGTACATTCAAGAACAGACGAAGAAAGGAGATTTTACAGTATAGCAAACTCAAACATTTCAGGAACCAGTGATCAAAAAGACACGTTTTGAACAGGAAGTGCACTAGTAGACATAGAGAGGATTGTTTATTCACTTTAAGATACTACTAGTACTTCCAAGACTCCCTGCTACTAATAGAACATATTCATCCATAAATGTGTGGTGTTTGATCTAAATTGTTCCTTATTATCAGGTTATGGTCTTTCCAAAGAGCAAGAGTTTAGCATTGATCAATTCTATAATAACTCAATCATATGGCGACACTGACTGATTGTAATGAAAAACCAGTATCACCCTTATTATCATCAAACCGATGCATCATTCTAACCATAGTTGGGACATGGGAGTTGGAAGAGGAGATACATTTGTTGACTCTGTCACATTTATCTGTCTCTGTGTGTCTCTCTATCTCTGCATACACCATTCCTCAACCGTGTCCAACGGTGACAGCCGTGGGTAATGACAGTCGAACGCTCGCTCGCTCCTCATTTACTCAGAGCTGGCAGTGTAACAGTTCGCTCAGAACTCTTAAGTGCTTGTTAATTTAATATGCAAATAAGTCTCTTGTCAATCTGAATGCATTTTAATGAAAAAGCTGCTGCTTCCAAAGTGCTGGGGCTCCTGCAGGTTTGACTGTGGCTCTGTGTGCAGGGGAGAAAGAATAGAGAGCACAGGAGAGGTGTGGCTGAAGGATAGCAGTAAGACACTGAGGTACAATGTTTTAGGGACAGAGAATGGAAGCCCAGATGGCACATTATTGAACATGCATGGCGGCTGGTAGCAGCCCGAGCAAGTGGAACACAAGGAGGTGATGTCGCTGTTGGCCTCCTCTGATCTGTGTCAGCCAGTGTTCCCAGCAGATAGAGCTTCAAAACAGAATCCGGGGTTATGAAAGGGAGCAAACACAAGCATCGGCCTGCACAAACACGATAGAGTGAAACACACCCACACACAATCCTCTACCCACATCCCTCTGTTAATGACAGACCTTAGCTCAACCTTTGCCTACATATGGGTGGCGCAGTGTGCTGAAAGTAAGGTGAGCGTGTTATTGGGAGGGTGGGGGGTGGATTGCAGGCGGTGTTAAGTCAAGCAGGAACCCTCAATGTTGCTAATTTATTTACAGATTTAATTAGATGGATAGAGCCCTCACAGATATAAGAAAGAGAGGAGAGATGTTGCCAGCGTTACAGCACTTTAATTATGGTAGCAGGCTCCTGATCCCTGCGCTCCGCTGTCTGGGGAGCCAGTTAATTAAAATCCTCATTATTTTACTTTTAATTAGTTCCCCCCTCTTTTGTTTCCTTTCACCATATGGCCATGTTCCGTGGTCAAATTAACGTAATTGAGCTAATTAAGCCGATCACTTTAATTATTCAAAGCGTTCCGATTGGCCAGGAGAACTTTTCTCCCTCTCCCCTCCCTGACATTCCTCTATGAGGTTCAGAGTTGTAAAGTCGCTCTCTTTGTCATTATGCTCCTCTACTCCCATGCTGAAGGCTGTGAGTTATGGCTGCAACATGCCTCACTTCCTACATGTTCCAGCAGTGTCTCATGTTTCACTCCTGTACAATGCGGGGTATGCAGTGCAGCACTGGAGACCTCAGCGAATTCAAAGAGGATCTAGAAATCGGCAGAACATTTAACACACTGTGGTTATGACAAATTAGGTGCGTGTTGGTAGTTGTTGGTAGCTATAGTCATTCGGTGCTCAGGGATTGGAGTTCCCAGAAATAGCTTTCAGAAGGATTGTCAGCACAGCTAAATGCCACAGACATCCTTCAAAACACTATCATTGCATTTAAATGCCTGAATTTTGAAAATGGTGACAACCAGATGGCAGCAAACGGTTTTACAGCAAACATACTTACGTGGAGCTCAATGCCTAAGGGTGGACAAGACACGTCTATCAGCATTCATCTACGGCACAAACTCCACACACACACTACCTTTTCATTGTCAGCTCATCTGTCTATTTTTTCAGTCATGTGGAATCGTTTATATATCCATAATCTATTAAAACAATAGGAAGATCAACTGTCGGATACAAGTTCAATACAACGTCTTGGCTCAAAGTAATATGTTTTTACATTCATTATTTCACGATGGATGTAACGATGTATGTACATTACACTACTACACTACTTTTACATTGCTGTTCTAGCCACCCAGTGTGAGCCTTTTCTGGGAAAAATCCTCAGACAGGAAGCAATGTACTTTACATTTCTAGTTTGTTTGGAATATTCAGAGCATGAGTAATGATAGGCATCATAGCTTAACAGACAGAAAGTCAAACTTCATTAACACCATACAGAACCAAGACAAATGTAGTCCATAAAGATGATGGTGCTGGCCACACAGAGCTCAATTGAACTGATAAGCCTTGCACATATGCAAAAGTCCCTGAAAGGATCAGTTTACTCAAACATTTTCACTTACCAATGGCGATATGCAGATCTGTGTTATTTGTGTCTAGATTTATCCTCCACCCTAATACAGTCTATGGTATTTTGATTGTGGTGCATTACATTTAAAAAAAGTGTCCATGGTTACTTTTTGTCTCTCTCCTAACTCTGTCAACTCTCCAAATTGTACACTGCCACCAAATCTGGCACAATCTATTACCGTTTGCCACATGCCCTCATCAAAGTTATTTCTGTGAGAAATGTCACCGCATAAAAATACTTATGTGCAGTGATGTGCACTAATTTATTCATCACGAACCACCAAAACATGATGAAAAAATGCAACAAAGAACCTAGAAACAGTGACATTTCCCTTGACTGTGACAACGCCAATGCTTTTCTAATTCAGTGGTTGTTTGGGTGGCAGTGAAGAGTTTAGAGAGCTCACAGATTCAAAATGTGAGCTATGAATGGTTTAGTGAATCCCACATTATATAGAAAAGAAGAATAACCACCCTAATACAGTTTAATATTACTATTGATAATAATAATAATAATAATAACAATAATAATAATAATACATTTAATTTACAATGACTTTTCATCAGAGATCTCAAAGTGCTACAGGTTAGAAAAAAAAACGATAAAAAAACCAAAATGATAAGTAGTTTGATGTCCCATGAGCATAGCGTCTGTACAAGCTAAGATGTAGTATTCACTATCAGCAGTTGACATGTAATCTCATGGACATGCAGTTCAAAAACACCAAAGTAATAATGAGCATTCAGTATTAAAGATGGAGTCAAAATGAAGTGAGAGTTCAATAACTCCATTTTGAAAACAGTTATTAACCAAGTGGGACCTGGGCCCCTGTGTTCTCCTGCTGTTCAGACTTTAGTTCACATCTGGCCACACAAAGCAGACTGGAGCGTCAGAGATATGTAAGCTGACGCCAGCACATCGTCCGATTCCAAACACTCCGTCTGGCGAGTCGTTCAAAAGAGCTTCTGGCTGACAGACCTGCGGATCAGCATCAGAAGGGAACTGGGCTAAAGGAGGGCAGCCATCTTGGATCTATATCATAGGAGCGTCTGGGCAAGTAGGAGGCTTCACGGCTCCTCTTCATCATGAGCATGTAAAAATATCCTGGCATCATCTTGTGTCTTCACACAGTGTGAGGTGGAGGAGCTCAGGCAATTACACTCATCTGCATGTGTTAATATGATTAATTAGCAGGAATAAACACTTTCCTATGACACAGGCTACATGGTGAGCCACACACCTGCAGAAGCTCTGATAAAAGACAACGCCTCATGGCAAAGAGCCTTTTCACGGGACCTGCTAATTGGCATCTGCAAACGTTCCGGCTAATTAGAAAAAAAGGCAGATGAGGCTTGATTAGTTTGAATGCAAAGTGTAACTTGTGGTGCATTGGGACTGGGGAATGTGCCGAGGTTTTATTTCTTCACCATCACGATACAAAGATAATTGTAATTGTGATCATTTGCATACGTTAATGAATTTGTGTGACGCTTCTTGATCAGACGTGGAAGAAATAATTGATGCCGTATCAGCACCTACCATGACAAGTGGGACGTTTTGAAATAGCTAAGCGCATTAAGGTGTGAGTTTGATGGCTGCCATGCTCCCAGGCAAGGTGTGAAAGTGGAGCAGATCCTATCTTCTGCTTCCTACCGCAGCTATCACACTAAGATTAACTTCCAACCTCCGACGCTATGCTGAGACTATAAGTTTTTGCATGGCGTTAAAAAGGGACACAGAGTTAGAGCGAATTAGAAGCAGCTTAGGAAAAATAATTTTCAGGAGCCATGCAGAGAGCAGCGGAGAAAAAAAAAGAGCTGCGATTGGAACAAACCAGTCTGTGTCGGAGCTTTAATTGGAACATGGTAAACAGTAAATACATCAGATTGTTTCAAATGCCCTGGATGTAGAGGGGGCCACTCCCCTTTAATTAGCCTGCTTTAAGATTAGGCTTTATTAGAGGCAGACAGCCACCGAGCCAGTCAGCCACGGGATATGCTCCAAGTTCAGCCTCCCAAGAGCTCCAGCAGCACAGATACAGGGCTCATGTTTAATTGCTTCTGTAAATGGTCAGAGCTCAAGCCCCCTAATTCCATTCCTCGGGGTAATCAGGCATGTTTTTACCATACAGGGCTAAAGAGAGCGAGAGAGAACAGTCACATCCACCATGCTAGGTACCATGCAATACAATGCCACTCTTATTCCGCTAAGGGGCTTCAAAATGACCTCAGCTCACTCCGTGACATGTTACAGAAAAATCATTTTAATAGGATTTTTGTTTTTAACTCCACAATTTGTTTTTCACACATTGAACCGGCATCTGATAAAGAAATAAAACTCTACAGAAGAAATGAAACAAAACCTTCACTGGATCATTTCAGTTCTTTGTGAAGGGCATCTGGAAAAAAAAAAAAATAGTAGTAAGTATAGTAATTGTAATTATACAGTAACATTAGATTTCTGAGAGTTTTAAAAGTTTCTGGTGTAGGTTTTTTTTTTTAAAACTACTTTCAAGGTTTCCTATGACTGAACATTTTCAGATACTCAGATTTTTGCCTGACTCCCATCAATTTTGTATTGAATCCTCAGTGTGTACGATCTCAGATTTACATACACAAGAGCGAGATCAAGAGTTCATTAAAAACACTGACGCTCAGGGGAAATAATGCCACATGGCACAAAGCAAAGCCTTTGACAGTCATTTTACAGCAGTCCATCAAGTGTTCATTCAAGCATCTTTTATTTCCTCTTCCAATCGGCGCAGGCTTTCATCCTCATTGTTTTCCTCCACAGCTTTCTCTAAATCCCGGAGAAGCCTTTTGCTAGTGCAGTCCACACATAATGTAAGTTGTTGATGATGCACAGACCACTCTGACATTGAACACAACATAAATGTGACTTTGTATGCGGAATAGAGAGTCTCTGATATGGTGACAAACGGGGATCCTGGTGAGAAATTGCGTCCTCCCCCGGGGAAAAGAAGCGGGGCAGTGACGAGACTCCACAACAATAACGACAGTAGCAGGAGGAGAATAGTGCACCGAAGAGAAGTGAAGCTCGGGGTGGGGAGGCGAGGGTAGCACACAGCACTTCTGCCACTCAGCATACCTGCAGACAAGACGAGAGAGAGGTAAAAGGGATCAGTGTCACCGCCACAACAGACACTTTAGGTTCATCTTCATGGCCTTCTGGTTGGGGGACTACAAAGCCCCACAGCAGTTTTTTTGGTTTGTTTTTCGTGTTTCTGTTAGCTTTATAGACCACCCACATTAACACATGCAATCAAATCTATAATAGAACACCTATTTCAGGCTTCATTAATCTTAAAACAAAATACAATATGACATATAATAAGCATTTGTTAGATTATAATTATGCAAAAGTTGTAAAGAGCATTGTAAAATCAGATTTTCTTTTCAGCTCGTCTATCATATTAGATAGATTTCATTTTTCAGTGGTGGAAGAAGTTCTAAGATTTAAATGCAGCAATACCAAACTATATGGAAAAAGTGTCATTACAAGCTAAGTAAACAAGTATTTACAGCAAAATGAACTTAAAGTATCAAAAGTGAAAGTGCTCATTATGCAGCAGAATAGTGCCTATCACTGTTATGTTATAATATATATTATAATATTGGACTATATTTACATAAGTATTTATATAAGTAACGTCTTAGTGGTGTAGCTGGTCATGATGGAGCTGGTTTTAAACTTTAAACATAAAGGGCAGATTGTATTTTATAAGATGATGATATGGTGTGTGTGTAAAATATTAAATTTGTAGGAGTAGAAGTATAAAGTAAGCATAACACGGTACCCCAGTAGAGTACAAGAACCTCAAAAATGCATTTACAGTACAGTAATGTACATTCCACCACTGCTATTTGCATGTACATTATCTTTTCTGTCGAGTGTTTTTCACCTATTCTTTCTACTGTTATTTTTCCAGACTCTTACAATAGCAGTTACAAAACGCTGTTGATTGCACTATGCACCTCTGCTATTTTTTTTACGCACTTTGCTGCATCGTTTTCTTTATATTAACAACGTGGTCTGCTGTGGCAGCCATTTTCCCATATGTTGATTCCCTCTATTGAGAATACATATTCTATTATTCACATTACAGCACAGTGATTTTTATGTAAGGAGAATGTATGCTCTGCGGTAAATACAGATGGTTCTGTAGAGTCATGTCAACAACCCCTTTATTCACCTTCTGGTCTGTCAGCACAGTGTTGCTCTGAAGTGGAGGCAGGTGGCTGTTGAGCAAGACAGCGCCGGGTCTGTCGTGCTCACAGAAGATTGTACCGTTGATGTAATGGAAGCGATCGCCAGGCACCAGTCTGTTTCTACAGGTGGCACAGCTGAAACACTACAGAGGAGCGGGGGGGGGGACAAGACAAAGGGTCAGACATGGAAATAGATCAAGTTCAGGCCACTAAAGCACATTACTATATAATGAGCATAATATCAAGAGTAGAAATAAAATTGTGTGAGAAACTGAAATATAAATATGAATTAAAATATGAAACATTATAGTCTAATCTCTTGTAAAAAAAAAAAAAATTAAAAGCTTTAAAAATTTTAAATTACGCATCAATCAAGGTTTTAAACTGAGTGCATGGGGTAAAAAAAGATGGAGGGCACAACAAATTTCTCTCCTAATACTGATGGGACACATCTTCTCATCTCACTGTCTCTCAGCACCAAATCCCAGATGTTTCTGTCAAACAAGCAGCGGGAGACAAAGCACAGTGATGTGAGAGCTGGGGATTTACCTTGAGGTGGTAAACATTTCCCTGCGCCCTCATCACCATTTCGTTGGCTGGGATCGACTGGCCGCAGGCGCTACACGCCCCGCTGTGCCCGAACAGTCTGCAAACACAAAAATCACAGATTGCTCAGTCTGTGCAGCCTCCAAAATCCAGCAGCTTCCTGTCCTCCTCCTCCTCCTCCTCCTCTGCCACCTCTTCCTTCCTCTCACCTGATGTAGTCGCTCCGACACAGAATCATGCCCCCTTTGCTGTAGCAGGTGGTGCCAATGTCCCCCAGCTGGGCTTGGCAGCAAGAGCACTTGAGGCAACGAGTGTGCCAGTAGCGCTCCATGGAGAAGAGCAGGAAGCGGTCGGCGATCTTCCCCCCGCATCCTGCACACGACCTGGGGGCCGGCAGTACACCCGACGCTTGACTGTTCACCATGCTGATGTGGGCCCTCAAAGGCTCCTAGACACACAGAATAGAGGTTTGAGAACTGAGACAGGTAGAACGCCCAAACCCAGCTAATGATCACCTTTTCACCATTTAAAGATGACAAATACTCTATACTACTACTCTACTGTAAAATGTGTAAACTGTACATATTTCTGTTTCCATTAGTTGATATTTACTTTGCAATAATTACAAGCAGAAGCTTATAGTAAACCTTTTGTATTAACGACCACACACACACACACACACACACACACACACACACACACACACACACACACACACACACCATTTCCACAGGACTTCAGCATGACTGCAACGGACTGTTAACATGGTCACTTTAAGAGCTGTAACAGGTTGACCTCACTAACATACTGATCAACACAAGATAGAATAACTGATCATTTCAAGGATACTTCTCTGCACACTGTAAGCAGCACATCAAATGTAAAATATATTACAATTGTGTTCACTATAGCATTATAATTTCAATATTTCACGAGTAATTATTACTTATTTTTAATTGTAGGCCGAGGGAACAGGATTTACAGGCATTACCATTACGTCAACGGTGTATTTTGATGTGCAGGGGGAAAAAGGGAAAGTCTCCTAATGGGACTTTTGGAAGAGTGCCATTAATGAGAATACATGTAACGTGAATAGCCTACTAGAAGCATTATAAGCTTAAGTGTTTTTATCTGCATTTAATAGTTATAACTCTTTATAAAAAGGTACCATATAATATCTAAATAATTTTTTTTTAGCTTTACGTGACATGCTTACAACCACCTAGCTTAAAGGAAAGCTGTAAATGCACGCGCAGAGAAAAGGAAAAGAGGAAAAACAAGAGCCATGTTACCTTGCCGAGCCAAAGGTTTCCCTCCTGCGTTGAAGTTTGAGAAGGTGGAAAAATATTCACAAGAACCTCGACACGCGTACAGTTGAAGCACTTACACTTGACATGTTCTGGTCTCCATAGCTTTCCAGAAAAAAGGCAAAGCAACACAACATTAAGCCCGGGACGGACGGCACGGTGACGGTAATAGTTGAGCAAACTCTCACCGACATCAAGCTCCGAAGATTAATAACTAACGATGCATGTAACCGTGAGGAGACATGACGCAGCTTCTCTTCCTGTCCCTTCTGTTATAGCTGTCCATCTATCAACATTCCTTCATCTGTTTCTAACGCTTTTGACAGCGACACTATTCATCAAATTGCGCAAGGGGCTATTTAAATTACCAGGAGGGGACGTAACCGACATGAAGGGCGCAGCAGCCAATAGGAGTGCAGGAGGCGTGACCGCAGTCAAAATGATTTATGAGTTTATAGTGGCTTATTAATATGCACATTCACATCCCTTAAGCTCCCCCAGAGGGTGTGTGTGTGTGTGTGTGTGTGTGTGTGTGTGTGTGTGTGTGTGTGCGTGCGTGCATGCGTGCGTGCGTGTGTGTTTATTTGTGCGCTATTGACAAGCTAAAAAAAATATACATATATAGTTTACATGCTTGTTGTCCATACCTCCTTTTTGATACTTCAAATAACTTTATGAGGAGGAAATGTTTTCAAAAAACATTTTCAAAACTATCCAACATTGCTTTATTAATCAGAAATGACATTTACTGCAAATACAATTAATGAAACAAATTGCTGACTTGTCTTACTCCAAATTATTATTTGTTTTAAGAAGTTGTGTTTACAATTTAGAGACAAATTTCAGAAAGTGAAAACCTGAATTGACATGTTTCAGTAGCATAGAGTAAAAGGTTGTGGAATTTCCTCATTCACAGGTTCTGCTCATGTAAAGAAATAATTTGATAAGAAATGATACGCAGTAAAAGTATAATTTCAGTAAAAAATTTAAATTGAGACTTTATGGTTATCAAACACGCAACACATTCGAATAGGGCTCATGGAAATGGTGTGTGTCAATATCCTTCCATTCATCAATATTTTGATACTGTCATTAAAATCTTAGGTATAGCTATTATGGCCAAATAAAGCAACAACCATACCTGCATAAGAGTACAAAATTATAATGTATGGAATATGAGGAGGGCACATCTGATTTTCTAATCCCCTCCACGTCACAGGACGGTCAAATAGCACTGCTGACGTTGATAGGATAGGGATTCATTGTTGCTCAAGGGCACTACAGCAGGGCAGAGGTCTGCCACCCTGCTGTACTTTCTGTTGAGTTCCAGTAGAGGACAGCATCACATAATGTTGCAAGAAGCAGAGATTGGCAGGTTTGTACTGTAAATCCTGATATATGGAGTGAGGGAAAACCCAAACAGAGCAGGAAGAAATAGCACAGAGTGACTGTGAATAGTTTCCTTAAAGAATCAACAATCCCCTTTATTTTATTTTCCTGATATAAACTAGGCTTTCCAACTCATCTTTCATCTTTAAATTAGCTTTTTAAATTTGTTGTTGCAAAAATGTGTAAAATGTTTTTATGGAAACATGTTGTCAATAAATCATCATATGTTGGCAATACTCTATTGTTGCCTACTCAGTTACTTACCACTTTTGTATTAAAAGACATAACAGGTTAGACACCGAAAGTATTAAAATTACTTGTTATTGATGCTGCAGTTGATATAAACAATATGCTGCATCCACGACGTATAATTTAATGTTGCAGTTTCCCAATGTGACCACTGGAGGGCAGTGAACACTCATGATTCTAAAAACACTCATCAACTCGAGCAGCATTAAGGCAACATTTCCAGTGAAAACTATCAAGATAAAACAATCAATGTGATTATAGAATCGTTCACGTTTTATTAAATGGTAATTTGTTGAAAACAATCCTATGAAAATTGGTGTGCTCTGTGTGTGCTCATTTCAGCTCTTTCTCTGTGGGTCAGTGTCCCCACAGATTTGACCCGGGGACACAGAGACCACTAAGTCTCCAAAGTCTATACATTTCTTGTTTTGCACATGGGGCATTTATGTAAATGGACTGCATGATGAAATAGTTTCTGCAGTTCTGACAGTTAGTTGTAGGAGTAGCAGTGCCAGTATAATAGAAGTGGTAGTGTTTTAGAAATATGATAATGAAAACTAGTGTGCCGACTACTTGGTGCACATCACAATTACACAAACACTGGCGTGTGAGAGAGGAAATGCAATGGTTGAGTAAGGCCATCGTCACCACAGGTTACAATTTAATAGCATTACTAACTTGTGCTGAGCTACCATAAATCTGCTGTTTGACATGTTCTGCAAAGAGAGGACAGCACGGCCTACATTAAAGATGGCTCCATGATAGAAATAGTGGTTTGTGTGTGGCAAAACTTGCTATGGGGATTTGCACAGTGAGGGAGTAGAGGAAGAAGGGAGAGACAGTGTCTTAGACAGGTCAAACATGTTCATTTAATGATTATTATACCTCCAAGTTCCTTCTTTAATTCATAAACTGTGATTCCAAACGCCAAAATATTATCATCACCAGAGGGATAATATATATATATATATATATATATATATATATATATATATATATATATATGCGACAAATAGTTACAAAAAAGGAACCGTCTGCCGCTTTTCAGATATTTCTTGTCCTACACTGCTCATCAACTCCTGAACACCATAACATGATCGACTAACATGTTTTTGTTTATGTTATAGAACGGGCTGTTGGGTTGCATTTCATTATGCAATTCTGTCTGCCATCGGTCGTTAGTTGCATTGGTGGTCAGTTCAGTGTCAGTGTAACGTTAACATTAGTCCACTAGTGCGGCATGTATAAATTGCAAAAATCCACAATATCCTCCTCTCTGGGTTTTCGTTCTGAGATGTCATTTTGTATAAACACAACCCAGGCTTGTCTTTCTTTGGTTTGTGCATCCAATTAAACAACAACCAATTGGGGGTGATGGCGCAGTGGATATGACACATGCCTTTGTGTGGGAGACCCGGGTTTGATTCCCACTGCGATACATCAACTGATGTGTCCTTGAGCAAGACACTTAACCCCTAGTTGCTCACTTAGACATGCGATCTCTGACATATATAGCAATTGTAAGTCGCTTTGGATGAAAGTATCAGCTAAATGACATCTAATGTAACTATCAGATATTTTGGCTACAGTGGGGTAAAAGCTGAGCTGACTCGTTCACTGACAGTGGAGGGCAGCTTCTTTTTTACCTCCAGGTGGGCGTTCTCAAAGTGTTGTGGCGTCACGAGAAAATGAATTGGGGCGTATTTGGTATTTGGTATGCACAGAGTCAAAAGTTTAAGTCTGGTGGATTACATAGTTACATGTCTGCGACTGGCCGAAGTCTTGCTACATTTGACCGAAAATGATGTATGAAGAGTGAAAATTGAAAATTGTGGGGGAGAGAGCAGTTTGTTTAGAAAAAAGGCTCTTACAGCACCTCCCCACTCTGAGGTGTGATGTCCTCCCCTCTAGCAACTCAACATTCTGTCACACACACACATTATAATTTCGATACATGAACTGTGAAAACCGTGCTTGATATCAGAATGCCCCTTTAGCCCAAAAACAAAACCAAATTAGGGATTTTACATGGTATTCTAAATCCAAATTTTGGTCCAAATATAGAAGCTAAGCTTTCTATTAATGACAAATTGTGTTTAGAGCTAATTATTAAATTTAAGCATGCTAACACACTTAATAACTAAATTATACCTGCTAAACATCAGCATATCAGAATTGTCACTGAGCCATCACATTGTGATTGGTTTAAAGAAATGCAAATAACCCAGAGCGTTTTTTTCTCCTATCCCAGGATGTATGTGTGAAGGGGGCAGACCTTACTCAACAACGCTGTGAAGATAGGTCTGGCAATGCAAGACTAACGTCACAGTGTTTGCTTGACTGTGACTCTTCAGCCTAAACAGGATCCTTTGTGGAAATGTTGACTTTAGTTCCATAAAAGATGTTAGCTGTTAAACAAGGATGAGTCATGTTCCACACATTCGTTTTCAGCACAACAAGCCAATAACAATTCATTAGGAGACATGTTATTATCCCACATTGTGCTGAAAAGGAACCGCTTCCACACATCCTTTTTCAGGGCATGGCGGGATTGGGGGGTTTTCCTCTGCTGTGGTCAATGTGGCAGCCCAGGCCAACTTCCACCACTCTCTGAGGCCCTGTTGATTTCCGACATATTTCCTGTTCCTCTGTCAAGGCCATGCTGAAAGTAACAGCTCTCTGTGAGGCTGGACAACACCTGTAACTTCCAGTCTGGGTTCCCACCCAATATAAACCGCTGTGGAGCATCACAGCATCCCAGGCTGCCAAGATAATCACATTTATGAAGCCCCCACACTATGATGTGGAGAGATCCTTCCATCCGAGGCTCTATTTTCTCTCTCTTGAGGGAAAGCACCTTGGTGTCATCTGAGTTTTGCGGTATTAGTTTAGAAATGAGTCATCCTAAATGCTTGATAACTCCTATTACTGTCATGGAGTTGGGAGTGGGGTTTTACAGAAAGGAAACGTCATGCAACTTGTTAATTTCTCTGTGAAAATCAGTGAATATCAGTGGGATTCTTTACTTGTTATTTTTCACTCTGACTGCAGTCGTAACAAATGATCAGGTCATGGAAGAGCTAGTCATGGAATGTCATGGACAAGTCAGAAACTATAGATCAGGGCCAAGAACTGGTCTGTCAGTTAGCTTTGGTAAGCAAGTCTAAAGCCGCAGTCACACCACAAAGTGACATTTGCATCGCTTGTCCACATGCAAAATGTGGGTCCCAAAGCTTGGTGACATAGTGACTACTTACAGGGATAGTTGGTGAACTGCTGTAGCTGGTACGCTAATTATTAACTCTTGGACTAGTCAGTCACAATAGCTCCCGGAGCTTGTTTCTATTGTTCACCACTGTAAACAATTCTGTTCAATTAAAAGTTATTAACCCATTTCAACCCATCGGTCACAATTGTGACCGAAAAAAATATATATATTTATAAGCCTCTAAAAATGTTACTAGGGAATTTCCCAACACTCTTTCAGTAAATATTGAAATAATGGAGTGTTTCAATGAAATGTGTGCAGTGTCAAATGTTTTGAGTAAATTGTCACATGACCAGAGCTGTTTACTTCCTGGTTGCACCTTGAGAAGAGGATGGCTGCCTCAAAGCTCCCAAATAAAAGGTTAGTAAAGTATGTTAAAATAAACATAGGAAAAAGATTTTTTGTACACATGCTCTTTAAGTTGTCTAGTTATGATATATACATTTGTAATTATTCAAATGTGTTTGGTGTGTTTGCAGAATGAGTAAATATGTTAACGGTCACAATAGTGACCGGTGGGATAGAATGTTGTATCTAGATGCACACATACTTCTATACAAACAAAAGTCTTGTCGTATCTTACTTACATTTTTTCTTTATTTTAGATTTACTTTACGTGAAGTCCTTGACATGTTGGATCTAGGTGACGGCCCAGACAAGGCATGCAACATTGCAATCATACCTCAAAATGAGAAAGATGCCATTATAAGTGATTGTGATATCTGATGGGTCAGATATGGCCTATGAGGGGGAGATGGGCCATTTGCCAGCCAGGATTTTAAATGCACATGCTGAACTGTTGGAGACAGATGATGACTGGAACAAAACTGAGTATGAGCTCCCCCCCCCCCCCCCCCCACCAGCCCTCCCTTACCACGTGTCACCACAGAACATGGAGAGTACAGGGCTTCTATAAGGCGTACCAGGCAACCAGAAGAGCCAACCTGTTCTTCACCACCGTCTACTGTTGAAGAGCCAAGCTCTTCTACCAAAGAAATAAGACTGAAGAGCCTCCAACGTCCTCACACCAACTGACTGGCCAGTCTGAGAAATCTCGAAGATATCCTAGCCGCCAGAGAAATAAGTCTAAAGACACTCCAAGGTCCTCTGAATGCAAGAATGGCCAGTCTGAGGAACCTTCAAGGTCTTCTAACCGCCAGAGAAGCAAGTCCAATAAAACGTTAAGGTCCTCTAACTGCCAAAATCGTGGGTCTGACGAACCTTCTAGCAGGTCTTCTAGCCACCAGAGGGGCCAGCCAGAAGGGCCATGTGTGTTCAAATGATCAAAGAGTCCGACCACTGTTAGCTTTCCTGAATACAAAGTATACAGCCCAAATGCTGCTGAATATGTCAAACAGGGCTGTCCTGATACAATGGATGTATCCGTCAACGATAAATGAGGACTCTTCTTGATGGTATACTCAAGAGGGTACATCGTAGGGGTAGGAATCACCAGAGGCCTCACGATACGATACCATCCCGATACTTACGTCACGATACGATATTATTGCGATTTAAAACATATTGCAATATTCTGCGATATATTGCAATGTATTACCTTTTTTCCAACTTCAGATTTTTCCCAATTTCAAATGATGTCCCCTAAGGAAAATTTTGTCAACATCTGTTGTATCTAAAAAGATCCATTTCTCTGTTTGTTCATCTCACTTCAGTTTTATTGGTGCAAAATGTGATTGTCAAGCAGACAAACAGACCAACACATATATCATAAAAGATCGATACTTGGCGTCTGTGTATCGATACAGTATTGCCACGAAAAATATCGCGATACTATGCTGTGTGATGGTTGGGGTCGGCTGGCTGTGAGTTTCTGTTTTGTTTACTATTCTTTGTTGGTTTTCTCGTTTCCTGTGTTGTCCTGTTTGCCTCTCTCTCTCTCCCTCTCCCTCTGCACCTACTCTGCTCTCACCTCCCCACCGCTGCTGCCAGCTGACTACACACTCCTGCTGCCAATCAACAATCACTGCTCTCCCGCCACACACACCTGCCAGCCATCTCCAATCAAGACCAGTATATCTACCCCGGCTCTACAGACCATCCCCGCTTGATTGTTGCTCCAGTCACCCTGGTGAACGCCTAGCCACATGACTCTCTATGATCCCTGTTTGTTTTTCTCTCCCTGTCTCTTGTTTTAACGCCTACTTACCTCTTGTGTCTCCTTCTTCCCCCAGCTACCATCTCCATCTACCATCTCCGCAGTCAGCTGGCTCCACCGCACGGACCCCCCTCCCTCGGCAACCGACTCCGGCCTCTCCTCGCTCTCCCTCGGCCCTCCAGCCCCCGTGTCTCTCCCGCGGCTCCCCGGTCCCAGCTCCCTCGGTTATCTCCGCTCTCCAGTCCCTCAAGCTTCCCTTCAGCTGCTCCCTTTCCCCGGCGTCTGCTTCCCCACTTCCCCTTCATCTTCCCCTTTTATTATTTCAATAAACCTTTATTATGAGCTCTGCGCTTGAGTCCGTTCTGTACCCATCGTCACAGAACAATCAAGCCAACATGGACTCAGCAGGCTCATCCCCATCCCCCGGCCCCTCTGATCACTCGTCCCCAGATCTGTCCTTCGCCGTGGCCTCCCAGGGGGCGCTGCTTGGCCAGCATGCAGCAGCCATCGCCGCGATGGCTGAGGCGTCAGGCTTCCTGGCCAAGGAGGTCCGGCGACTGGGCCGATCCACACAGTCCCCCGTTCCCCGCGAGTCTCCGGTTTCTCCGCCCGACAAATTCTCTGGTAAGCTGGGAACGTGCGAAGGTTTTCTTGTGCAGTGTGCCCTGGTGTTTCAGGGGCAGCCAGTAACTTACCGCTCTGACGAGGCCAGGGTGCGTTTTGTCGCCGGGCTGCTCCGCGACCGGGCCCTCTCGTGGTACGCTGCGGTGAACACGGGACGGCCCGATCTCCTCTGCTCGTACTCCGCCTTTTCGGAGGAACTAAAAAGGGTGTTTGATCGCCCTGTACAGGGGGCTGTAACCGATTCTCCTCTTTTTTATCTCCGCCAGGAGGGTCGCAGCGTCGCGGAGTACTCGGTCGATTTCCGCATTCTGGCCACTAAATCGGGTTGGAACAGTCCGCCTCTCCGCCGCGCGTTCCTGAATGGGCTTAGCGAACGCATGAAAGACCTGCCAGCCGCAAGGGACGCGCCGGAGAGTCTGGATGGCCTCATCGAGACCGCTATTGACCTCGATAATCGCATCCGAGAGAGGGAGAGGGAGCGCTCGCTCCGCGCTTCTCCCTCTTCCCGGTCCTGCCCTCCACCACCTCGGGTCTATGCTTCCTTGCCTTCCCAGCCACGTCCGAGCTCTCCACCGGCACCCCCATCTCCGCCACCTCCTGAACCCATGCAATTAGGCCATTTCATTTCCACCCGCTCGGTCCGACCAAAAGGGGCCGGCTCGCCAGTAGCAGTGGAAGCTCTGGCGAGCCGGACCTCCCCCAACCCTCGCCTCCCTACTCGACGTTTCCCTGTCCTGGCAGGAGGTGACACTCCCTTTGGGAGCGTTGGTAGATTCCGGTGCCGATGAAAATTTCCTGGACGCCGAACTCGCTCGTCAACTGTCCATTCCCCAAATTCCCCTTGACACACCTCTCCGCGCCACTGGCCTGAATGGCATAAAGGTAAATTCTGTTTTCAATGCTCTGAAATCTTTCCATGTTTGCCAGCCTGGTCTCCCACCTTGTTTAGGCAATGACATATTTGAGGGTGTCTTATCTTATGATGTTTCCCTGTACTTAAAGTATTTCATTAAGAAAAATAAATAGTTTACATATTCACTTTTGAACCGGCGCATCAAGTAGTTCATGTACAAAGGATCCGATGCTCTCACAAAGCCATGTGCTGTCAACCCAGAGGGGTCCAAGCTTTCAGGTCAAGCCATTCAAAACTGGAATTTTTTAAGGTTGCTACATGTATTAATTGGTGACAAAGTACAAAATCCAGAGGATGATGTGTGGCAATTAACACTCCAGCTTAAAGATATTGTGGATTTGATTTGTGCACAAAGGATTTCACTGTCACAGGTAACCTATCTTGATATTTTAATCCAAGAATATTTGGAATCAAGAAAGATTCCTCTAAAACCAAAACACCATTTCATGCGTCACTGTCCATGACTAATCATGAAATTCGGCCCCTTGATCAGAGTGTGGACGATGCGTTTTGAAAGTAAACACAGCTACTTTAAAGGAACACGCCGACTTTTGGGGAATTTAGCTTATTCACCGTAACCCCCAGAGCTAGATAAGTCGATACATACCCTTCTCATCTCCGTGCGTGCTGTAAGTCTGTCTGACAGCTCCAGCGGCATCAGGCCAGCACAGAACATGCAGGTGAATGGTTCCAGTAATCCTACTGCTCCGACAAAGTGACAAAATAACACCAACATGTTCCTATTTACATGTTGTGATTTGTAGAGTCACAGCTTGTAGAAAAAACTACGTAACATGAGAAACAGCCGTCTTCTAACAGTAAACAAACCGGGAACTATATTCTCAGGCGGAAGAATATAGTACTTGGGCGGAGTGATATGCTTGCAGCAAGCCTGTCTGAGAATATAGATCCCGGTTTGTTTACTGTTAGAAGACGGCTGTGTCTCCTGTTACGTTGTTTTTTGTACACGCTGTGACTCTACAAATCACAACATGTAAATAGGAACATGTTGGCGTTATTTTGTCACTTTTGTCACAATTTGGAGCAGTAGGCTAGTTGGAACCAGTTACCTGCAGGATCTGTGCTAGGCTAAGCTAATGCTGGAACCGTCAGACAGCGTTACAGCACGCACGGAGATGAGAAGGGTATGTATCGACTTGTCTTACTCTGGGGGTTACGGTGAATAAGCTAAATTCCCAATAAGTCAGCGTGTTCCTTTAAGAGATGTGCCAGGCATTTGAAAAACTTACCCAAACCAGTAAGCAAAACAGAAATAAGAATAAATTGTAGAAATTACTGACTGCAAGCGAAAGATATTCTTGAAGAGACATTACAAAACCTAGGGGTGGAGACGTACGATGATTTTCAGTTGATTGAGGAAGCAGATTTGCTATCAGCACTGAGGACAATTCAAGCCAGAGAAGTCCTTGCTGCTTGGAAGCTGCGATGTAAGTCAAGTATTAGAATACAAGATGCAACCTTTGGCCAAAAGTAGTATAATGATCAATCTGAAATATATACACATTCACAATGTGTTCATATTTTTGTGTATGTGTTTTTGTAGGCCAGACTCCTGAAACAACACAGTCTCACGCCAGTTTGTGAAATGGTCACATTATTTTGATTTATTGATTTGTGTACAGGTCACGATTTTCTCGTTTATTTTGTGTACAGGCCATGATTTTCGAACGTGACCATTTCACGAACTGCCAGGACACTGGGCTGCTCTGGGGGACACAACAACGGGGAACTGAAACGCCACAACGGGAAAATTAAACGCCACACACCTGCAACAACAACGGGACAGACCGCACGCGGGATATGAGCCCCGGGCGCAGGGACACGATTCGCGGTCTCGGTGGCACGCAACGGGGTCATGAACCGCCACACGCCGGCCACAACAACGGGACGGTTGTGGTTAGGGAAAGAATAACGGGGAAAGGTTGTAGTTAGGAAAATAACAATGGGGAAAGGAACCGTCACACGCAGGAGACGCCGACGGGACGGTTGTGGTTTGGAAGAGAATAATGCGGAAAAGAACTGCAACACGCGGGACACGATCTCCGGTCTCCGGGGTGAAAGTCCAGTGTGGTTTGACCCATCCACCACCCCGACCAACCTCCCTGCGCGGATTTTCGCCTTATCAATACTACTCGCTACTGTAATTGTTCTGTGATCACGAAATATGCTTCCCATTGAAATACAATACTTTAAAATTTGTGCTCTCCACGCAAAAATAACGACCTTAACGTGTTCAGTACACAAATCAATAGATTCAATAATGTGACCAGGGCATGAAATTGGCACCCGCCCGCCAAATGCGGGTTACTTTTGTGAAACTGTCAATCTACCTGCCATGTTGGCGGGTAGCCAATAAGACAGACAACACAACACTGAGCAAATGTTGTGTTGTTGATCAATCACGTAGCCTAATGCACCTTTACGTTGGATTGCCAACCGCCAATAAACCATAAAGAAGAAGAAGAAGAAGAAGAATCACGTAGCCTATTGTTTTTGTTAAGCCCCGCCATTTTCTTGGACGTTCGAAACAAGATGTGGCGGCATATAGCTGGCGTGAAGAGGCCGCTGGCTGTAGAGCAACAAAAAGGGGATGAGGAGGATGATTGAAAAAAATAAAAATAAAAAAGACGTTTTAATACTAAGTGGAAAGGGATAGCAAGGTTCGCGACTGGTTGGTGTACGACGTCACAACAGAGGAGATGCACTGTCGGGATTGTCGTATTTATGGCTCGGAGAAAGCGAGGTCAAACCCATTTGTAATAGGGACAAAAAACTTAAAGTTGGAGGCAATTAAGGACCACGACTCCTCAAAATGACACTTACACACACTCAGCTGTAAAGTGGGGAAGACTGCTCCCCCAGAGCAGACAGCTGCGGTCATGGCACTGACGTCAATGAAAACAGCGCAGTTGGAGAGGATGAAGCTCCTGTTTAGGAACGTCCACGCACTCGGAAAGAAAATGAGACCCTTCTCCGACTACGTGTGGATGTGCGAGTAAGTATCAACCTGCTTTAACGTTAGTAGATAACTAAAGTACAGCACAGTGCAATGACTGCTCTGTTATCGTTACAACTTAGCTGTGCATGTGTGTGTGTACGGTACAGTGTATTAGTGGTAGCCTACGTGTGTGATCAAGCTAACTGAATTGTCATTCGTATTTTTAGGGTGGATTAACAGAAAGGGTTAGCTGTAGGGAAGACCTACAGAAATGCAAACCAGGCCCCAGTCTTCATGCACTCGATAGCAGAAGTTGAAAGGAAGAAGGTGGAAGTGGAGATATCTGCCTCCAAGTTTATCTCCATAATGGTTGATGGATCCACAGACAGCAGTGTAATAGAAGAGGAGTTACTCTAAGTTAGATCGAGCAGAGCAGGAAAAGTCAAGGTGCAGTTTGTGGGGATCCAGGCACTAGAAAAGGCAGATGCTGAACATGTAACAGACGCCATATGCTCCATGATGTTGCAGTTAGTGGCAGTGAGGATGAATGGAAGGAGAAACTAGTTGCTTGTCCAACAGATGGAGCCGCAGTAATGACAGAATCCAAGACAGGCGCGGTCAGTCGGCTTCGTGGGGAGAAGCCCTACATTCTAGGAGTCCACTGTATGGCACACCGCTTAGAATTGGTTTTTAAAGATGTAATGAAAACCAACAATCTGTGTAGAAAAGTTGAGGATCTCTTGACCGGCCTGTTCACCTTCTATCACAGAAGCCCATTGAACAGAGCCACATTAAAGAAGAGTTTCTCAGTGCTGGGCATGAAACCCCTGATGCCCACCAGAGTAGGAGGTACAAGGTGGGTCTCTCACCTTTTGAGAGCCCTGGACCCTTAAGGGGTATGAAAGAATTGTTCACCACCTTGAGCAGGTATAGTGATAGTTAATAGGTAGTATTGTACAAGTGCTATTTATCTTTGTCAACAGTTTGAGTTTTAATCCACCAAATGCAGTTCACTTTCAGTCTAATGAATTTTGTTTTTGTGTTCTAAAGACCAAATCACCAGACACTGAAGGGGGCAAGTCATCGGAGCCAGGCACAAGGATTCTGCAAGTGGGCAACAGATGGAGCCACTCTGAAGTTTTGCTGCTTCCTGCATGACACCTTAACTCATCTTGGCAACCTGTCAGTGACACTGTTTGACAGTGGCTGATGTCGACAACTGTCTTAACTGTCAAATACAAATACAGGTATATATTGCTTACGGTTTGTAATTTAAAATGTATTATTAATCATTGCTTCACTTCCAAAAAAGGCCTTTGCACACATAGTCCTTTTTTTTTTACCTCCAAATATGTGACCTCCCTTTCCTCTCCCTCTGCTGTCATGACTCATGAAGCACATGTATTTGGAGGATTTATTAAAATGATACAGCAATAACCTCGTATTCACAGCATGTATCCACAGAACCACATATAAATATTTTCACTGTGATGGTATTGTGATAGAATTATAAATTCTTGATGTAAAAAACCTTTTAAAATAAATGTAAACTACAACTTCATTTTGTATTACAGACCTGGACCTATGCTGAGCAAGGTGTTGGATTCCAACAGCTACCAGGATGTCCGGCTTAGTGATAGTGACACCAGCCAAATGTTGGCTAACAAAGACAAACTTCTGGACAAGCTGTCAGAAAGCATGGACAACAGGTTTAGTGATGTTGGGTCAGGAATCCTGAGCAATACGAAGATAGTGAGCTTCCAACAATGGCCTAATGAAAATAATGCAGGTAAGCATCTTTAATAAAAAAATAGAACAGGTATTACTGTATATACACAACAAAATCACAGAGCTTTAGAACAATAGTTGCAATTAGTTGCAATAAAATCAGAACCATCAAACTGTAAATATTTCAGTCAAATAGTCAAAATATTACTCTTGTCTTGCAACATAAACAAAAACTTATAGTACAAACTTCCTCTTTTCATATAATTTCAGACTTCGGGGATTCAGAGGTGGAGAAGCTCATAGATCACTTCAGGCCAGTATTGATCTCTGCTGGAGTTGATGTTGATCTGATCCCAGACCAGTGAACCATTGTCAAGTCCTATCTCCACAAGGAGCCAACGACCTTGGAGAGAATCACCTGGTCTGAAGCCAACCGGAAGCTGAGAGGATTGTGCCCTGACATCCTGGACCATGTGGATCTGGTGTTATGCATGCCAGCATCCACAGCGGACTGTGAGCGTGGGTTTAATGTGATGAAGATGGTGAAGACTGACTGGCGTTCTAGTCTCAAGTGTGAGACACTGTCTGACCTGCTCATGGTCTATCTGTCCTCTCCGTCAATAAAAGATTTTGACCCAAGCCCAGCGGTCAAGGTGTGGCATGCTAGCAGCTTGAGGTCACAGAGACCAGACCTCATGGAAAACCCAGCTGCTGCAGTGGTGGAGGAAGTGGAGGAAGCAGAGGGGAGTGTCTGCTCCTCCTCCTCTTTTGAGGACTCAGAGCCCTCAGTCTATGCTTTGTGAAAGGGTTTTTTCAATCGTTGCCTGACCTTGACATTACAGTGTAATATGGTTTGGTTTCTGTTAATTATTATGATTGTTATTGTTGTTGTTAATCTAAATGTAATTCAGTCAAAGTAGTCAAAATATTAGACTCTTGTCTTGAAAAGCAACAAACTTATAATATGTACAAACTTAAAAATAGTCTTTTGATATAAATGTAATGTTTATTGTTAATCTAAAATTTAAACACACCCGTCTTTAAAAAAAAATGTTGAACCTGGATACACTACAGTGACAAAGAAACAGTGACTAATGGATTACAGTTCGGTGTTAACTAAATAAATGAGACCATCAGTGAGATGATTGGCTGTTTGTATTTATGTTATTTTCTATTCTAAATGCCTGCCACACCAGGTCAGATACAGTTGTAAGTCATTATGTAGGTCTAGTCATAAATGAGATTGGTTAAGTTGGTTAATAACTCGACAGCACTTTCATGTGTATTCTGTACAAGTTCAAGAACCATTCTTATGCACTTTCTAAGTCATTCACCTTTATTTTAGGCACAAAAACATTTTGGCTGGTAAAAAACCAGGTGGATTTCAAAATCCACGCTGCCACAGTGGCTGGTGACCAAAAAAGTTAACTTCAGGCCCTGAACGTGACCATTTCACGAACTGCCATCTGTCTGTTCCTCTCCAGGACCTTTCTCAACTTTGCAGTCTCTTTCACCTAGAATCTCAGCCTCTTCCAACAGCTGCCAAAGCCCTGATATAGACTGGGTGGGCACCTTTATGATCCCATGGGAGAAGTTTCCAGAGGAATTGATGCAGTCATTGGAGAGAGGAAAACGACCAAGTCCACGAATGAGAAGCGAGATGGTCTGGATTGTGGTTTGTGAGATGTTGCAGAAGAATTCTTGCATTAGTAAAAGAAACTCTACTGATGTTGCCAAAAAGATGGTGGCAAAATATCCACAATCTCTGCAGGATGTTATAGAGGGAGATGTGATTGGGCCCGGCTATCATTCTTTAGTCAAGCAATTGCAAAATAGGATAGAGAATGTGAAGCGATGTACAACCCCAAAAATAAGAAAACGAAAGCATCGCTCTGATGAGTCTGACACCGAAGAAGTCCCTCCAGAGCAAAGAGCAACAATCCAGGATACCTATGGGTGCATTAAGTGGGATTTGAAATTTCTGCCCCGTGGAGAGACCCTCGAGAGCCAGCAGGAGACGACTGAAAAACTGAAGAGGATGTCCCAGCAAATCGATGCAAATCCAGAGGAGGTCAAACATCTGATGAAGTTGACCTTCTACACACAGCGTAAACAAGTCATCCAGGGAAAGAATATAAAATACCTCCTCGAAGAGTGGCCCTTTTGGTTTGATGAACTTGGAAACCTTCACACGGAATGTGGATGTAAAGGGGAAACGGCTCCTGAACTACATGAATACTGTTTGTATGAACAAGAACAAAAAGTTCCTACAGGCTGTAACAAAGTTTAAAGTGATGAGGGGAGAGCTGATTGGTTGCTCTGAAGACGTCAAAGATATGGTGCTGCTTCTGCTGTCTTACTTTGATGAGAAGGAAGACGTGATGTTCTGCTGCTGTGGAGGACACATGCCTGGCTGGGGAAGTATAGATGAACCAAGTTCACTTGACTCCAACCATTGTTGTTTGTGGTAAGTAAAAATGAATTGCATGGTTTCATTCTTCCCTTTCAGTCTTTATTGAAACATTCATATTGTACAGTGCTTTTTTTTAAAGTTATTGTTGAATTGTGACTATATGAGTGTATTTACCTACAGTAGAGGGCGGTCAACAAACCCAAAATTCAGAGAAGTAGACAGGAGTACCAGCACTGAAGCTAAGCAATGCAGTGTTGTGGACGGGTGCAACAACAAAATGTATTATAACCCTGTATCATGTGTACACTATATTTAGAAATTAAACATATGGCAAGGTGGAAAGTTGGGGGTGTGGCCTTTTATCAAAAATTGCAGCAACAGCCTTTTTCAGTTCAGTGTGAGATTTATGTTGAGATTTTTCTAAAAAAGATTTTTTTGAAGTGTTATTTATTTACCAAAAGAATTAAAATGATTTATTGAAAATTTTGAGCATTAAACACTTTGTATGCACCTATTTCTACCTTTTTCTGAATTAATGTATGCTGCAAATATCTTTATGTGAAGAGAAAGATAGATTACAATCGAAACATAAAAACATAAAGGAATACATTGCAGTAAGGCTCTCAGGCATTCTGTATTGCTTTAAAACATTTATTCTCCTGTAGATCAACTTTTCTAATTATATCTGTACACTTGTAGCCTAACATCATTTACTCCTCCTTCCTGTTTGGCGCCTTTTGTGGTTAATGCATTAATGAACCCCTGGACTGTAATATTTCAGATGTGTTTGAGCAATGTCCAAAACTTTGTGCACATTCAAAATACAGTATATCTGTGTTCTCTGTGATTTGGAGGAGTCGTGATATTTTGAGAAAATAAAGTGATAATAGGCTATTACAAGAATAAAGTCACTATATTTCAGAAAATAATCTATAGGCTACCTGCACCATAGTCTGCTGTGCATTACATGATTGCTCTGCTGATACGGTAGATCTCAGACCGTCTGACAGACTCAGAGCCCCGCTTGGGTGTCTGAATGAGACAAAGAGTTTATCTAGAGAAGTGGCTGTACGCTGCTCTACATCGGAGGTGGAAACCCGAAACTACTGCAGAAATACACGGAGCACAAATGCAACACATCTGCCGCAGCATGTCCGCAGCTGAGCGCATCCATAATCTGAAGCTGCCCAGCATTTTACAGAGAGCGGACACTAAGAGACGCACAGGTCTGTTAGAGCTCCATGTGGTTGAGTCTTAACCGTAGACTGTAAACGTCACGTCACAGGAACTTCTAACTAAATCATTAGTATTGCCCTCCTAAACTTTGTGTTGATGGCATCAATGTATTAGACTGTATTGGCTATGACTCCTCCAAAAACTTCACCTTTCACAGCTTTCCTCACGTAGAGACAAACAAATACAGCATGGTCGGACCCCGCACGTAGCTGCCCGTTCTATTCGCCTCGAAAAAATAAACTGGTCAAAGTTACATTCGGGGCTACACTCAAAATAGGGTTGAAGCCCTGGCAAAATCAGCTCACGCCACTCCTGGTGCAAACCGGGACATTTTAGCGTCCCGACAGGCTTTTGTCGGGACTCGGGACAAGCAATTCAAAATCGGGACTGTCCCGGTCAAATCGGGATGTCTGGTCATCCTAACCAAGTGAGAACTAGACTGGCAGACACTGTTCCCAGTACAGAGTACATACATATACATATTGTGCATTATCCTTACCTGTGTTTCCTTCTATAGGTAATAAGCTGTTAACTTGTAATATCCTAACTGTTAAATTAAGAATGCTTATCTGTAAGCTATATCAGTTACTTACCTATGAAGAATAATAGTTAATTTCCTTATCCTGTTTCTGAAGTTAGCTGCTAATAAGGGATGTTTCAGAAGGAGGCGCTATTACATAGAGTTCCGAATCACAGTATGTTATGCTGACCGGATGTTGACTCTAGTTAAAAAAAGACAGAAGAAGATGTTGCTAGCGAGAGACATGTGAAAGTAACTACGTAGCTTGTAAAGATGTCAGGCCTGTCCGTTTCTATTAAACTTGCAAACATATAGGATGTTGTGGACATTCAGACAACAGATGCACTTCATCCAGTTATTGAGAATTTAGAAAACCTTTCCAGGGAATCCAGCAAAGGGAATCATAAACTGATCCCAACTCTATAAACTACCCCAGACATATTTATAGATCTGCCCGCCTCTGATTCTCATGCATTTCACTGAAATTCCAGGATGACTCTTAAACAAATAAGCAGTCAAACGTTGTCATGGGACACAAGCTCTTGTGTACAACAACTCTGTTTGAAGGCTCATTTCCGTGAAATTTACACCAACTAAACAGCCCAAGCGGACAAACATTGTCATCAAGGGTAATGTTGAACGGTCTGAGTCAAATGGGAACCAGTGGCGCCATCAGTGACGATAGTGAATAGTAACGAAGTTTCCATGGTGAGATGGTATGCCATGTATGCTCTTTTGTTCCTGCCTGTCGGTCGGATGGTAAAAGAATTCAGCCTCGTTTGAAGGAGGACGCAGAGAGGGATACTAATATTTGATCTATTGTCAGTTGAATTTACGATTGCTAGTCCCAATAAGAAAACATGCCAAAATCACTAACACTTAATCCAGCCCAAGTTACAACACCCATGATGAAAAGTATTCACTGGATTTGTAGGAGATGGTACTGACAAATGCATTGAAAAATGCTCTAATATGTTTTTGTCTTCAGACTGCACTACAGCCATGTTCTGTGGACAGGTTTTCATAAGAGTTTCATTTATATCACACATCACACTATAAACTAATGTACTGTATTCTGAGACTCTCAGCATTACAACTTAATTATCTATTTATTCTGAACATCACATTTTTGGCCACTTAGAATCTGTAACAATATCTGACATATTATCGCCTCATAACGTTAGTGTGGTGAACATGTTAGCTTACAATTGCACATGCACAAATTTGTGTCCACCTGATCAATGCCACTTCAATCTTTACTCTCCTTTTAGCTCTAGTTTGGTTTCCATACAACTCCTGAAAAAAATATCTGGTTCTTTAGCTGCTCGATGTCCTATGCATTCCACTTTATTCACTAGCTAGTCGCTAATTCTGTCTGTCTGCTGTTTGGTGCTGGACAAGTGCATGTAGTGTACAGTGGATTTTACAGAGAGTTTTCACCAAAAACAGCTGCATTCTCCTGTTGGAAACCAGGTCGATGACAGCTGAGTTTGTGGTGTAAAATTCAAACAATGAGCTAAAAGAGGCTAAAGAATCCTGTAGAGTTGTGGGGAACTTCAGAGACAGGTGATCATTTACAATCACATTTCAAATCATACACATTCATTGGAATCATTGTTGATATATAAAAAAAAATTATTAGTTTGGTACAACTTTAATATGCATTCATCCAGGCTAGTGAGTTTCACCCTCAGGTTGAATGCAACGCATACGGAAAAGGAGGCATGGGGATTATTTTTGTTACCGGCTAGGCTACAGCTAGTAGCAGTGTTCCTTGTGCTTTAACAAGCCCGCTTAGCTTAGACCACATGTGTCAAACTCAAGGCCCGCGGGCCAAATGCGGCCCCCCGCAGATTTTAATCCGGCCCGCATATCAATTTAGGTTCACAATAAAGTTTGGCCCGCCTAGTTTTTGGAGCTTTTTCCTGAAGTTTTTGTCACTTTTGCAGACGCTTTTGGTGCCTTTTTCCAACGTTTTGTGGCCTTTTCTGGCGTTTTTTCCAATGTTTTTGTTGCTTTTTTCAACATTTTTTGTTGCTTTTTTTCTTTGATGGCTAAGTTAATTTTTTGGGGCTTTATGTCGACCAAACTGTAAGTAAGAATTTATGAGACACGCAATAATCCAGTAAAAGATCCTTGACTTTTTCGATGAAATAAAAGCATGTGAATAAACTAAACATGTCTGGCCCTTGATGTGATTCTTAGTTTCCAGTGTGGCCCTCTGGGAAGTTGAGTTTGACACCTCTGGCTTAGACTGTCCATCCGCCCAACACCATGTTTCAGAGCAATATATCTTGTTGGATTACCAAATTACTATGACATTAGCCGCAGTAATCCATGGTCCGCTGACAAAGAATCCTAATGGTTTTATTCACCCAGATCAACCTTACTTCTAGTGACGCCATATTGCAAGAACTTACACTATCAAAATGTAATGGGCACACTGGCTCTCAATTCATTCACATTTCCCAAAGAAGGAACTCTTTGCACGTGTAGTGCACACAAGCAGTTAAAGCTTTAGTGCGTAACTTTTTTATATTACCGAACGTCTGTTTCATTCAAGCCATTGCCAAATCAGTTGATACAAAGCTAATTAAGACTATCAGCTCCATAAAGCTCTCTCTGTATCTCTCAGTATGGCTGTGTTCAGAAGATTGTGGCGTCCGGCGACTTTCGTGCACAGAAATTTGAGTGAAGATAATTACCTCCTTCTGAAGAGTCTCCATCATGTTTGTTTAATCCTCCGTGTCCTCCTTGGCTACTAGCAACTCCATGGAGGAGGGGTGGGGGTGGTGCGCAATCACGGAAGGCTTGTATCATGTGGACGTGCCAACAGTTTGGTTGTCATTACTTAGAATTTCTCATGAAACAGACAGAAACTACGCACTATGGCTTTAAGATACTGCCTCAAGTATGATCCCCCCACACAAAATATCTCTGGTCCAGCTATAAGTGGAGACTACACCAGTAGTTCTGATTTGGGCCGTCAGGAGTGTTTCCCCCCTTCTTTCAGAAGGAGGCAGAGGCCAGGGTGAGGAATTTAGTAGTCCACCGTAATGTTTGTGCTCCAGAGCCAGCCGGAGCATTGTTTAAGGCCACAGGGCATCATGAACGCAGAGCTCTGGCTGAAAATGTGTGCGAACGTCTGAGACGCTCTGTGGAAATTTAAGACACTAATGACGCAGGTTTAAGGGTTCCACTTTTACAACAGAGACCTGAAAAAGACATGAGGGCGATGGTCGCCAAACCAAGGATGTTGGTGTACACAGCTTGCATCATGGCTGCAGCACGAATATGTCAGGGCTAAATAAAACATTTGAGGTACCTGTACCTTCTTAAGAATTTCCATTTCATGCTATTTTATACTCAACTACATTTCGGCAGTACAGAGGTTTTTACTCCACTACATTTATTTGACAACATTAGTTACTTTGTAGATTGAATTTACTAATACAAAATATAAATACACTAATAGATTATAATTTTAGTACTTTTTGTACTGCGAATACTTTTGTACTTTTATAAGTAAGGATAAGAATGTAGGACTTTTACTTTTAACAGAGTATATTTTACACTCTTGTATTGTACTTTGAAGTACTTCTTCAGAAAAACTATCCTCCAACAGGTGTGACCCCTTGGTTGAGGTATTTAGTCACATACTTTAATAGGATCCTTCTAATGTTTCCTTTTAGTTATGTTTGCTAAAACATTGCCACTGCAGGCTCTTGCTGAAGTGCTGGTCTGGATTTTAAGATATTTCTCCCACCTAAAGTATTTGACTATGACAGGTATGCTGGCCCTGCCTTTTAAGCAACTGTGAGATTAAAATTTGAAATGCGTAAGTTTAATGGGGATTAATAATAATAATAATGTATACTGTTTATTGATCCCCAGTGGGGAAATTACAATTTACACTCTAGCTATGTTTCCATCCACACGTTTTTATCCAAATTACGTGATATTGAATGAAAAATGCCTTATGGAAACAGTAAAATTCGATAGAATATCATGAATATCGACTCAAATGAAATACGTTCAGTCTCATCGGATTTTCTCTTGATCGATATACGGCTTATGCGATAAACGCTGATGGAACGTTATTTGCTGAATAAATAATGAATTGCGATTAAGTTTTAGGTCGTTTTATGGTTGCAATCCGCCACAAAACGAAGAAGAAGTTTTAGTTCATTTCCGCCCAGTATCTCTGCTCTGTTTGCACACATGACAGGTGTCAACAAAGACAGATGTAAGCGGACGAGCGAGGAGACGAGAGACTTTTTGAATTTAATTTACGAGCTATTTTAGAAGAAGATAGCAGAACCTAAGTTTTTAGCAGAAACCTAAGAAATGCCATAATTTATCAGGAACTCGCGAAGGAAATGGCCAACAAAGGTTACGACAAGCTGTGGGACCTTCTGCGGAGTAAATGGAAGGGGCTCAAACAGCGATACATGTCTCAAAAAAGAGAGTTGTCTCGCAGCGGTGCCGGAGGGAAAATAAAAGGCAAGTTCATACGGTGGCCCTGAGAGGCCACAGCACACAACAATAGGACAACACATGCAAATAAACCACAGCACGCAACAATAAGACAACACATGCAAATAAACCACAGCATGCACTAATAAGCCATAAAATAGGCTTTCAACTCAGGACAGCACAACTTCTCACTAATACAGATAGGATTGGAGATGAAAAGTTTAACTGAGTAACTGCGATCAGCTTCGTGGGAAATTAAGAATCAATGCCACCAACATAACCAATCACACTATGACAGACGCTCCACTCAGCACCAACTGCAATGTTTAATTTTAAATGAATGTAGCCTACTGGCAGCCTGGCACACGTAGGGTGCTCAGTATTTTATTATTATGTATCGGCGTGTGTGTGTGTGTGTGTGTGTGTGTGTGTGTGAGACTGCAAGCGCTTGTGGAGTTTAACTCCGAAAATGCAGCTAACCACAGGTTAATCTTAAAATGGACATGTGTTGTGATATTTAAACAAATAATCCATCAACAGCGAAATTAAAGCCTTATATTTACGAGAGCGGTCTGAGAGACCTCCAGCTTAGAGCGGGGTCTCTGAGCAGGACTGTCTGAGCGACGAGCTAGCGGCCCCGGCAGGCGCTAGCTGGCTGTTACGTCACTTTATGGAGCTACTCAATTCCGAAAACTTTGAAACAAATTGTCAATTCGGCAACGATTTTCGCAAGACCTATAATCGAAATCTAAAGAGTTCATTTTTCGCCTAAAACGTATTCAAAAGTGAATTTAGTGATGAATAAAATGGCGAAAATTGCACTGTTGTTGGTCTGTCTATGTACCGGAAAGCCAATGGTTGAGGCACGTGTGCATCACTTAAAGGTGCTCTAAGTGATGTTTTTAGGCTACAACATTTTTTGTCCCATACATATAGCTGCCGGTCCCCTGAACACACTGTAAAAAAACGCAGTCTCTGTAGACAGCCCAGGCTCCACAAACGGCAACAAAAACAAACTGCGCCAACCTGCCCCACGAACCATAACAAACAGTGTTCCGATACGATATTCAGCTCACGATACGATATATATCACGATATTCAGCCAACGATACGATTCGATATATTTCGATACACTTACATCATTTTCTGAAAGATTTAAAGGGGACATAGTGATTTTGGTGACATCTTGTGAGTGTTCCATTTACTTGGATTTAATTAATTGAACTGAAAACATCAATTACACAATATATGTCTCTGACTGGACAGAGAGTCTACAGCAAGGATCATCAACTACATTTTTTTCAGAATTTTTCTAAGCACTCTGGCGGCCGGACTTTCAAATAAAGAAAATAAAATGAATTTATACCTAATACGCCTATTCTTGTTCGAGATTTTCACTTTCTTACTGAATTAATCCTAATATTTTTTAACATGTATTAGTGTGAGCAAACTCCTAAAAAGCATGGAAAGTCCATAATGATAACTGGCTCTTTAACTAGAAAAAGATTTCAGACTAGGAGGCAGTTCACTGAGGAGCAGAGATGGGGACTCGAGTTTGAGACTCGGACTCGAGTGCGACTTAAGTCGCACACACAGTGACTTCAGACTCGACTTGAGACTCGTCCTCAAAAGACTTCAGACTCGACTCGGACTCGAGCTGCGGGACTCGTGAACAATGTTGATTTTTAGGAAACGTCTGACGAGCTCGCTATACCCCTCCCTCCGTTACCTATAGGCCTATACCTGCCTACGTAACACGTACGTATTGCTGGCTGGAGGACAACAAACACACATGTCAAATTCACCGGCCGCTGCTGTGCCATTCATCGTAAGTTTTGCTTTCAAAAACTTTAAACAAGACGGCCCAAACAAAAGAAGCGCTCAATGCAAAATATGCGGTATCAAGATAACAGATTCTGGCTAAACCACTTCTCATTTTATCAGGCAGGCATCTGAAAACGCACCCTGGTAGGTGAGTACATGTTTAGCTCAGCATTGACCATCTACCGTTAGCTTGCTTCTTGCTTTAGCTACGACCTAACGTTACGGGAGGTTAACTTCGACTGTCTTCCTTATCAAATATAAAATGAGCGTTTGTTTAATTGCCAAACTTGTGGTGGTCGATTAACGTTACGTTAATTATTTAGGTGCCGCTGTCTGCCATCACGTTAATTATTAACGTTGTCTGCAAACAGGTTACAGGATTATTGTTGATCATATAACGTTACAGTTTAATTTAGTTATAACGTTACACTGGTTTGAGAGTCTGCGATGTGTTGACTTACAGTTGTTTATAAGGTATGATGATGAATGGACTAATAAGCAGGCTATGCACTCGTCATGTATGCCTCATTTGCAATGAAACGATGTTGTTGCAAAATAATACAACCAGCATCATCATCATCACTCGAACATAACGATCGCGTCATTCACGTGCATATTAAGTAGCTCCAGATTGTCCGCTCTAGCGGAGAGTTTGGTTTGTTCAGCCAGCAGTGAGGTTTACAAGAATTTGTCAAAATGTCCAGATTCCCGGCAACCTAAGATAAACAGTTAGACTAAAAACCAACAGCTTTTGTTTTAGCTTGTTTGTAAAAATTCGCTATTTGCAGAGTAGAGCTGTGTTTGCGTAAAACAGCGTGGTGGACTGAGCAGATTGAAATATCGCTTTAAACATGTTGATGCTGGTCTACACAGGTGAGTGCATTGATAAGTATTGACTTTCTACTCACGAAGGTTTAATTGTAGCCTATTTACAGAAAAGAGACCAGCGTGAGTTCATCTGCCCCAGCGGCCGTTGGTAACTCTGTATCGTTCCCAGTCAGGTGCTGCGTGTTTTAACCTTTAACGCACACACATCTCGGCTCAGCTGTGTGTGTGTTTTAACGCACACACATCTTGGCTCAGCCGTGTGTGTGGAGATCGGGCATCGCTGTAGGCTACAGAATCCCGGCATGTGAATAGCTCGTAAATACAGGGGGCTGGGTTTTTGCTCTAAATGCTTGAAATGATAAATAATAGAACGCATTTTTTCCTCTTTACATTTTGTGAATTCATGATTATTCTGGGGGCCAGACTATAAGCTTTGGCGGAGGCCGCCAGTTGACGTTGGCAGCTCTACAGCGACACTAGCGGCTGGCTGACCAAATCTCTCTTCCTGCAACGTGAACGGGGGTAAACCTAAACACGGGGGATTTGAATGGGACTTATGTATCGATACTCGCGGCATAAAAATCGATACTTTCTTGGGGGAAAAAATATCGATTTATATCGCAGAATCGATAAAATTCCTCAGCCTTAATGAATACGCATTGTGGAAGTAACCTACGTGCTAACGCTGCTGCAGTGATGGCTCAACCTGTTCCTTCTTGTCAGTTATTGGCTGGAATATTGTTTGTTATGGTTTGTGGGGCAGGTTGGCACAGTTTGTTTTTGTTGCCATCTGTGGAGCCTGAGCTGTCTACAGAGACCGTGTTTTTTCACAGTGTGTTCAGGGGACAGGCAGCTAGCTGATAGTGAGGAGATGTTTGCTGTATGTGGCAAAAAAAAATGTTAGCCCTAAAAAACACGCCACATCACCAGAGCACCTTTAAAAGTGTCCCCTAGAAACATTTCCGTTGTGGTGTGGGCTATTTGCATGTGTTGTCTTATTAGTGCGTGCTGTGGTTTATTTGCACGTGTTGTCTTATTAGTGCGTGCTGTGGTTTATTTGCATGTGTTGTCTTATTAGTGCGTGCTGTGGTTTATTTGCATGTGTTGTCTTATTAGTGCGTGCTGTGGTTTATTTGCACGTGTTGTCTTATTGTTGCGTGCTGTGGCCTCTCAGGGCCACCGTAAGTTCCACCTTTTTGATGAGCTGGATCAGATCCTCGGCCAAAGGCCTATTGTAGCTTCCTTGGCTGCTACAAACTATTTTTGTCTAGCAAAACTTTGTTCGCAAAAGTTTGCTTGAATGTTGTGCGATTCAGTGCGAAAATGAATGGAAACACCTTGAAATGTCTCAAATCAATTCGCTATAAAAATTTAATCGCAAAACAGCATGTGACATCATTACGCACAGGTTTTTATTCCCTTTTAAAGCCGTTGGATGGAAACACGCTTTCACCAGCTTTATTCGCATGAGTTTTTTTACCGAACTTCAGATAATTCGATAATTCTGTTTGTTAGAAATCACTACACACAGGCCTGAAATACACACAGACATGCTCAGGACCTATTCATGCACAAATGGCGAGATGTCAGAGTAAGTGGGCTGCCAGTGCCCTGAGCGGTTAGGGGGGGCACGGTGCCTTGCTCAAGAGCACCTGGCAGTGCCCAGGAGGTGAACTGGCATCTCTCCAGCTACCAATCCACACTCTGTACTTTCGTCCACACTGGGACTTAAACCAGCAACCCTCCGGTTCCCAACCCAAGTCCCTACGGACTGAGCTATTATTAAGAGATTAAAGAATAATTCCGGTCCATTAAAATTTGGGTCTTACTTTTTGCTACACTTGTTGTGATATTGGTCTGTTCACCACTTTGGTCCAAACTTAAATATCTCAAGAACTATTTGATGGATTGTGAAATTTTGCAGGATGTATCCAAATGACTTGGTGATGCCCTGAAATTTTATTTAGCACCATCCTCAGTTCAAATTTAAATTTTTCCAATACTTTGGTTTATGTCCAAGTAAATGCAAATAAATACCTGCAAAACCAGTTAGTCTCATTTGAATCCATCACACAATAGCAGAGAACACAGTGGGGATGGAAAATCAAAAATCAATGAATAAAAAAGATGAATAACTGCTCAATAGTTTGTCCCATTGGTATGCTGGCATGGTGTGATGACATAGTTTAAGTAACCTTTGGTTAGAAAAGCTGGTTTGTTAACAAAAAGTGGAAATCTCATATTTTATAGGTTCCATTGCATTAAAATTTCATTTTATGAGGTTTGTTAACATTAATATGCGTTCCTCCAGCCTGCCTAGGGTCCCCCAGTGGGGAACTTGCGATAGGTGTAAACCGAGGCCTGGGTATCCTGCTCTGCCTTTGAGAAAATGAAAGCTCAGATGGGCCGATCTGGAATCTTCTCCTTATGAGGTCATAAGGAGCAAGGTTACCTCCCCTTTAAGGTTGTTTCAGTAACCTTGGCTTGGAAATGTGTGCCTAATTGGACTATCCAGTTAGTTAAAGGTGCCATGACATGGTGCTCTTTGGATGCTTTTATATAGACCTCAGTGGTCCCCTAATACTGTATCTGAAGTCTCTTTCCCGAAATTCAGCCTTGGTGCAGAATTACAGCCACTAGAGCCAGTCCCACAATGAGCTTTCCTTAGTATGTGCCATTTCTGTGTCTGTAGCTATTGAGGAGGAGAGAGGGTCTTGGCCAACTGCCACTTTGCTCGTTTGAAAGCCATGATGTCTCTCTCTCTCATGGGTGGGCCAAATTCTCTGGGCGGGCAAAGCAGAGAAAGAGGAGGTAACCTTGCTCCTTATGACCTCATAAGGAGCAAGATTCCAGATCGGCCCATCTGAGCTTTCATTTTCTCAAAGGCAGAGCAGGATACCCAGGGCTCGGTTTACACCTATCACCATTTCTAGCCACTGGGGGACCATAGGCAGGCTGGGGGAACTCATATTAATGTTAACAAACCTCATAAAGTGAAATTTTCATGCCATGGGACCTTTAACACTAAAACAACGGCAACGCCTCTGGATACACTTAATTCAAACATTTGCCAAATAATAAGACATATTACAGGTTGATATGTTTTTATTTGACGTGCAGAAGTTAATAGAACAAAAAAACGTCCAATGAACATGTGTAACATGTTTTAAATATTTAGCATCTTTTTATTCCTTAAACAAAGCATTGTATGTACACTGTGAAGGACACACACGCAAACAAATACAAAATAAAATCACACCCCGAAAAATGAGGTGATCATAGAATTTACCACTCCACAACCAAGAGTGAAGTCCATATACACTATATGCTTTCATCTATATACTGTTGTAGCATAATGAGCACATTCTCTGTAAACTCTCACATTCTTCAAACATACCAATACACTTTCACATACACACACACACACACACACACACACACACACATGCACACACACACATACATGCACACATACAGATAAACATTTTATCACAAAGGACAGGCAATAAAGAACACATAGCCTCTAGTCTCTAATGAATGTGTTATGTCATCTAGTTCTTCCTCATCATTCAAAATGCATGTCCATAATTCCCCATCACTTCTCATAAATGTTCTCTGTTACTGGTCTAAAAAAACCTTCTTTCTGTATGACAAATTGTCACATCGCCCTCTGCGTGGAGGATACAAAATTACAATTAAATAAAAGAAGTTTCAGTAAAAGCTCTCTGCCAACAGTCTAACACAGCAGCACACTGCAGTGTGCTGTCCTCAGTGCTGCCCTGGTACTAGAGGAGTAACACACCTCTAGTGTGGACAAACTGATCGTGGCAGGAAGCTTAAAGTGCAAGCGAGTGTATTGCCTTGTTGGGGAGGAGGGTGGCAGGAGTGGGGGGTTGGTGGTGGTTAGGGGGGGGAGGGGGGGAGGGGGAGTCTTTGCCCAGTGTGCCAGGCCAGCACTGGGCAGGAACCTGTCGGCCTCAGTGCCTGAAGGTGTGGATGTCGTTGTGGAGGCTGACTGAAGGGCTGGAGGGCCCGCTCGCTATACGACAGCTTGTATTGCAGCTGCAGCGCTGGATCCACATGACATTTCTGTAGAAGCCCTCTCCGTCAGGGCAGTGGAAGCGGAGCCGCACAGTGCGGGAGAGGGAGGGTGTGCAGCAACGGTCATCAGTGCAAGTCCCACAGGTGCGAGGGCGGTACCACTGTGTCGTCGAGCATCCTGCAAAAGTGATTGGGACCGGTTCCTGGGGGCGGACAGTTCGCTGACACTTCTTCCCCTTCTGGATTACAGAAACAGAGACCAATTAAAATGACATCATGAAACTCCTATATAATTTTCATCACAGAACAATGCAGTATTCATTGATTTAATTATTCGTTTTCCATACAATGTGAAAATCATATTACATGGTAATTTGGGTATATTTCAACCTGGGCCCTTTTCCCTATGTATTTGGATTTGAGTGACTAATATGAACAAAAACCTTTGAAAATGGTCCAGTATTGAGCAAGCATTCTGTAACCAGCAGTTGTGGACCGGGCTGCAACGTAACCCTATAGGGCAAAATGCGCATCGTCAATGTGCATCCACTAAAGGTGCTGTTTTTGACAGTCTCAGACTGTTGTCCAACTACATCATGGAGGAATGGAAAAGTTGCTGTTATCCTGCCATGCTTCCGTGTGTAACTTGCTGATGCCAGGTCAACAAAGTATCTTTAGCTAAATAGCATTAGCTTACATCCGCTCTGTCTGCAGCTCTCCACTCTTGGAACTGCATTTTACTTGTGTTTTGGTATAGGAGTTCTTCTCTTTGGCTGGCAGTAGTCATCCTCGGTCAAATTGGTCACTGCAGACCCGATGGTCTGCAAGTCGCAGTGAATGTGCCTGAATGTTAGGGTGAGTTTTGCTTGTCCGGTAATTCCCGTACGGTAAAAAAAATGATGAGGACCGAAAATTCTAATTGTCTCCGGTCAGAATGACCGATGGAAATAATTCCCTCTGCACAATTTGAATTGTGTTAAAATAGGCTACAGTGATTTTCATATCCTTCGTTCTATTAAAACAACGAACAATCATATTTTTTTATTTAGAAATGACTGTAGACTGTAGCGTATGCGATAAAGGAAAAACTACATGTTGCGTTCTCACTCTGATTGAATGCAGAAGACTAGCGTAGATTTACAACAAATGGCGAAATATTGTGAATAACTTCAGAACACCAAGCAGCGGCTGGTCTAACGTATATCAAGCCAAGAAATTGCACCAGCTACAGCCTGTCTCATTAACGTTAATGCCACAGGCGCACCTCAAGATGCCCTTTAATGACAGCTCTCCGCCGTTGAGGAGGCTTGACTTTCTCAACAGCCTGCGAGGTAGGCCTACTTATTCGGATTACGGTAAAATCTACCCAGAGTGGGTCAAACTGGTCAATAATAATAGTATGAATCTACATCCCTTGACAATATTATTCTTTATATACAGTATAACCTGCCTATCAATTGTTTTTGACCGGTAAAATGAAAACTTTTCTAGCGGAAACTCTGGTGTTAGCATCCATTTGTAGCTGTAGAACAACTAGCCTCAACTTCAGCCTGTCAGTATCCAAAGGTAAGGTCTATGAAATATGCTTCCCATTTTGTTGGCACAATTCGGAAATGCGCAATTGGAAATCTTTTAGATAACACAAAGCTACACTGTCTGTTCTCTAAAACAACAAACTCCCTGGGAACTCCTCTCTCCCAACTTGTGTTCCACACTATACATCCGACAAGTCACCTTGCAAGATTTCAGACCAAGACTTCACCATCTTCCTATAATGTTGTCAGACACTTATAATAACAAACAGAGCCTATCAGTGGCAAAAACAGCACTTTTAGTGGGCGGACTTTGACGATGTACATTTGCACCATAGGGTTACATTGCAGCCCAGTTTGTGGCTGCTGGTTGCAGCGTCCTCGCTCAAAACTGGACCAATTTCAAAGATTTTTTTTCACATTAGTCACACACAAATGCATGGGAAAAATAGGGTCCAGGTTGAAAAATACCAATTACAATTAAAGTCTAATCATCTCAAAGCCAGCTCACTATAAGTATTGGACTAATGGTTGTGTTTCTTTAGTGTACCTTGCTAGATGCAGGGAGCTGCAGCTCACATTGCCGGATCTGGCACAGTCTGGTTTCTCTGACCAGCCGACAGTCTGGGTTGTTATTGGTCACTCGACTTGAAATGCCCATCCCACATGTGGTGGAACAGTCGGTCCACTCTGTGATTTGTGGGAAACAGCTGGATTTGAGTAAAACCTCAGACATGGGGAAGGACACCATTTCTGTGGGAAAGCCAAAAAACAAAGGCAATAAGTTACAATCAAACAATGAATACCCTCAGGGAAGACTATGAATATAGAGGTTGTTTATCCACATCTGGCTCGCAACCATGATATTTCAACAACAATGGGACACATTTTAATAAAATTAGCTGTGGACATTTAAGGTCCCCATAGGGACAAAGTTTTTGGCGACCCCATAATCTTTACTGTGGTGTTAATGCCAGGTAAAAATCTTCACTTCTACAAAAGAAATATCAGTCTACTGTGAAAGTTGCCATTATATTGACTCAGCACATTCATGCTCCTATGAGGTTAAACCCTATGCATTTTGTACTCACTATGAGCTTTCTTGTAGTTCCACCATCAGGATAAAATATCAGCTCTACAAATATATATTCAAATCAGATGACAGACATATCTAATTGGCAGAAAAACACTGCCATGATTTATTTTTTTAATTAAGTTTTTACATTCACGCTATGGAAATAACTTTTAATTGTTAAACTAATGGCCCTATGACATTTTCGCAAGCAGGGTTAAAGACTTAAAACTTAAAACATATTTAGGTTAATACACATATGTATATGGTTCCAAAAAATATATATAGTCCAAATTTTTTTCAACTGGAATCTGAAATGTATACATTTCTAATGTAATGTTAGTGTAATGGTGTACAGTATCTGGTATATCACATAATTACACCCAAATGCAAGTTATTGTTTTGTAAAGACAGAAGCTAAATATCTCTCTGTAACCAGTTCAAGATGGATTCCAAAGCATTTTTTTATAGGATATGTGTAACCGTGCAATTGTATCATATCATTTTGTGTCCAGTGATTGTGAAGCTGAGTTTAGCCCATCTCCTGCACATCAACATGGAAAATCTCCATCAGACCATATTAGGGGTTGGTGGTAGGCATCAGGAAAAGCCCCGCTGGGACACAGTGTGATGTTTACCTCTGAACGTGGCCACTCCGGTGGCAGCTGGGTGCCGAGGCTGCGGCTGGGCATCCAGCAAGGCACTGATGTGGTTGGGGAGGGGCTTGCTGTCTGGCAGGGAGGTGTGTGTCAGCTCGTCTGGCTCCTCACTGATGTGGTTGTTGTCATCACACACCCATTCCTCGCAGCAGCCACCCTCGGGCCTGGCCAGCCGGGGCCGCATGCAGCGCCAGTCGGGCAGTGGCACTTGGGGAGGACAGAGGGGCATGCAGCCCACCACCCTGTCCATACAGGTGCACTGGTGCTGGCAGTTGGGCTGGAAGTCTTCGCCATGCTGGTACACCCGCCCGCCAAACTCGCAGGGCAAACCCTGGGCCTCAGCTGTCGACACACACACACACACACACACACACACAGGAAACACAGCTGTGAAGAGAGACCTTTGAACTTCATAGACATAGGACACAGAGGAAAACCTGCATTTGTACACAAACACAAACACATCAGAGCCTGTAAAGTCAAACCGCACACAAAGAAATATTTTTTCTAAAAGTGAATATTTCATGATTTCATGTTTTCTGAACAATTTAAAGGGGTACGGCAGTGATTTTGTATTTCAATTTTATATTTTAAAAAGAATGGTCAACATGTTGTGTAACAGAGGTGGAAATATCCTTTCTGTCAATCCCTACTATAGTCAATCTCCAAAAACCCTGGATCCTACGCTTCCCATAATGCAACTTTTATTAGACCCTCCCTGGCCTGAAAACAACTCCGGTTTATGACACAGATTTTCTGGTTAAGTTTTCTATTCTCCAAAATAACCCTGATGACACCCCCAGGGTTATTTTCTCTGACTTTAAAGAGCTCCTCCAGAACTTATATATCTGTTTCCAAAGGCTTCAAGGAAATCTCCACATGTGAAATCATTGGAGGCCTCCTTTAATAGGTAATCTTTTGTTAACACTGGTTATTAGCCTTGTGTTAACTGGTGGCCATTGTTTTTCCCCCTCTCCTTCCTTCCAAGAATCTAATCCAGTGGGATAGGTTCAAAACACTTTTGGGCCTGTGAACCATTAAAATGAATTAATTTTTATTTTCTCATTATATGAGATGTGAGCTGTTCAATCAAGGAGTGATTTTTTTTTCTTCTCTTGAAATTTTAAGAGCCTTAAAGAAATGATGCAATATTGCACAAGAAAAAAGAAAGAAAAAAGATAAACAAAATGTTGCTTTTTTTTTTTTAATAACATCTACATATGGACATAATGTGGGCTTTCACTCAGCCTAGTGTGTTGCCCTCACCTCGACACAGTCCTCTCTCAGGGTCTCCTCCAGCCCCCAGATGGCAGCGTAGCCCCTTGATGTGATCGCAAGGTTCGGTGGCGCTGCAGTCCTCATTAAACTGCCGAGCACAAACTTTACAGCAGCCACAGTGGTCGGTCACCCAGCTGACACCCAGCGGGCACGGCTGGGGCGAGGGGGTGCAGGAGCACTCCGCCGGGCACTCCCTCTCTGCCTGAGGAACAGGGTCAGAGGTCAGGTCAGGATGTGTGACAATGGGTAGATTGGGATTTCATCAACATTTAAATTATCAAAAAGAATAGGATGACAGTTCATCCAATATTATATATAAGGACTAACTGTTACAAACAGAAATGAACACAGAAGGTGGCCACAAGTCATAGCAACTCACCATCACTGCAGCGCTGCCGAGCACAAGCAGGGTGGAAATGATCTGCTGCAAAGTAACGGGGCTAAGCATCTTGATTACAGCAGATGGACAAAAAGAGAAAAAAACTGGTAAAACCTTCCAAAGGAATAAAGAATTGTAGAGTAAAGTAGTTTTTGATCGACCATCCAAAGTCCCTAGAAGAAAGAAGTCTTGTTTGTCAGCTCCAGGATAAAAAAAAAAAGTATCCACAGTTCAGAGTCTGTGCACCAAGAAGTACACCCGTCTGCTCTTGCTTGCTCTCCTACGGTATCTTGTTGTCAGCACAGCTCAGCTCTACTTCATAGAGAGGTTTCCCTGTGTTGTGCCTGTACTTATAGACACACATGCCCCCGCCCCCGCTGTGATATCATCGACTCTCCTCTCAAGACGGCTGGAGAGTGTCCAGAGGGAGGCGGTGGCGGGTGTGAAATATCGACAGAGACGTGTTCAAAACACTGTGTTATTGTGGACATGTGACCTTAAGGAGAAATGTCAAGGTGTCAAAATGTATAGTAGGTAAATATGTAGTAAATAGTGATCAAAAAAATATTGTACCTTAGGCTTTAGGGGTAACCGTAAGCCTCACACATACCCAGGGATATTTGCAAGAAAAAAAGAAAACAATTTTAAGACAGGTGTAATGGAAAACCTGAGTGTGGAATCCCAATCCATCATGGTAGAGTCTTTAACAGGGGAAGTGGTGATGTGGAGAAAATCCGTGTGAACAACTCTTTCACCAGCTCTGGCCAACCAGCCGGGGCTCTGTCTTCTCCACTGCAGTGTGCTGCGGGACACTGTGCTCAGGACATCCTGTGTTCCCTCCATCTCTTTTCCGAATGGGCCGCATTCCAGGAAATACAGGCCTTTCCTCGGGTTCCCATGATTGGTAGGAAAAACTCTGCATTTCCATTGTCATCCCAGGGGCATGTAAAAATGTTTTGTTGAAGAGCAGGAAGGTCCTCACATTAAGCGTTGGCTCGCGCTGTCATGAACATGGGAAATGTAATTTGGTGCATTTCATAAGGCTGCTAAAGCTCTTCCCTTGCTCCCTGAAAAACATGGTGCAAACGGAGAAACTACTGAGACTGTGGACACAACACATGTTGTAATACATCTGTGTGTCAAAACCGAATTCAACAAGAGAACATATATCATAATTACATGAGATTATGGATATAATACAGTAATTAAGCAATTCATATTTACTGAAGAACTGACCAGCTCTGCTTTCTATGGAACATTTGAGCAGGACGGACCGTAGTGTGCCATTACATAACCTGGGTGAGGTCAAAAGTGTGCTCTGCTCATAGACAGAAATAGAAGTAGTGGATGTAGCAGCAGTGACGTCACCCATTGGTTTGTGGACCGCCGTTTGAAGCCTTGAGTTTGGCAATTTGGCCGTCGCCATCTTGTTTTTTAAAAACCGGATGTTATGATTTTTGACAAGAGGGTGGAGCTGAAGAGGATAACTCGGCCAAGTCAGGGTTGTTTATGGTTGCATTGGCGCTGCCCTAAGCTAAACGCTAAATAATGAGTTTTTCAACCCTTCTGAAGCGAGTCATCCAGCGGAGATTTACCGGCGGGTAAACACAGACCTCTGGTTACTGCTGCCATTCATCTGCATGTACGGCAGTACAGAAAATCTAAAGTTACCAGCTAGCTCAGTTGGCAGAACGCAGGACAAGACATTTTTAGGCGACCAAAATGTTCCAATTAACTTTGGTGAAGTGAAAACACACAGTGAGATGGTCAAAGGTTAAGGAGAAAACACGAACACCCAAAAACAAGTTCACGGCTATTTTAATGTACAATTAAATACACAATTAAAATAAATGAGACCATAAATTACAAAATGAACATAATGCTGAATTGAAGAAGACTTGAAACTAGCGATTGAGACCATAAACATGAAAGTATTTACTGAGGTAAAAAATCAAGTGAGAAGCAAGGCCATTCTCCCATAGACTTTCAATACAAACAGACTTCTTTTTGGAGGCAGTGGAGTCACCCCCTGCTGGAAATGAGATAGAATGCAGGTTAAAGGCAATTCCCCATTGGCTTCACTTTTAGGACCTGGAAGCTGTGTCCATTATTTTTTACAGTCTATGGCTCTTCTTTACCTGCTGTAACCACACCCAACAGTGATGTTACAGTGTACTGACACACCCTTAAATACAGTACATCAGTGCAGCAAGGTGAGCGATGGTCAGCAAAAGACGCCGTTAAGCTGCTATCAAGTTTTTCTTTAAACCTGCAATCACAGATTTTTTTCAGCCACTTCGTTGTCACTTTCTGCCAAAAACAAGCTGTGAACACAACATATTACCACTTTTTTAAGTAATTTAAGTTGATTTTACAAACCTCTTAGCAAATAGTTGTAGAGTTGGGTCGATTCCTGGTTTCACAGGTCTGGTCCGCTATATGAGGCTAAATCGGTTTGATTTTATGCAAAACGGTTGAAACGGCATTTGCCATTATGACACCTTCTGGCAAATTAAAAGTAGCCTACATTAGCAACCTGTGCTGGCAGCATCACAGCACTAAATCCAGCTTGTTTTGCAAGCAGTGTTGGGCAGTAGTGATACTAGTTTAACCAGATACGGTTTAGAAGCGAAAGGATGCAACTTTAACGAGTGCAACAAGTAGCCTAATTTCCTGTCTGTGTCACGTGGGTTTCGCCACAGTCACACTCCTTTAGGTGACTATAGCGGCAGGAACATGAACACAGATTATGACCGATTCTTTTGCTGCATAGTCACCAAAGTAAATACTGGACCCATTTTCTTACAAGCCACATATCTCATTGTGACACTAAGGTGGAATTGTTCAGACGGCTAAATCAGGTCTAAATAGTTTCTTATTTACACGTCCAGCTGATACATCCACTCACCTTTTAGCCTTGCAGCTTACACTTAAAATATATGGCTCTTAATTGCTATATGTTCCACTATGTTTACCAGTCTCTAACTCTGTCTGTCTGCTGTCTGATGCTGTGCAGGTAGTGTACAGTGGGTTTATTAGATCTTTTTTGCTGAAAATAGCTGCCTGCTGCTGCTGGAGATGCCACTATAATAGCAGTGAGCGTGAACTCAAACAGCTGGAAATACTCCATAGAGCTGAGGGGAACTACAAAGTGTGTGCATGTACAGTACAGGCCAAAAGTTTGGACACACCTTCTCATTCAATGTTTCTTTATTTTCATGACTATTTACATTGTAGATTCTCACTGAAGGCATCAAAACTATGAATGAACACATATGGAATTATGTACTTAACAGAAAAGTGTGAAATAACTGAAAACATGTCTTATATTTTAGATTCTTCAAAGTAGCCCCCCTTTGCTTTTTTTGATAACTCTGCAAACCCTTGGTGTTCTCTCAATGAGCTTCATGAGGTAGTCACCTGAAATGGTTTTCACTTCACAGCTGTGCCTTGTCAGGGTTAATTAGTGGAATTTTTCCCTTATTAATAAAAAAAGCAAAGGGTGGCTACTTTCAAGAATCTAAAATCTAAGACATGTTTTCAGTTATTTCACACTTTTTTGTTAAGTACATAATTCCATATGTGTTCATTCATAGTTTTGATGCCTTCAGTGAGAATCTACAATGTAAATAGTCATGAAAATAAAAAGGAAACGCATTGAATGAGAAGGTGTGTCCAAACTTTTGGCCTGTACTGTAGATTATGCCTACATTAGGCTATACATACTGTCATTTGACTCATATTAAATATTGATCATAGCTGCTTTAAGGGGCCACAAACCACAACATTTTGGGAGTAATTAGAGAACCATTAATACCATCAATTTAGTAATAGTTTTGTGTATTTCAGTAAAAAAAAATGTATGCCATGTTATTTCAGAAGCATTTCCACACTTTATGGCATTAAAGAAGTCACATTTAGAGATGAAAAAGCACTAACCTCAGCACCCCACAACCCACCCTGAAAACCTCATCAAACTTGAGTATGTTGATGGGACCAAACCTGAGGCCTTTAGGTTAAAAGTTGGTCCCACTACACACAGCTCACTTCCTGAGAGCAGGTGTTGTAGCTCCAGACTGAAATGGTGATGTTACTGTGTGCAGAGAGAGCACACAATCAAACCACATACAGCCACCCAGACACCCGGCTCGGCTGTAAAACCACCGGGACGCTGGAGTGGGGTGAGATGGGGGATGAGAGGGAGGTGGGCTGAGACCACCTTGTTGGGCAGCAGTGGGGAGGAGGGCAACAGTCTGGATTCTTAGAATTCCTGGCCCACAAAGGCAGGATGTGTGTACTGGCCACGCTGCGTCGGACACTGATGGAGGAGCGGGAGGAGGAGGGGGTCGAGGACGGGTGGAGGGGTTGCCAGTTTGGCAGCCTCCTATCTGGCCATGTGCCAACCATTGTTTGTCAGCCAGGCAAACATTTCCAAAACACACGGAGGTCAGGAGTCGGCGGAGATTCAACATGCTGTTGCCCCCTGTTTGTTTTCTCAGCTCGGTATCTGACACCATCCAAGAGTAGAGCCAGTCCGATAATGTGTTTTTTGTCTTACAGACTACTAACAAGATACCTTGTTTCTGTGAGTTTCAAATGCAAATCAACTACTATCTAGAATTTTCTTCAATCTGCTTTCATTTTGTAACCATAGACATAAAAAGGCTCCTTTCACTATAAATGTAGTAACGGAAATTGCATATCCTGCTGAAGAACTCAGAATCACACTTTCATAGCAATCCAAAGGATAAACAAAAAGTGTTTGCAGCATACAGGAAAAGGTCCTGCAACGCCTGAGCCAACCACAGAGAACTATAAAGGCAACAGGCTCACAGCACGTCTAGTCCAGTGTGTTAGGAGTTAGCAGCAAGTATAACACTTAAGAAGGCTGATTGGATTTTGCCTGTTTAATCTCGTTAAAGGAGTTTTGAAGTTAAAAAGATCTTAAAGGCAACTCCTAGATGCCTGATTATTAAATCACTGATATTTACTTACATAAGGTTAATACATATACATACATTCATAATACATACAGTATACATAAATACATAAAGCAATTGCAGTTTCAAAATAGTGTCTCTTCTCCTCAACCAATATTACATATTCAGTAGCAGAGAAATCTTTCTTTCAACAAGTCCTCCAAACCATATGACAATATAGGTCGTTTATTCCAATCCTTGTCCTCATAGCTTAACCATGGTCTGTAAAAATACTGGATGTAGCATCAGTGACATCACCCATTGGTTTGTGGACTGCTGTTTTGAACCCTGAAGATTGGCATTTGGCTGTAGCCATCTTGGTATTTTGGAGCCAGAAGTGACCATATTTGGACAAGAAGGCAGTGCTGGGGAGGATGACGCGGCTAAACCATTTTTGTCTATGGTTTGAATGGCGCTGCTCTAGACTAAAGTAGGAAAGATTTTTAACTGGCTGCTGCGAGACACCCAGCTGGGTTTTGCCAGCGGGTAAATGGTGATCTCTGGGTACTGGCAACAGTAATCTGCATGTATGGCATTAGACAGACAGAGCTGGTTGAAAATATTATATAGACTAAAGCTACTACTAGCTTTGGTTGGCAATGCGCTACCAAATGCTGAACAAGACATTTTTAGGCGACCACAATGTTCAAATTAACATTGATTAAGGGAAAACACACAGTAAGAGGGTCAGAGTTTAAGATGAAAAAAAGGACAACACCCCAAAACAAGTTCACGGATAATTTAATGTCCAAAGAGTGCCACGGATGGCATTCAAAAGCTTAAACTAGTTCAGTTTAGAAAGAGATTGTAGGTTAGGTTAAAATCATACATTTGGTAAGTTAGTTAATTTCCAGGTAAGCGCGTGACACAGAACGTAGGTTTGTAAGCACCACCATATGGCCAACCTTACATTTTTAGCCCTACTACTGGTAAGGTGTAAGGAACGCTGCAGCCTCTACGGGCTTAAGACTTTTACTCATTATTTCTGACATTATAGATCTATAACCACACTGCAACATTATTTTTCAGAGGTTTATATTTTTTCATCCCTAGTTGTACACTAGATTTAAGAATTACGAACATCTCAACACATTTGCACATTCGTTGACAACAAACGTGCAATTAGGTAAATGTCCAAGTGTGGAATCAGCTGTGTTCAAGTATGTGTGTATATGTGTGTGTGAAAGCTGCACATAGTCATGACACTGCCTCCACAGGTTACGTCTCCTCCACATTCCTCATACTAGTGTGCTTAAAAAGCTCATGGTACACTGAAGTCATCACTCATCCCACTTATCCTGAATGGGTTCCATTTTTCCCTCCAAACACTTACTGTCCATACTGTACACACTCATAACCAGCTGAGTATTAGAATTCATGGATGAGTGTGAGCAGATTATATCATGAGCTTTGGTGCATTTGGATGCCCATGACTGGCAGCAGGCATCTGCACATCAGCCCTCTGATGCCCACAGGTATAAAGCTCTTTGTTGTAATCTCTGCTGTCTAAAAACTACTGTTTATTAGATTGTTTTTTTAATGAAACAAACTATTGTCCTTATTAGATAAAATTGACTCCACTTATTTTCTTTTATGAACAATCACATTTTTGAAAAAAACTAAAATCTATCTGGGTTTCACTTTCTATAAAGCACTGAGACTTCTCTTGTTAAGGTCAGTAATGACTCACTGCTTGCTGCCGACGCAGGCCTGTAAATTTGAATTCTCCTTGACCTCAGCTCAGCCTTTGACACAGTGGACCACAATGTCTAAAATCAACTGTCTCAAAAGCTATGTTGGCATCAGTAATGTGGCTCTTTAGTCTGGACTGGTTAATCTCCTATCTATAGGGAGATTTAAGTACTTTATCTGTCCAACAGGAGCTTCTCTGTTAAACTTGGAGATGCCTCCTCCGCCCCCTTTAGTGCTTTTCTCTGTTGGGGGTCCCCCAGGGATCTAATATGGGTCCCCTCTTATTTGCATTATGTGCATAGACATAACATTGGTTTCCCTCAGCTATGAACTTCAAACTCAGTATCCTCTTTTACATCTCTCCTAAAATTCACTTTTAAGGCTTTTTCTTAATTTGTTGTAATTCATTTATCTTGTTTTATATCTTGTGTTTGGATCATATTTACATTTATTATTTGTTTTATAGTGTAAACCACTTCGTAACATTGTTTGGAAAGGTTCTATATACGGTAAGTAAACAGGTTTTTTTATTATTATTATTATTCAAACATGAAGCGAACCAAAAAACTGTTGAGTAAGAAGAAGAAGAAATGTTCCAAGTCTGACTTTTTAGTTATTATCATTGTTATACTGTAAATGTCAATAAGATTTTTGAATTAGTTAGTAATTTTTGTGAAACAGGTATTATTATTATCATAATATTATAAATGTATCATTATCAAGGCAAGTTTAATGGAAGTAACCTCAGGAAGAGCAAAAGAAGAGGAATCCCTCTTAATAGAAAAAAATATATTTTCTTGCTTGCCACCAACTAGTGGTCATTGGAGTAACAGCTTACAGTAACAGTTTAAGAACTTTCACACATCCAAGTCAGCCATTTTTCTTTGCTTACGTCACTCCCCATACGCTCAAATGGACCAAGCCTGGTAGCATTTTTTACTATTAAAGAAATGATTTGGATAAATGCCATGTTTTGATTTTGAATCTTTTAATTTTATTTGGAAAATGTTATATCCATAAATGTAAATGGAAATTATATTTTGAAACTTTAAAAGGACTGACAAATAAGAAAGCCATCCGGACTCTGAACATTTACATGCCTTACAACCTCTTTAATGTAAATTTCATGCGCCCCTTTTTCATGTATGTATGTATGTTGGTATGTATATATGTATTTAATGTTTTCAATGTGTTTATGTAATATGTACTTGAATAATAAAGTTTTTTGAAGACAAAAAAAAAGCCTGGTAGCTGTAACTTTTTCTCTGGTTATTTATTAAACTGTTTGCATAAGAATACAATATTACACTGATTACTCTTTTCTCTCTCTTGTTATTATTAAACTGTTTGCATAGAATAATATTATACTGAGTACTCTAAACAAGATAACATGGAGCCATTGCGTGTCCTTGTCTGAGCACGGTGTTATGCTGAGGAAAGAACAGGCGCTCCCTGACTAGATAAGGGAGACGTCATCGACTCTGACAAGATAACAACTGACAACTTCAGTGGTTCCGTCTATCCTTTGATAATGTAAATTATTCTAACAGTAGCGAAGCACACATTAGATGATAGAAACTGATGATCTAGGCTAAACACAAATGACATTTCATGCAACAACAGTGAAGTTTTCATGTAGTTAGCCTACCCTAATTGGGCCCGTGCACTTTTTCGTTCATTTGATTCCGATTTTGAAACGATATCCAAATTTGAAAAATGGGTCATTTTAAAGCTTATTACTATTGATGACAATGTGTTCAAACGGAAAACAAGCCATATTTCATGTAATTTAGCCCTCAAAAGTAGAATGATGTGTTGTTTTGTTATGATGATGAACTTTCATAGTAACAGCAAGAATTCAGTCTCCATTACAACCAAGTGTACAAAGGGGCGATTTTGCTTTATTAACAATTAACAATTAACAACAGGTGAACCAGAAGCATACAGGTGAAACTCGAAAAAGTTTGTTTATTTCAGTAATTCAACTTAAAAGGTGAAACTAATATATTATATAGACTCATTACATGCAAAGTGAGATATTTTTATTTATTATGTATTTATATAATAATATATATTTATTTAAGACTTTATTTGTTATAATTTTGATGATTATGGCTTACAGCTTATGAAAATTTGAATATTGTGAAAAGGTTCGATATTGAATGCTCAAAGTGTCCCACTCTAATCAGCTAATTAATCCAAAACACCTGCAAAGGGTTCCTGAGCCTTTAAATGGTCTCTCAGTCTGGTTCAGTAGAATTCACAATCATACGAGATGCTCCTCGGATATTTGGCTTCACTCAATGACCTGCACAGTAACACACCTAATCTAAGTATTTCAAAAGGTTGAACACACATACAGATGTCTATAATGTAAAATCGCTACCTAATTAATGTTATATCCGAGGGTTGAAGTTGCATTTTAACGGGGGAGTGCAAGTTGCTGCTGTGGTTTAGCTGAAGCTAATGCCACTAGAGCTTAATATAAAAGGTGTTGACTTAGCTAGCACGCAAACAGTTAATTTACATGTCTACGAGCATGTTAGCAAACTACACCAAGAGACAAATACCGAGGAATATTGATAGAAAGCAGGGGAAACTAGTACATTCATACTTTTTAGTATTGGCTAATTAGCAACCTGCCTGCCATTAGATGTTAGCTTCCGAGCTAGTTAGCAGCTAGCCCCAGAAGCTCATGAAAGCAAGGCTTTCATCAGAGCAGTCTTCCATTATTTCCGAACCACTCTTTTTGTTTCAAAATCCGAAATCAAATGAACGAAAAAGTACACAGGCCCAATTACAGTAACTACATGAAAACTTCACTGTTATTGCATGAAATGTCGTTTGTGTTTAGCTCTATCATCTAATGTGAAACAAGAGCTTCGCTAAAAAAAAAATGACTGACTGACTTGGATGTGGGCTTGTTGTCAAGCGAGATGTACTAAGTTTTAACATCAATCCTACTGCGGATTTGTGGCAGGAACATAGCTGTTCATTCAGAAGCTATGCTGAGTGACAGAGCTTGATATGGGGGTACTATTGAAGCAATATTATTCCGTAGCTTGAACACAAAGAAGAAAAGGAAAACCTACAGTGTGCACATTGGCTAATGCAGCTTATCAGTCTTAAAAAGATTAGGCTAATACTTTTTTCGGCACTGCATTTTTCAAAACTATGTATCTGTAAAACACACATTAATATAAACATGAAGCTACACAACTACTTGTAAAAATGCAATGCATAGTTTGTATGAGGTAGACAACTTGTAGCTGTACTAATTATGTTCCCTGGTTCGCTTTTCATTGTATTATCAGTGGACAAAAAATCCATGAACGGCTGTATGGAACTGTTTTATAGTATCATAATGCTGTTTTAAAATCAGAATCAGAATCAGAATCAGAAAAGCTTTATTGCCAAGTATGTTTACACACACGCGGGATGTGTCTTGGTGCTCCTAATGGATTATATGATGTATGTTTTATTAGCAGGTTACTTTAAAATTATTTCTTAATTTTTTTTTTAGCTTTGTTATCTCAAATGTTTTACTGCGGCAATTTTTAAGATGGTATTACTATTATTATGTAACATTTTTCTTGCATCAAGTATTAGCGTTCATGCTTTTATTCAAATACTGCATTTCATAAAAGAAAAGTTTAAAGTTAATATTTGAGCTTCTGTCCTCCATATTGATAATAAAATCAGAACCTCGGTTTGTGCATATTTCAGTAGTCCATGTAATTTGTTATTGAAATTTATATTCATGTAAATATATGCTCTGAAATCACTTTCAAACTAATGGTTACATGGTATGTGGAAAACATTTGCATTAAATCTAGAGGATTTAGAAGCTGTTGGATGATGGATTGGATGATTTTCTAAGTTAGAATATAGAGATAGAAGTTAGATTTAAGAAGTTAAACATGTCATCTTTCTGGAATAATGTGTGAAAGATGGAACGTGGATACTTTGTTTCAAAGTACTATTCTCACTTCCTTTAACAAGGCTTTGGTTGGATAGGTTTTCATTAACAGGATGAGCTGTTCCACAAACTCGTAAATCTTGGGATGAATAAAAGTCAACAAAAAAGGATAGGCTAGTCCTGCATGTGGTGGCTGCAGGTGTTGCTGTCCTGCAGCTACATACAAAAGAGAGTCATGATTCGAGCTGGCAGCTGCCCAAGCAGCAGGGCAGAGGGAAGCTTTGGCCTGCACATTCCTCCACAGCATCTAATAGGAGTGATGACAGCAGGGAGCACAGAGCAGCATAACTGGCCACAGTGTTAGCAATACTAGCAATAACCTGGCCATTGTGTGTCTGGCATGAGCAGGTGTGCTGCAGGTACTGATAGACACATCCCTTCCACAGAGAGGCTGAGGTATGCAACAAGTGGATTTAAAGCGGGGGTTGATGCATATGACTGAATAAGTGAAGCCAAAACGTCTTGATCGCCCCCTGGTGGCTGGCTGCAGTATAGGTCATGCTCGCGTGCTTTCTCTTCACGCACGAACAGATCAGTTTCTTCTCCTGAAAATCTCTCCTTCCTGCTTAGCAAATACGCTATCATAATAGCAATGCACCTGGCTTTTAAAGGTAATGGGAGATTGGTTTATTGCATGTTAGGCCCAATCACACCTATGATTAATTAAGACACTAAGTACAACCTTTTTGAACTATGCGCCTGGCGCACAGACCCTTTTTTCCGCCGTTAAACTAGCAGAAGTGGATTCGTACAAGCCCTAAACGCACCTGCGCCGTGCACTTAGATCGTTAAAATAGGGCCCTCTGGCTCCAAAATTACAAGATGGCAGCGCCCGTATCCGGGATACTGCAAAGTAATTAAGCATTGTTTACATTCATGCATGTTACCGCCACCTGTAGATCAGTGGAATAGTCTGATACCATAAATAGGACTGTGTATTGTTTCACCCGCGTGCATGCTGTGCATGTGCATCTTCATGCGTGTGCACAAGATAAACAACACGGGGACCCACTCACAGAAAAACAGCGCTACTAGAGGTCTAAAATTCCACAGGAAACCCTTTAACTAATAACTTTTACTGCTGTTGCTGTGACGGAAAACTTCTTTGTGTACAATACTTAAAAAGAAATAAAAAAGAAGTCTGTTTCTATAGAAGTCTATGGGAAAATGACCCTACTTCTCACTTAATTCATTACCTCAGTAAATATTTTCATAATGAGAGTATTGCCTCAGTCACTACTTTTAACTCTTTGTCAACATTATGACGTTAAAGCAGGGGATGCTTTAGGGGCGTGGCTACGCACGCTGACTTGTCAAACACAACAGAGGCTTAGCCAGTGGCGCAAAAAGTGGGTATCCGCTATATGCGGTGCATAGGGGTGCAGCCCCGTGTGTGCACCAAAGCGATGGTTAAAAAAAAAATAATTAAAATTTAAAAAAAATACACTTTGTTGTGTAGCTGCTGTTGTGCGTTTCTAAATCATTTCTGCATTTCCTCAATGTTATATAACATTTTAGAGGACTAACAGGCTAGAGTAGGTGCCCTGTCTCATAAGATTCCATCATAGAATGTTGAAATATCGGGGAGCGGGGGGGGCGGGTGGGTACGTGAGTTGTCATCTATGGAAAAAGATGGATAAAGCAAAAAATCTTTCTGGGACTAAAAATAGAAAAAGAAAGAGGGAAAAGGAGATGGCATTTTAAGGGATGGACAGGGACAGCAGTTAAATAAGTGGATTGTGAAAGGCAACAGGTAGGATTTAAAGTGTGAGTCTGTGCTTGGAGGCTTGCAAATATTTATGTCAACAGACCAGCTAGCGTTCGCTAACACTGGGAATGTAGCAGCCAAATGGGGAGTTTACGGCTAGCTTAGAATATGCAAAACCGAGGTTGCTGAGCTGAAAACTGGAATATATAAGGTAGCATGTACAACAAATGACAATAATCTGGAAAGCATAACTAATGCATTAACTATGGTTTACAATAGAATCATGCATAGATTTGCTACCAAACTTGGAGGCTTGCAAATATTCATGTTAACAGACAGTTCTCAGACTAGCTAGTGTTTGCTAACACTAGCAGCTAAAGTGGGGTTTACGGCTAGCTTAATGCAAACCAATGTTGCTGTTAGCTACATTTAGATTTTGGTTAAACCCTGTACCAATCCAATGCATGACATATCTCAATTTTATTAAGGTAAAATAACAACTGTTAATAAATATAAGGTAGCATAATAGTTGTCTTATCTGATGCCATCACTAGGCTGATTTAAGAATTGAATTTAGGCTGCTATATTTATCAGTGAGTTCATTTCATTCAGGTGTGAGGATGGTGGATCAGGAAAGACAGGGGAAGGCAACAGGTAGGTCTAACATTAGGTGGAAGTGTAGGGGAGCCACTTGATACCAACAGATTAATTTCTTAATATTATTAATATGGAAAAACTAATGTGGAAAATCTATTACATAATGTTTGTTTGACAATATGTCTTAGTGGAGAAGAACACAGGCAAGGAGTGAATGAGACAGACATGAGGTCGGCGATGTCATCAAGTACAGTTGAGACGAGTGATTACATCAGGTAGGAGTTCTATTAGTTAGACCACACAAAACTAAATGTCCAGCATGGTTTGAAAATTGCTGCATACCCTTCTGACACTGGGTAGTTGCGCCCCTGGGCTTAGCAATGCTAACCATGGCACTGTGACAATTAAAATAGACCTGAACTCGTTTTTCATCTTGAAGGACAATTCCAGCGCAAAACGAACCTAGGGGTTATTAACTGATGTGTACCTACTCTGTTGCTCTCTGGGACATGTTTTCATGCTAATCGAATGAGTTTGGAGCTTTGACGAGACTACCGCGGACCGGTGGTTAGCTTACAATGCTAGTATTTGGGGCATGGGGACACTCAAATTAAATCGTTATTTAATACCACTAAAAAGGCTCGAAATATCACCACACCTTAACATTAGCATAATTAGGGTCCCTAAATGTGAACCGAAGCGTTGACCCTCTAACTGTGTGTTTCACTTCATCAAAGTTAATTGGAACATTTGGTCGCCTGAAAATGTCTTGTCCAGCGTTATGCCCATAACCAAGCTAGCTATCTAGCGTGAGCTGATTTTCTGTCCTGCCGTACGTGCAGATGAATGGCAGCAGTAGCTGGAGGTCCACGTTTAACCGGTAAATTTTCCACTGGATGACTCATTTCAGAAGGGTTGAAAATCTGCAACTTTCCCCTTTCAGCAATTAGTTTAGCGCAACGCCATAGCAACCATTAACAACACTGGCTTGGCTGCATCATCCTTCCCAGCTCCTCCCTCTAGTCCAAAAATCGTCACATTCAGTTGGAGAAAAAAACAACAATATGGCAACGCCCATATCGCTGAACTCAAGGCTTCAAAACGACAGACCATAAAACAATGGTTGACGTAACAGATGCTATGTCCACTATTTTACAGCCTATGCTCTCCACCCACCTAGAGCCAGGTTCTGTTTGATGTTTCTGCCTGTTAAAAGGAAGTTTTTCTTTGCCGCCGTCGCACCAAAGTCATGCTCTTGGGGGAATTGTTGGGTATCTCTAAATTATAGAGTGGGGTCTAGACCTACTCCATCTGGAAAGTGTCCTGCAATAACGCCTGTTATGATTTGACAATATAAATAAAACTGAAAGTGAAATAGAGCAACTTTAAGAGAAAATTACCATATTACCATATTGTAATGTCCCTTATAGAATGCTGAAAGGATGTTATGAAACCTGGAGGTTGGATTTACCGGCCTTTACCATCTAGGCTGTAGCTGGAGCCATAAAATTGGAAAATGTGGGACATAAAGTGGAATCTGTAAGCGTTTAGATATTCATATCATAGCTTTTACCAACAATAAATGCCAACATTATACTTTTGTACAACAATAAATAAACGTTTTATCACTATCGGGGCTCGACATTAAGACTTGTCCAGGACAAGTGGGTTTTTTTTGTAGGGCAAGTGGAAGAGAAATTGACTTGCCCCACTGGACAAGTTAATAAAATTTTTCAAACAAAATAAAATGCCATGTTACTTCACGTTATGTGCCACTCATTATGTCTATTTTACTGATTTTATTTTACTGATTTGAAACAAATACATTTTTTTTCCCCACAATCCGTCGAACCAGTGTCCAACTCAGAATACTTTGATTGGCCAATCAGGAGTCGGTCCAAGTAATACATAAACAAACATTTTTACCTGCCTCTGAAGAACAGTGGTGGAGCCTGGAGTGGAGAGTGATGTATCTTCAGACTATTCAGCCCGGCCATGTGCCAGGGAAAGCACCAAGAACAATTAACCTTACAACAACAGCGCAATATGAGTTAAAAAGGGAAAGAAAATTTGTGAACAGCTGGAGAGATGAATTCGACTGGGTGAAGAAGGAGTAATATTCTGCAGCGTCTGCCGGGGGGCAACCCAACTTGGCTGACAAGTGACGTTAGCTAGCTAGCGTCGGCAGCTGTGTACCTAGCAAGCATTAGCAGCATTTGTATCGGTTAAATGTACGTAGTTAAATATCAGCTTATATTCAACTGTAAAGGACCCCTTGGTAAAGCAGCCTCTTTCAAACCAGCTTTTTAACGGTTTGTTCGTCAAGTGCCTCAAAACGTTAATGTCGAGACTATATTGTACAGACAATCGAGGATTGTGTGGTCCAGTAGACCCATGTTTGCCTGACTACATAGACCCCAATTGGAATGCAGACCATGTTAGCACTTCTAGTTGAGTAAGAGTTGAGTAGTTTGTTAGTGTGTGCATTTTACAAAACAGAGCGGAGAACAATGTATACAGTAAGTTATTTAGTTATAACTGACTGCAAAAGGCCTAACAACAAAGTTTTGCAAATAAAAAGATGGGCATTGGGTGCAGTCACCCTCCATGACATCCCAGATTAAAAATGAAGATACAGGAAGCCAAAAAGGAAAACAGTGTTAGGAGATACTGTACCAATTAAGTACAATTGAAGAAACAGCATGAATTACCTCAAACTTTTGGAGGCCAGAGCAATCAACACAGACTCTGCCTTTCCCACCAGTCAATCTGAGGTTTCTTAAACTGCACACTGCATTTAGTACACAAAAATAAACAAACTGGTATTGCAAAGGGACTTTAGTGTGGGAGCCGGTGGTGTAGCCAACTGACAGAGAGTGTCCTGTTAGTGGGCAGGGGAAAGGTGGCACCACTACACAGCGTTGCCTGTGATTCAGAGGGGAAAATGTTATCACAGTGAACCGGTAAACAGAAAATGTTCCAGGGCTCCCCTACGGGAACTGGGACACAAACACATAAAGCTCACTGAGTCTGAGGCTGCTGGAAAACCAATATCCAGTAAATGGAAATGAAGTCACTTTGGATCAAGAAATGACAGAACAGAACGTATTGTATGTGTGAGTAAGAAACAGGCCTGGCTACACTCAACCTTGTGTAGCTCATTGCAAAAATGTGCTTCCTTCAGCAAACTAGCGAGATCATTTGTTTGCTCAGCAGCTAGCAGCATGCACTAATAGCCAATGACAAATATTCAGTGTTACTGGCGTCTAAAATTAGGCAGGAGTGTTTGCGCTAATATTCAACTGGATTGAGGTCATATATTCAAAGGGCTCTTTGAAATTCTTAAAGGTTTGGGGTGTGAAAATTCTTGGAGGGCCTTGAATCATTTCAAAGTGAAAGAAACTAACCAATCTGGACAGACAATATGCTTTAAAGCTGCTGCTGAAATTTAGACTTTACCAGCATCTAAATAGCACATACTGTATACTTAAAACCCAGTCACGTTCCTGAGGAAACACATTTCTAAAGAAAGAGAAGCTGAAACCTCTCGTCGTGGGATATTTATAGCACTGAATAGGAGGCGGCTGGACTGTTTTTAGTCTTAGGGTGCTTTCACACCTATAGGTTGGTGGACTCGGTGCAATTCAGGGGTGAAGTTGCAATATTGTTGCATTTTTCATTTGGTTCGGGTTAGCTTTCACACTGCACTTTGTCAAATCTGAGCAGGTGATAGACGGCGAGTGGAGGTGAGGGAGATGATGATGTGTTTTTTTTTCTTTTTTTGTCCGCACCAGAGTTCGAATGAGCTTTCACACCACCCAAAACGAACCGGACTATCCGACGAAATGCTCCAGGGTTTGTTTCAAATAAACCAAACAGCTCTGGTGTGAAAACAACCTAAAATGTATTCCATCCACCAGGCTTCATCAGTTAATTTGATTAGGTATTAATTATGATCAGGGAGAAAGCCTCTGATTGGTTGACACACTCACTCTACTGGATTCTGGAAGTCAAGATCAACGACAAACAACAAATGGATCTGTTTTCATGCCAAAAAATGGATAAATCACCGTTTAGTTTTTGATTTATCATTTCAAATTAATTGTACAAAGGTTCCGAAAACACACTGCAGTTCGAGACTGGATTACAAAGCTTCTAACAAGGCCTGCGATCTTATGGGAGCACTTGTCAGAGCTTAGGGAAGCTTTCATCTTCCAGGCAAAGTTAAAGGAAGCAGCAAAGACAGGGCTTTGCAAAGTCCAGGTCACCGATTATTTGCTAACCATCGGAGTGTGAAATACAGTGTTACTGCGGGTCTCGCCTCTGCAGGTCGCCCCTGGGTCACATCTGCAGCCTGTTCAAGTTACAGTGAGTAAGGCCGATGCCGATAAAGCAGTCGCAAGCGTGGTTACACTTTTCAGAACTCTTCGCAGACAACGTTCACTGTAATATAATACAAACCCCAATTCCAATGAAGTTGGGACGTTGTGTAAAATGTAAATGAAAAACAGAATACAATGATGATGACACTAGAAAGACAAGATATTAAATGTTCAAACTGATAAACTTTATTGTTTTTTTTGCAAATATTCACTCATTTTAAATCTTGATGCCTGCAACACGTTCCAAAAAAGCTGGGACAGGGGCATGTTTACCACTGTGTTACATCACCTTTCTTTTTAACAACACTCAATAAGCGTTTGGGAACTGAGGTGGAATTCTTTCCCATTCTTGTTTGATGTACGACTTCAACAGTCCAGGGTCTACATTGTCAAATTTTGCGTTTCATAATGCGCCCAACATTTTCGATGGGAGACAGGTCTGGACTGCAGGCAGCCCAGTCTAGTACCTGCACTATTTTACTACGAAGCCACGCTGTTGTATGATGATGAGACACTTATACAGTCCTTTATTTACGGTTCTATCTTGCGCTACATCATTAATAAAGACAGAAAAACAGTTCTTCGGCCGGTAGCCTACAACAACTGCGTGCTTCCTGAATGATAGCTGCCAATCAAGGTAAACTAAGGAGGTCCATGTGTGGGATCACCTTCAAAGTGACCAATCATAGGGGGGGCCAGTGCCTCCATTGGTTTACACCCCAAAATGTCAAAAGTCAGTTTCATCCGTGCGAGCAGAAATCAACTTTGCGCGCAAAGTTTACCTGCAAGAGCGTGTATGCCCTCCACCGCTCCGCAGCAGACACTCGCGGGCGCGTGGTGGCTGCTCTGTGCGCGTGCTGCTTAGTTTTATACGCGCAGGTGCAATTCTTTCCCTCTGCCTATGTTGTGTTTCACGCTCGCAGCTGCCTTTACAACTCTCGATTGATGAATTGGTGCGAAGATTATTATCTGCGCGTGTGCAATGATATAATTTGCTCATGAGCATGTTTCATCGCGCTTGTGAGATATGATATAATCCTGACACCATAACTTCATCTAAAGCAATTCTGTATACAATATTTTTTTTGGGACTAAATAAGAAACAGTCAAATTTAAAGTAAAAAAAACATATTTAAGTTATCTATTAAAGCTATAGTGCGTAGTTTCTGTCTCCCCCATGAGGAATTCTAAGTAATAACAACACTGTCGGTGCATTAACATGACCCAAGCCTTCCGTGATTCCCCCACACTCCTCCACGCAGTTGCCAGTAGCCAAGGAGGACACGAAGGATTAAAAAAACTTGATGGGACTCTTCAGATAAGGTAATTATCTTATCTCGAGCTTCTGCGCGCGTAAGTCGCCGGACGACATAACCATACGACATAACCATACTGAGAAATACAGAGAGTTTTGTTGAGCTGAGGCTTAATTAGCTTTGTATCAACTCATTTGGCAATGGCTTGAATGTAACTGACATCCATTCATATAAAATAGTTGCGGACTATAGCTTTAAAGGTTCAGCAGGTAACTTTTATAAAAAATTATATCCTGACAGTATTACAGAAACAGATAATCTGTAAAAAAAAATAATAATAATAATTATGTTCCTCTGCCTCCTCCTAGTGTCCCTAATGGCATTTACAAGATTCCACAGCAACAGTTTTAATTTCGTCACGCCACTTATACAACATCTAGCTACCTAAATGTTTTGTATTGAAGTTAATGAATATTTGTGAATTTCAGAGGAATTCTAAGAGGATGCTAGCTAGCTCTCATTGATAGAGCTCCATCCAGCCGCAGGCTCTATCAATGAGACTTGGGGACAAGCAGCGTTTATTTCCCCAATTGTTTGTTTTAATAACTCAACACATTATAATTACACACATTAAAAGATTAACTGGAACCTGTGGTAAGAGATTGCTGGTGTAACAAGCTCGCTGACCGCGCTCTCACTCACACACACGGGCCATTTAGCTAGCAGGAAGAGAGGAGTTGCAGGCCCTGGAGCTCTGTCAGGGCAGCGGCATTTGGTTGTCCATTAGCCCAAAAGACGGTGACTTTGCGCGGGTATGGAGTGCTGTGGGCTGCCAGTCGTGACGGAGCTCCAAGTACCTCATAGCAGGCCGAGGTCTGTGAAGGAAGGCAGGCCGGGCGGGGAGGCAGCAATACAGGCAGCACCGGCACTGAAATCCGACACAGTCTTACCAAATTTGCAATTGGCCATCAATTTTCGTAAAACGGCCCATATTTGAGCTTTATATAGTTGATTTCTCGCTTAAAAAAGTCTCAGATGTGAATTTAATAACGAAATAGCCCGACAAACAATGTATAACTTTGCAGTGTCTGAAATATGAGACCTGCTGTCGAGTCTCCCATGTGTTTCTATGTAGTTTGCTCAAACCAATCAGCGCACACCTCATTCTGAATATTCATGAGCATACCATATTTGGAAGAAAAGCTCTTGTTCCAAATAGAGCCATATTCACAGGGTAGGGCCTAATAAAATAGCATTCGGGGCAATTTTCAGCCCAACCAATGTTACATACCCCATTAGGAGACCTTAAGGAACAGTGTAAAATACCCTATATAATCATTCTATCACCCCTTTAACTGTTAACAACATGACAGCCAGGTCACAAACAAAAACATTTTATTTCTATGATATGGACTCTCAGTTAGCCCCCCCATACAACACTCAATGATCTGCAGTTACCGGGTTTTTGAAGAGCTTTTTGACTGGTAGTGTGAGCTTGGTATGGGGATTGGGTGGCGTCTGTACGGTACATAGTCTGCCTTGTCCTCTGAAGATGAAGGCCTCCCACACTCAGACATAACAAGCTGAGCATGCCTCCTCCACAGGCATGTTTGTCTCTTCAGGTCCCATCGATTCCAGTCTGGGTTCACAATATAGAGAAAAAAAATGTAGTGTCTGTACAGTAGCTATGAATCCAATACTATCTCATCCCACTCAATGTGGGAAAACAATATACAAAACAATACACTAGCTACATTTGAATCAGCTGCAGTTTTTTTCAGCAAAAATGATCAAGTTTAAAGAATTTTAGCTTTGTAACGTAGAAAAAATGGCACTGACATCTGTATGAGTTTTCCAAAAGTAATGACATACATTAATTGTATTCATTGGCAGCAAAATAGATTTACAACAACAGTTTGACACTTTACAAGCTGTGCACACCCTTGACACACCTACATTTAGCATTAGTTCATACAAGTTAAAATGATCTAATTAATTTGTTTATGAGCAGCTGAGAAGGAATTCATTTCGGCCTTCCTGTACTGAGGCCTGTGCAATCAGGGAAGTACGTGACCAGCAGCCAGTCTCTACATGGGATGTTGAAAACACAAAATAAACCCAATAGAAAAGTGTTGCGTTTGTGATGGCTATCAGAGTTGGCATCTGTACCCACGCTCATTTTGCACTTTCTTTTACGCAATCTCAGGCAGTGTTATTGATGTAGAAACACACATGTACTGTAGACTTGTGTTATCATGACCAACTGAGTGAGTGACAATCTTCAGATGTCAGCACTTTCAATTACAAGAGTTTCAAATCACTAAAAGAGAAGTGAGGTTGACTGGACTTTGGCCAGAGAGACACTAAGGCCAGACAGTTAGTGATGCTAATGAAGACATGAAACTACAGATACACCACAATGAGCAAACCTGCAACAACTGTCATTTCTCTATTTTCTCATTTATAACTATCATTAATAAAATGCCAAAAATCCAAAGTCCAATAAATAAATAATAAATGTTTTAAATCAAATCCCTCTCATAAAACATAACGTTTTTTCTCCCTCTGAACTAGCCAACCTGGAGTCTGTAAGAGTCTTCAAAACCTCAGTGCATGAAAGAGTATTTGGTACACTGGGATGTTAGAGTACTAAATAATCTCGTCTTTCTTCATTTTTGATACTATGTTATTTAAAGAGTTGAAGAACCTGCAGTCTGTGACGTACAGACCAAACCAACAACCACAACCAAAAGGGAGAAAAATGTCTGACCTTTTGGTCCAGTTTATATTTGGAGGTATGGTGTTCCTCTTGGGTGTGCTTCCTCTGTATCCTCTCCCAGAGAGGCTCAAAGACCATCGGTTTGTTCCTGAGCAGGAGGGTCTGGGCTGACCTAGGTGGCTGCTGGTCATCTTTGGCCTCAGGGGCAGCAGCCAGAGTTTGACCCACAGGAACAAGACGGTGGACCTGAGAAGGGGAAGAGGCCTTCTTCACCTGGTGGTCACTGTCTGAGCCCGTCCTGGGGAAACCAGGATCTGATAGGTCAGTATCTGCCTCCGACTTCAGGGAGCCCTTCCCTTCCTGGTTCAACTGAGACTTCACAAAAAGTTTGCTTCAGCAGAGCCCTCTTCCTTGACTCGTCCTGTTTGAGTTTTTTCGAAACCACAGAACACTTTATATGGTTTAACTCATCCGCACAAATTCACTTCACAAGTTACTTCAACCCTCATTGTCTCATTGTAGGGTAACTCGTTTATTTACAACAGATTTGTCCATCTCAGCAGGGGGGGAGAGGAAAATCACTTCCTTGACAGCCGGTCGAGGAGACTTAGTGCTGTGGTCAAAAAGACAAATGGGTACAATGTAGTAGATGAAAATGGCTTAAATCAGTCCCTCCAGAAAAACGCGATCGCATAATTCAATACATAATCAGCCAAAGTCTGCATATTTATGCGGGGGCCGCATTTTCGCTGCATAAATTGCCGATTTCCGCGCAAAATATGCGGGGCCTACATGATTTCATAATCCCCGCATTTTTGTTGCAGAAAAAATATCTTAGCAGAAAGTTGAAAAATATTGTGTTGACACACAACAGTAGCCATTTTCCCCTGTTGCCATGGGAACATTATGAAGTGACGTAATTACGCGACGTGAACATCATCGAAAAGCAGGGTGATGGGGGGAATCACTTTTTTTCTCTTTTTCATCAAACCACAGTTTTTGCAAGTTCCCACAATTTCATCGCATAAAATTGCAGAAATATCCCACATATTCCATCGCATTTTTTAAGAAAACGTGCCGCATTATCAAGGATTTTTGCCCGCAACAATCCCAAAAAAACTCCACATTTTCCTGGAAGGACTGCTTAAATGATTTAAAAAAAACACAAAATCATAACAAGAGATGACATAAACATACAGTTTAAAGAATTTAAAGAAAGTGCAAAAACAAAGGTTTGTACAAACAAAGAATACACTATAGGCGTTTTCGGACCGGAGGAACATTTTCATAGTTCTTAGGCCGCTTGCACACTGCCTGGGTGGCGTGAGCGTGGCGTTTCTGTTGCGTGGCGTTTCTGTTGCGTGGCGTTTCTGTTGCGTGGCGTTTCTGTTGCGTGGCGTTTCTGTTGCGTGGCGTCTTTACACACCAGTTGACAGCAAATGTGTCATATTGTGTCGAGGCTTCGAAACAATCTGACACCCGTCTCAACAATGACACCTAGTGGTCACCTGCAGGTGTTGAACTGAAACAACCTTGACAATGAGCCATTTTTTTATTATTGTATTTTTCTAATATGTGAAGCTTGCAACCTGTAGGCTCCTCACTGTGCATAATGTTATTTTGGTCATGACAAAAGAATATTAATAAAAGAAATCAAGCCACAATGTCTCACTCTTTTTATAGATTTTTATTCAGAAATATTAATTTCTCTGCTGTGGCAGGACTGAGCCTACTTCTTTTTTTAGAGATAATTTCTCCAGCCTTCGAAAAAAATCTTCTCACAAGGGACACTTGTTGCTGGCATGCAAAGATATTTTTTAGCAAGGACATACAAATGTGGAAAGATTACTGCTCTCTCTTTCCAGTAAGTCAGGGGATCATGTGTTCTGGGCAAAAACGCATCGTTGAGGTATTTTTTCACTTCCACTGTGGCATCGGCTGTAGCATTGTGTATCGTCTGGGTTTCACGGATGCGATCATCAAACAGTTCCCATAAACTGTCCTGTGGTTCTACTGGTGTTGATGTTGATGATGATGATGGGCCTGATGTTGACATTTGTGGCTCTGAATGAAAATTAAAACAGCAATTAGTAACAAATCCTAAACTGACGGCATATATGAAGTATACATTACATGAATCAGATTACATAACAGACTGAAACTGCTCACCAGTAGTTGTGTTTGAACGCATCAGCGAAGCACACTCCGTAGTGATGTGCTTTTCAGCCTCCTGGGCTTTGGCAGGATTGCCAAATGCCACATGTTTGAACCTTGGGTCCAGCAGTGTAGCCAGTGCCAAGGCTCTAAAGGTGTCATACCCTCCACATCTGGAGTGGAGACCTTCTTGCAGATGTGAGCCTATGAGCCAAAACAGGAGAAAACCATAATAAGTATAATAATGACATCAATATTACAGTTATGGCCAATTACATGGGTAGTATGGTCATTGTGGCCTACCTTATTGTACGGTTGATTCCTGTGTTGCCTGTCCTTTTTTCTGTGCAAGCTTGTGCTGCAACATCCTGTACAGTGGTATAAGCTTTGAAGCAGACACTCTCTGTTCCTCTGACATCTCTATTGTTGCTAGTTTGAATGGTTGCAGTAGTGACAATGATTGTTGAATAATGTCATACTCAAGACTTGTCAGGGGAGCAGTATCACTGTTTAAACTGGAAAGTGCAGCACCCACTGGCTCACGTTGCTCATACAAGCGTTGTAGCATGTCGAATGTGCTGTTCCATCTCGTCTCAACCTCCTGGATCAGTTTCAGAGTTGGTCTGGCCATCGAGCCCTGCATCTCCACAAGATTGTCCTTGGCTTTGCAGCTGGATCTGAACAACCCCACTATCTTTCTGGCTTTATGGCGTATTTCATTGATGACTGGGGTTTGATCTAGGGCCTTTTTCACAATCAAATTTAAATTATGAGCAAAACATGGGACATGGCGAAGGTGGAGTAGCTGGGCGCTGAGGATCATGTTGGATGCATTGTCAGTCACCATGCACTGAACTTTGGAGGTTATTCCCCACTCAGCCATTAGCAAGGCTTTAGCCTCCATGAGATGCTTTCTGTGTGGGTTTGGTAAAACCTCCTTACATCCAGTACAACAGTTGCCATTTTTGCCTCTGGTGTTATGTAATGGCAAGTTACACCAAGATATCCGTCCATATTAATGGAGGACCACATGTCAGCTGTAAGGCTAAAAAATTCGGCATTTTGTAGGTCCTCCATTGTACCTCCAAATACCTTTCGCTGACCATTGTTTTAAGCACCTTCCGGGATGGGAGGACATAGCTTGGATCAAGCTTGTTCACAAAAGCCCTGAAACCCTCATCCTCCACGATGGTGAAGGGCTGCAGATCCTTCACCACCATGTTTAGTAGAGCCTCATCCAGTTCCCTCTGTCTGCCTTTTAAAAGAGAAGATAAAACATACTTTCAGACAAATACATTGAAATAAAATACAGCTTCACATTAGCTATTAAAAGTATACTGGTTTATTATTTGGAAACCTTCCTAAACAACATGTTATGAACGTTATGCTCAGTGTGCAGAGAAAGATAAAACAGAATGTAGAACTACAACAATTAGGAAAACCAAAATGATGCCTTCACTGGCTGTAGATTGGGTACTCAAATGTAGACCTATAAAATGTATATTCACAAAATATATTATGTTGACAACATATTATATTCACAGTGAAACTGGTTTTTTTTTTAAACATGAATGGCAGTTGTGATTGGGACATTGTAGGGCTTAGGTTGACACAGGCCTATGGACTTTCTAAACAGTGTCCAAACAGTTTATAATATTTCAATCATAATTATATTTAAAACAATGCATACCTTGCTTAGATGGCCCAGCACAACATGACTCTGCACCCTCCAAAATGGCAGGATGAGTGCTCCTCAAATGGCGCATCATGGATGATGTATTGTTGCAAAAGGCTAGCTGCCGATCACAGTACATACATCTCACTTTATTTGGGGTTTCCAAATGGAAATGCTCCCACACCACAGAAGTACGGCATCTCTTCTGTGGAAGAGCGTCCATATCTATCTATCTATATCTATCTATATATCTCTATCTATATGTCTATATATCTCTATCTATCTATCTATCTATCTATCTATCTATCTATCTATCTATCTATCTATATATATATATATATATATATATATATATATATATATATATATATATATATATATATATATCTATCTATCTATATATCTCTATCTATATATCTCTATATCTATATCTCTCTCTCTCTCTCTCTCTCTCTCTATATATATATATATATATATATATATATATATATACATATATATCTGTGTGTGTATGTAGCTATCGATCTATCTATCTGTGTATCTATATGTGTATCTACCTGTCAATATGTTAATGTGTCACTATGTATACTATGTCTCTCTCTAGCCTATCAGTCAATGTGTAAATGTAAATGTAAGCCTAAATATAACTAAACAAATCGCACTATGAATGTCACTACCAAATATCCGCTATCTCAAAATCTAACTCCTCTCACAAAAACCCACAAGGTCAAAATGCGTTCACTTCACTTTTATACTGATGTGCGTTGTGTGTTCCCGACCCTTTCAATCACACACTGATTCATGCCACCTGTTGAAACACTCGTGAAACACTTCGGTGTTTCATTTAGCCATAGTCACGTGACATGGGTGTTTTGAATCACGCTTCGGATCAGTGTTTCGAAACATCTGCGCTTCGGGATCTCAACAAAGCTTCGGAACGTCAGTTTCACTTCAGCCATCCATACTTACACTACTGATACCACTGATTCCACACATGTTTTGATTCTTTTGTTAATAGTAGTTTGTTTACTTTACAATAAACACTTTATTGGCATTTTAACCTGTTTGATCTCCCCTCTTTGTCACATGCATTGAGCCGGTTTGTGACAAGTGGGGGCTCATCTTAAAGTGTTAGGAGTAAATTAGTTTAAAGGAACACGCCGACTTATTGGGTATTTAGCTTATTCAACGTAACCCCCAGAGTTATATACATACCCTTCTCATCTCCGTGCATACTGTAATGCTCCAGCAGCATCAGGCCAGCACAGAACATGCAGGTGAATGGTTCCAGCAATCCTACTGCTCCGAATAAGTGACAAAATAACGCCAACATGTTCCTATTTACATGTTGTGATTTGTAGAGTCACAGCGTGTACAAAAAACAACGTAACATGAGACACAGCCACCTTCTATCCCTAAACAAACCAGGAACTATATTCTTAGGCGGAAGAATATAGTACTTTGGCGGAGTGATATGCAGCAAGCCTGTCTGAGAATATAGTTCCTGGCTTGTTTACGGTTAGAAGATGGCTGTGTCTCATGTTACGTTGTTTTGTGTACACGCTGTGACTATACAAATCACAACATGTAAATAGGAACATGTTGGCCTTATTTTGTCACTTTTGTCACAATTTGGAGCAGTAGGATTACTGGAACCATTCACCTGCAGGATCTGTGCTAGGCTAAGCTAATGCTGGAACCGTCAGACAGCGTTACAGCACGCACGGAGATGAAAAGGTTACGTATGGACTTGTCTAACTCTGAGGGTTACGGTGAATAAGCTAAAGTCCCAATAAGTCGGCATGTTCCTTTAAGTCTAATTTAGCCTAAATTGTAAATTGGCCTAGAGTTGTTTTGAGGGGGAAATCCAGGTTGTTAGTGCCAGTCAGCTTTGTTTAGTGGTAGTTTGTAGGAGCTATGTATTGATGTCTTGGAGTTTTATATCTGATTGGGGCTTCAAGGTGGGCCTAATCTGGAGTATTTTGGTGTTTTGTGCAGGAGTACCTCTTCCCCTGTTAGGCTTGGCAGCGAGTACCCCCTTAGTACTCGTGGTGTTGGTAGAGCTGTTAGCTCGGGAGCATCTCCGTGGCTGTGAGAGGGTCACCAGTTTCTGGTTGTTTTTTTTCGCACCACTGGTTTTGAGTGGATAAGTACCCCCCACCACTAACTGCACAAAGACTAGGGGTGAGTTAGCTAGTTAGTATTAATGGTTGTAGGTAGTTAGGATGGGGGTGAGGCTCCTGTTTCTGTTTAGAGTTTTTCCCTATATGTCCCAGTCAAAGTTTGTTTAGTTGGTGGGAATGACTTCACTCATAGACAGTTTCGTTCAAAATCCTTCAGAGTCCGTGCTGGAGCAATGTACGAAAGATCAGTTGTTGAAGATTGCAGAGCACTATGAGGTTGATGTTATAGATAAGAAGCTAAAGGAGTGTTACCACTTGTTTAAAGGAGGGTTTGTTTGATATTGGGGTTTTGTGCAGACAGCCGGTAGTTAGTCTGGTTCCTGGCATAGGGATGTCAACTTTTGAGCAGTAAAAGGAGCTGTTGGAGTTGCAGTTTAAGCAGCAGGAGTTGCAATTTAGGCAGCAGGTGGAGTTGGAGACGTTGAAATATGATAAGGAGATCGCTTCAGACCATAACGCATACAACTGAGCGTACAAGGTTGGAGGCGCAACAGTATCAACTACAGTTAGTGAAGGACGGTAAGCTATCAGACGTGCTAGGCACTGGTGGTCAGGAAGTTAGGGGCAGAAGCACTCAGTTTGACCTGGGAAATAATCTTTGTCTGCTTCCTAAGTTTAGTGAGTCGGCTCCGGCAACATGGCATCATGACTTTGCGTAAATATACACGGCACTTTCAGAAAGCAAAATGGCGTGTTATTGTACGCATTTTCAGCTATGCCTACGCTGTATACACGCCTGTTTTAAAAAGGTTGGTTTTAGGAAAAGAACACAGGGAAAGGCTTTAGTAACAAAACAGTGACAAAAACACAGGAAATAACGAAAAAAACACACTTAGGAAAACAATAAATGGTTGGGTTTAGGAAAGAAACATTGGGTAAGGCTTATTAAAAAAAAATAAAAAAATCCCCCGTTTCTTTATACTACTCGCTACGGCGGAAATTGACTCGCAATGTAGGTCAATGGCGGCCGATTTGCGTTGATATACACGCAAAAATGCGATTATGCGTCTTGATAACACGCAAAAACGGAATACAAATTGCCGTTTCATACATACGCCAATTCATGAGATCAGTCTGGCTCCGGACACATTTTTTTCTCTGAGCGTATCGCAGATGCTAGGGATTGGCCAGACGCAGACAGAACTGTGCCGTTACAGTGTGTTTTGACTGGAAAGGCGCAAATGGCCTACTCAGCCTTGAGTGTGGCAGATTGTAGGGACTATGAGACCGTAAAGTCCGGTGTTGAAAGTTTATGAACTTGACCCTGAGGCTTATCGTCAGCGTTTCCGTTCTAGGGGTAAGCTTGACGGTCAAACTTACATAGAATTTGTTCGAGACTTGATATTGTTGTTTCAGCGCTGGTGTACAGCATCTAAGGCTGACACTTTTGAGGATCTTTGTGACCTGGTTATCTTGGAGCAGTTAAAAAACTCAGTCCCGGAGAGTGTGGCTACATTTATTAATGAGCGTAAAGTACAGACACCCAGGGAGGCTGCTATATTGGTGGATGAATATGTGCTGACCAATAGGGCTGCTCGATTATGGAAAAAATAATCACGATTACTCTGGTCAATATTGAAATCACGATTATTTAACATGATTACTCATTAACATTTGGATATAATGGATAGTGTCCAGGATATAATCTGTTAGCTAGTGTCCTTTATCTCACAGAAAGAGTCTTCGGATCAGAATAAAATCTGTTTTACAACTGTGAGTCGGTTCAGCTTTAAAGATATCACACATAACGTTACACAGCTAATGAACAGTTCCACAGACATAGCTAACACAATGTGCATCTCACATCACATGTTCACTCACTATGACCACTACTACTGTCATTACTAAACATTGTGCCAAAATATCAACAATAATGTCGCTGTCAGTGGGCTCATTTGCTTGCTAACCTTATTAGGAAAAATCCAGCACATAGACGGTACCTTAGAGTAATGTTAGGTGAAACAGGTGATTTAACATCCCTGCTCATTTACATACAGTTTAACAACAAAACTAAATGCTGAGGGAACATGACTGTTTTTTCATGTTGGTTTTGAGCAGTATGCCTAATGCACCCCCACTAAGCTGGAAAAAGTTTTAAACAGTAAGTGAACACAGCGTGTCGGGGGAATACAACGTCTATAGACAGTATACTACAGCGGGGTTAGCTAACGTTAGCTGTTCCCAGGAAACTGAGTTGGTTTTGCCTTTTTTTGCTCACCAAACGCTGCTACCATCTTTACTCGCGCTGAGTTTTTAAATTCCAGCGGATGATATACACATGACTTTCATCCCTGACTGGCTCCGGGAGGGGCGGATGTGCGCGTGTGGATGTGCGCATGCGCGTGTCATTCAGAACACAAGACAAAATAAGAGTGTTCTTGCAAAACAGAACATGGCAAAATAATCGTTTTTTCTCGATTATACTATTTTGGTGATCGTTGGGAGCCGAAATTGAAATCGAAATTCAATTAATTGCACAGCCCTAATGACCAATGTAATCGCAGGTGCGCTGTCTCCCTTGATCCTTAATTTCATGTTCATAATTGTTCTATTTTCTGAGTTATCCCCTATTCGTCTGTCTTTCCTTGCCTTAAATTGCTCCTGAAACACCCAGGGTTGCTGGATCTTGGAGACAGATGGACTGCATTGGGGGAAGTAACCAGAAGGAGTGGTATTTACATGGGACTATGGGTAATGTATTGACCATCTAGCTAATTTGTCTGTGAATATAACCTTAGAGTGTACTGTTAATTATAAAGTAAAGACAGTATAGGAGACAGAGGTTTAGTGTTTATGATTGACGTGGTTCTTAGAGGAACCCCGTTCTTATGGAGGGTGGTGTTACGACCCCTTCCTTTTCTGCCTGCTGTTGGCTTCTCTGGCTTTCCTGGCTGAGCTGGCAGTATGGGAGGGGCTGTTAGTTAATTGGTGGACACCTGGGTAGGCCTCAACCAAGACTATTTGTACAAGTCATGTCTCATTATTCGCTTGCTGCCTTTTCCCTCTCCTAGGCTCCACATCTTTTGGTTTGGGTTTGTTTGATCTCCTTTGTTACAGATGTAATTTACCGGTGGGGGGTGGTAGATAGATAAAACTTTTGACGCATGGAAAGAACACGCACTTTTGATAGCCCCAGTGATGGTGAACGTAACCTCCCATGCTATAAACAACTGCACCAAAACATAGACATAGATATTAAAAAAAAAGAATAAATCATCAGAGCCAGCTGCTCCATAATATAATATTCTGAAGTAGCCAAAGTTACTGTACCTACACTACCTCCTGCAGCATTGGTCTCCATCTCTGTTGCTTCTGGGAATCCACATTCAGACCCACAGCAGGCTTGTTTTTCTGTGTTGGTTAGTTCCATAGATTGTCATAGATGTCTATCTCTTCATCCTCCTCTTGCTCGTTTTGTTCTTCCTCTTCCTCATATTCCTCACTGTCCTGTCTTTCACCCTGGTGTGCTGGCTCAGATGTGTCACTAACATGCTATCAGTATTAGCGCTAATGCTAGCTGAAGCTGCACTTGATTTTAAGTCAGTTTGCAGCATTTTTCACCGTCAGCCATCAGTGCTATTATATTTCTCTCTCTTTTTCTCTGCCCCCACTCCCTCCCCCTTGTGTCGCTTGATGCCTCTATGAATTTTTTTTGTCAACAGTATAGCTTCCAACTTCCAATATTCAACTTCCAACAACCACACTGACGCAGACCATAGACAGTATATGCAGGCGCGGTTTTACTCGATTCTGTCTTGAAATTCCCAGAGGGCATTGCTTCATTCAGAGAAATTATATGGGCCGCTGTTTACAATTAAGTGGCCGCATGGCTGTGACAATCATGCGGCTCTCTGATTGGCCGCCGGCCCATGAGGGCCCGCTGCCCCTCTAGCAGTTCCATAATAACTGTACTCCCCGCCGTGAGGAGACTACTTTCCTTTAGCTACCTAACTGTAGTCGTTTGTTAGCAGCGGGGAGTGAGGCGAAAGGACTGGCCAGCTTACGTCACTTCAGTGTTGCTTTTACCGGTGTGAATGCAAACAGAAGAAAGCCTTTGAAGGTATGTAGTTCTCGGGGGAGCTCCCCAGTTTGTAGTTCCTCTCAGGGAATCCCTAGGACTCTTTGATCCGAAAACGCCTTGTGAATCTCCGATTGTTGTTACATTGTGTGAGTATGACATGACATTATGTGTTAATTAATGCTGTCGCGTTTTTCTTCCATTAGGTTGCGTTACATTATGTTGTTGCTATATGTCATGGCATGTAAAGTGTGTTTTCTACCATATTGTCAAGTCATATTACTCTAGGCTCAGCATTGCAGAAGGACTGTCCATCACCTGTGTTAGGAGTCATGAGGTGGAAGGGAACAAGAACTGGGAACCCATATCACTACAGGTTTGAGTACTGGGACGTACTGGTGTAACTGGGCAATGGGCTGATGCGGGCGGTCTTTAGCTGCAATAACAGTCAAAGCATCAATAATATAATAATATCAATAATAATATGATTTCAATATACGTTGTGACACAATACAATTTCTAGGAATTTAAATGAGAAACTATTTATTATTAATAATAAAATCGCAAAAAAATAAGTATTTTTGGCTAAGTTAGTGGATTAAACATCTGATGAATCAAGACACTTCTCCACAATAATGGGAAATCTTGTAAATCCAATATTGCCAAAAAGTAGGCCTGCTTTTAACTTTAACAACAAATCATCTTGGCATTCTATTTCTACTTTTGTCTCTCTCAGTAAAGCATTTTCTCAATTTTTAAAAACTGCTACAGATGGGTGACAAATGAAAGGAAAACAAGTGTCTTAATAAGGCGTTGTTCCATCATGAACAGTGTCAGCACATCTTGTCATAGATTCTCGAAGTGGGTAGAACTCTACGGGAGGGATGAACAGCATTCTTCCAAAAGATTAGGTGTTTATTGATGGTGGTGGACAGCACTGTCTGACATGTTGCTCCATAATCTTGGGTTGACATCTTTCATACTCATCAAACCATACACGGAACACTTATGTTTTGATTGGAAGCATTTCTAATCTTTCTAAAGTCAATTATTGGGATCTTTCCTTCAATTTGTCCCCGGTCTGTATATTTAGAATAGTTACCTACTTACTTGGATGGTACTTTGTACATCTTCACACATCAGTGACTATAGATATGTGGGGGAGTTCTGTCTCTCCATTTTATCTCCCCATATTACTGTGCAACCCTCAGTGACATGCAGAATCAACCTTAACTGTCTTGTTTTCTTTGTGTTTCCAGATGAGTAGTCATGGCTGAGCTGGAAGTGGGAATTTGGACATTTCCCCTGCAGCAAAAGATAATTTGCGTCATCATTTTACACGTGTACGTCACACATAATCAACTTCATGTAACTAGGTTGTAGGTCGAGAGAGAGCTCTACCAGATCTTATTACAAGCCAATTTGCAGACAACACCACCCTTGGGACTTTCATCCAAAGAATACACACAGTAGGTCTGCACAATGTATCGTTTTTTTATTGTCAACGCGATATCAATTTGCGCAATAAACACATTGCGGAAGATACTCAGGGCCAGATGTACGTACATTTGCGAAAGTAGCGTTATCAGCGTTATGGCCAACTCGCAGAAAGCGCACGCTGTGATACATCAGCTTACATCATATTTACCAAACCTGCAGTTCATCGGTAATCGCCGCCTTTCTCCGCCCACTATACCGTAAATTGCGCGCATTTAAAAGCACAATTGAATAGGCAATGTCAAAGAAATCCTGCTTGATGCGTGTTATTTCGGCATTAGTAGTGGGGAAATGTATGTATTGACTAGTGCGTTGTAGCAAAGCTACAACCCACTGCTGATGCTATGACTGTTTGAAATTATCCTAATGCCAATATTTGTAATGCAACAAGGAGTTTAACAACTGTACATACCGCAGAAAACATAACTAGGTGCACTTTAGGCTTCCCCTCCCATCTCTTTATGGGAAACTCCCACTTTCCCCTTAACCCTCCCATGAATGCATATGCACGACACAGAAAAGCGCAATTTTCAGCTGCCTGCGCTTTTACCTCAGTGCGGCCTGTTTGTACATACCTCGCCAAACAAAAACACCTGAAGTGGTCGCAAAAGCGTTAGTACATCTGGCCCTCAGAGATTTTTTGTGTTAGTTGAAAAAAAATATCAGTAGAAAACTGCATATTAAAATGTAACTTATCATTCTTTTTTTAAATGATAAGAGACTTTTATATTCAATTCAATGTTCAATTTGTTAAATAAAAGAATGTTGGAAATTATTTCCTTTTGTTTTTTTTAAATTCAACAAGCAATTTGTTGTATTTTAGCAGAATCTTGAAAGCAGCATAAATGAGTACACTTTAATATCTGTCTTTTTTTTTATCATTGTCGTGATATTCAACAGCGTTATCCAGAGATGGGGACTCGAGTCTGAGACTCGGACTCGAGTCACACTTAAGTCGCACAAACAGCTGACTTCAGACTTGACTTGGACTCGACCCAAAAGACTTCAGGCTTGACTTGCGACTCGTCCCAAAAGACTTCAGACTCGAGCTTCGAGACTCGTCAACGTGTTTTCATGCAATTATTGCTTTGTAAATCTAGATTTATTCATGTATTTCTATTTTCTTTTATTGGCGCATATACGTTGGGGAAACATATGACGAGCTTCATGTCCCCTGCCCTTTGCCATAATGTGCAACGTAACGCATGCGTTATGCCTTATGTGCGCGCACTCGCATATAAAAGAAATACATTGACGATGGTGACACCAAGTCCTCCCAGAGTTGTGCCTTTTGTCATTAGTTTTGCTTTCAATAACTTGGTAAACAGTGGCAGTAAGCCAACAGCTACATGCAAGGTGTGTGGCACCAAGATCAATGATGCCGGATCGATGCCGAACTTCATCAGGCATCTCAAAACGCACCTAAATAGGACGTTATATTTAGCATATATCATCACAGGTAACAAGTTAACCATCGCAAAGTTTTGTGCTAATGCTGGGAACAGGCAAATTGTATCTTTATAGTTAGTAGTTGCTGAGGCTCAGACATCCATGGCGCACAGGAGGCAGGACGCACGGATCCATCTCCCCAGGAACGAACGCTGTGTCGGCGGGGCAAACTCATGTGATGTGTAATTGATCCCATGGATGATTTGTAGGCTATTAATTGAACTGGGTGTACCTGGTCCACCAAACACTGGGCCGTCTTGACTGTCTTAATTCTGCACATATTTCTGTTACTGTAGTCCTATTTACTATTTCATTGTTTCATCCATGTGTGGCGCAGCGGATCCGTGCGCACTGTCACTTGCCGTGGAGACGCTGGCCTCACTAACATCTACTCCTCTGAGTCGGGTCTCTCTCACGCTGGACTCAGTTTCACTGAGCGTACTAACACTTAGAAAATAAATAAATTGCATTAGATCAGTGAGTTCAAACTGCTTATTGTGCGTAATTTGGACTGACGTTGAGATGCATGTTGTTCTGTAACAGGTGTGGCGCTGCCGCTTTTCTCTTGATTTCCACTTCGACATTAGACATTTTTTTGAGTGAAAGAGACGTTACATTTAGCATATATCGCCACAGATAACAAGCTAACCATCGCAAAGTGTTGTGCTAATGCTGGGAACAGACACATTGTATCTTTATAGTTGTATCCATATGATGTGACAGACTTAGGTTAATATTTCACCAGGTCCGAGGGCTAGAGGGATGTGTTAAGTAGACCCCATAAAGTTATCCCACAACTGATTTTAATACTGTACTGTCTGGATGGTAGCTACAGGACATGCTTTGAATTCATAAGATTTAACAATCCAGTGTTAGGGACGGATCAGAAGGCCAGAGACTTGAGACTTGACTTGGACTCGTGGCAAAAGACTTGAGACTTGACTTAAACTTGCCCCTCAAAGACTTGAGACTTGACTTGGACTCAAGCTCAAAGACTTGAGACTCAACTTGGACCTCCAAAAAATGACTTGCGAACATCTCTGGTGTTATCGCATATCTTCCCCCTATCGTGCAGCCCTAACACACAGTGAGTATCGGTGAGTATCGGGTCACTATAAAACCCAGGTTAGCCCACAAATAAATACGGAGATATATGCAGGTACAAATACAAAAGAAGATTGTGTTTATTTTCTCAATAAAGTTTTAAAAACACAATTCTCTTTAATATTATTCAATCTCTTAAAATACAAAAGACATAAACACATTTTACAACATCCTTGATGAAGATTTCCAAAAGACAATGCTACTGTCCACTACTGTGTCTTACCTTGAGCTTGATAACAATAAATTATAATATTTATTATTATTAAATAACCCTAAACTACTCAAAAGTAATTGCATTAACCGCAGTAAAGGCAGGAAACCTATCCTCTGATAACAAAAAAAGAAAACTATATGACTACTATTAGGCCTACAGTTAGTAGATCAGATGATATACTTACATACTGATGGTATAACAATAACACATGCCATATAATAATTGTAATAGTAGGGTTACAGGTAGAGATGGTCCAATACCATTTTTTGCTTCCCGATACTGATTCCGATACCTGAACTTGTGTATCGGCCGATACCGAGTACTGATCCGATACCAGTGTGCCATATATTTTTTATGTTTTAACAGCTGTATACTACTTCCCCTGTATTTTTGTTGTACGGCCCGGCTCAGGTTAAACTCTTTGTGAAGCATGAAGAAACACAAACAATGAACGCCACAGAACTTTCTTTTATTATCCAGTTTGACAGTGAGTTATAACGGAAAAGGAACATAAATAAACTACTTTCAAGTAGATTTTCTTCAGGGCTTAATAACGTGGTATGGGATCAATGCATAAACTCCAGTACTTGCCGATACCGGTACCAGCATTTTAGGCGGTATCGGAGGCTTTTCTGAAACTGATATTGGTATCGGAACATCTCTAGTTACAAGAGGGTTACATGCATGCCCACCTTCAGAGGCTGTTGCTGAGGCCCTGCTGGATGTAAGAGCCTTCACCATTCCAGGTTTGCATTCACGAATACGCTGCTCAGCCTCCCAAGAGCAGGTGTGGGAGCACATAGGCCGGAGACAATGCGCTTCATCCTGAGTGGGACTGGAAGGGCTGCCCATGCCTCTGTTTACACAGCAATGCTTGTCATTCAACCATAAAAGCTAAACCATGCTAACAATGAATTGCTATTACTGTACCAGTTAATGGCTGGTTAATTTGTAAAGACACAATACATATGAACAACAGTGCTATATATGACAGGAGTTAAGCATTTTCCAAGATTTTACATTGTTAGCATTGTTAGGTAAACTATCCGATTCACCAGCCCACTGTCTTTAGAATTCATTTGTCTTCTCAGTGGCCATTGATTTAACAGGTGTTAAAAGGTGCTCTTTCAGAGTGGGCTACCAGTGGAATATACAGTACAGTACATTCATAAAGTATTCAGACCCCTTCAGGGCTCGACATTAAGGCTTGTCCGCTTGTCCGGGACAAGTGAATTTTTTGTAGGGCAAGTGGAAGAGAAATTGACTTGCCCCACTGGAAAAGTTAAAACTCAAACAAAGTAAAATACCATGATACTTCACGTTATGTGCCACTCATTATGTCTATGTTACCAATTTGAAACTATAAAATTTTTTCCCCCGCAATCCAGGGCAGTGGAACCAGCGGTAGTCGGTCAGCGGGCCGCTAACGTTAGACCCAGTCCGCTCTTCAGCTCCTTCTCTGTAAGCAATGCAGCATGAAAGCACGGCCGACCAGCCGGTGTTAGTTAGCCAACGTTAGCTTGCTAACTCCGCCTTAACGTTACCTCCTCACCACATTGTTGACAGAAAACAAGAGACCCGGTGCTAATACGGCACAGGTGCCTTAACGACCGTTATCTACCAGACCGAATAGCAACGCAGATTTCGGTGCCACTGAAATGCCTGCGCTTCTCTCTGATCCCCCGAAAACGGACGTTAGAGGCAACCTAAACATTGCCGCATGTCACGGTAGTAAAAACTACACTTGGCAGCAGGTAACGTTAGCCTACCGTTAGCTAGCAGCTGGAGTAAACGCAGTTAAAATGCTGACAGCTAAACGGTGTAAAAGTTTGTCTGTATTTCACTGGAGAGGAACGTATGACAGTGTGCAGCTGCTGTTGTCAGAAAAACAACACAGATGTTGCGTTCACTTGAAATTCGCCTCGCCAGCCTCGTGCTGCATTCAAAGTTGTTGTAAAATACCCTTTTCCCATTCAGTGGTTGTTTTTGTCGTTTAACAGAAACTTACTGGTGAAATAAGTTATTGTTGTTACATTTTTAATAACTCATTTAATTTTGCCTTAGCAATAAACAAGCTGTTCTATAATGTCGGTTTTTTGTGCTCCTTTCTGAAAATATGTATACAAAAAATTTAAAAGTTAACACCATTTAGTGGCAAAATCCATTGCTATGTCTACAAAATTATTTTAGATATACTATAAGTTCAAGTTTAAGTCACGACTACCTCTGGTCAACATATTGACTTAGTATCTCAGAATATAAACTAAGAATCTCAAAGTAATGAGAATATTTAAAATATTGACTTAGAATCTCAATATATTGGTTTAGTATATATTGATTTATCTCAAAATATTGACTTAATATCTCAATATATTGACTTATCTCAAAATATTGACTTATTATCTCAATATATTGATTTAATATCTCAAAATATTGGTTCAGTATCTCAATATATTGACTTAGTAACTCAGAATATTGACTAAGAATCTCAAACCAATGAGAACATTTAAAATATTGACTTACAATCTCAATATATTGACTCAGTATCTCAAAGTATCGACTTAGTATCTCAATATATTGACTTAGTAACTTAGAATATTGACTAGGAATCTGAAAGTAATGACAAACTTTAAAATATTGACTTAGAATCTCAATATATTAACTTCTGCACACCGGCGTGCAACGTAGTACTTTGTATTATGGAGTCTGCAGATCCTTTTTTCTTGTTGAATGGGAAATCTATTCTTGGGACTTTGTTTCTACTGTTTCAACTGAATTGTATTAATGTTGATAGTGTTTGGATTCTTTCAACGGTTTGTTCGAATTCTGCATTAGCAAAACACAATTTCTTTTTATAAAATGATAAATCTTTACCCGGACAAGTGACTTTTTTTTTTAAATGGTTAGGGGTTTAAATAATTTTGGAATGCACTGTAAGTGCTTTAAAGTGAATTTCCGTGTATGTATAGAAATAAATAACCAAATTTGCTTTAAAAAAGGAGGTCATTCTGGAATGTGCTTCCTCGTTTCTGGGTAGTAGGGACAGAGACATTTTTCACGCTGTAGCACGAAGAGAACAGGAGTAATGAATAACATAAATGGAAGCTGCAGTGTATTTAGGTGCTGTTGTTCCAAGTCCTTTTGGTTACGTACATGGATCTATTATTAATATTAGGCTATTTTAAAGAGGGCAAGGGCCCAGTTCCCTAACAAGGCCAGTGGCAAAAGAAGAAATGTACTGTTAGAAATTAAAGGCACTGTTTTAAACTGTTGATAGTGTTTTAATGAACTTTGTCTACTGATCCGGCAAAAGAAGATCACGTGGACAGTTGTGCAAAGAGTCTGTGTGCGCCAAGCTGTAGGAGGCCCCAGGATGGCTTTAACTATTAACAAATAAGTGTCTCAACTTCCCCTTTATATGTACTGTCCGTCAGCAGTCAGGTGATCTTTGTATTTGTATTTGTATCTGTGGGTATGTATGTGTAATGCTTAAACTTCTAACCTGACAACTGCTAGTTTATCTGCATATACAGTATTCAAAATATGTTGTGTGTGTTGTTGTTGACCATATAAGATAATATTTAGGTGTGCTGTGCTTTTGTGACCATATAGATATTTAGCGTGCTGTTTAGAGACAACCCTCTCTGGTAGAGTATATAAAGACAGGAGTGTACTTTGTTAAATTTTGGAGCCTTTTTGGAATTGTGCATTTTTCCTGTTTTGAAGACTCATAGAATTGTGAAGCAGTTTCTCCTATTTGGAATTATATTTTTCTTTCAGTTTACTTATTTCAGACTTAGTATAGTGGCAGTTTAGCTGAGCTTTCTAGCTTTTGTATTCTAACTATTCTCTAATGGAGTGTTTCTCAAGTGGGGGTATGTGTACCCCTAGGGGTACTTGGGAGTACTGCAGGGGGTACATGAGATTTTTTTTAATTTCAAAAAATGTCAGTCATGCATATTTCCGAAAATAATTCTACACTATAATAATGAATGTGGTGATTCTGAACATGTAAAATGTAGCATTTCAGTGTTTTTCAGTTACAATATTGTTCAATCGAAAAATGTATTGTGCCTCTTTATATAGCTAGCTAGGCGTTATTTTTGCTACAAAATGTTTGTGCTGGCCAGTGGGTACCGTACTTGGATGAATACATATTTCAAAGGAGGTACATTATTGAAAAAGTTTGAGAACCACTGTTAGAATGTGCTAATCAAGAGAGATTAGCGCTAGAGGAGTTGGGACAGGAGCTAAAAGAAAGAGGATATGTTTTGCGAAGGAAACAGGACATCTTCTGTCCGTGCTCTCTGTCAGGTCCGCAAATTTCCTCGGAGGAATGAGACCTTGCTTGGTTGTTGTTTTGTTTAATACATACACACTGATGATACTACTGATTTGCACGATTGTTCGTGTTATGAGAATGCCGCTAATTTCAATGTGGTCATTGTTGTTTCCTAACGAGATTTATACACACTGGAATAAAGCATATATAATCTAATAATTCAGTCATTTTGAAGCTTTGGTTTTTATGTAAGCTAAAACCACAAGCTAACTAATATAAAACACTTTCAGCTTACCTTTCACGTGACTGTAATCAAACGTTTTACTTTATGCTGTCAGCTTTATGCAATCTGGTAGCTAGCTAGTTAGCTAGCTAGGTTGGCGCTTCTGTTGCATAGCAACACTAACTTTTGGTCTCGAGCACCACCTGCTGGTCTCTGGCAGTCATCCCAACATAAAAAATATACTGTATATTTTTAAACTAATTATTAACAATAATTGAGAAACTAATACACTCTTTGATACTCAGACGGACATAACATTTTATATAAACAGTATTTAAGGACAGCTGTATGCACAAGCGCCAAGCATATGTTTCAAATTGGTTCTTAAATATCAAATTAGACTAAATGTGAACCTTAAAAGATAATAACTAAAAACTAATGCAGACAAAACTGACTGACACGCACAACAACAGGCCAAGACAAGTGATAAAGGACATTTTCCATTTATTTTCTGGAATTAATTTCAGTTTAACAAAATTGTGTAAAAGTTCTACTCTCATAGCAGCAAGCTAATGATTAAAACAACAGGATTACTGCTGATTCAACAAACTAATTTGCTACATTGCCACGTAAAAATTTGGGATTAATTTACATCACCAACAGATATCACATCATTAATGAAAAGCATTTGTTTTGATTCTTCTATGAATTACAGGCTGGTTATTTCAAACAAAAAATCAGAGCCAGAAATTGTAGCTGTGGCAGCAGCTGTCAGTCATCAGGACAGCACGGAGGTGAAGAGCAGGCTGTCGGACTTCTCCATCCAATCAAGTTCATCAGCAGAGGCCTCTCTCGTCATCTTGGCTGCTCCACCGGGTAGAGACGGCTGGGTAAAGCACCTCGCGCCTGTCTTCAATGTTGAAAATGAAGACGCAGACTTGTATTATTCTGGTTCCATCTCAGTTTAGCCAGTCCAGATCATTATCCTCCTCATCATCACCAAAGAGAGGGGCAGGTGGGGGACGCCCCTTCAAGCTCTGGACACAAACAAGAGAGATAACAAGATAAATGCGGTCCATTTTGTATCGATTTGTAATGCAGAGCAGAATTCTTTTTTTAAAGTAGTGATTAAACATGACTGACTGACTGACTGACTTAACATTGAAACAAAACACAAGGAAAGGGCTGGGGTTGGGGAGGGGGGTGATCTACAGATCCTTCCTCACCAGCTCATCCTCCTCTTCTTCCTCGCTGGGTGCTGCAGGGGTTTTTGCGGGAGCTGTGGTCTGGAAAAATGGCTCTTCTCCATTTTCCTCACCCGTTCCCTCAGTCAGACTGAGAGAACAGTAGAAAAAGAGGGGCGGGGAGTGGGGGATGCACAAAAAGACAGTGAAGAAAATGGGGATGAAGCAAGCAAGAAACAACACTTCAAACAGGCAGTTAGTTTGCAGGAATCATGCATACATGAGTAGAGATGGGCGGCACAAATAGGTTACAACTGTAGTGTAGTTAATGAATTCTGTTATAGTGGCCTTCAAGACTGTATCTGACGACATGTGACCTAGTCCCCGGGTCCAAATGACTTCTTATTGATGGCTCACGATACATCTCAAATGAAAAAAATGGGTACAAACAGTATATAAGTTAAGTTGTTTATTGGGTTCCAAAGCACATGGGTTACACAAAGTTTGTAGATGCATTATCTTCATTCCACACACAGAACCATCTGAGAAACTTTTTGGAAAAGAGCAGGCACTTTCAAAATATACTTTGCAGGTGGTTGGATGAATTATCTGTTTGTCAAACTATTGCCGAAGCCAGTTGGGAGAAGAGTAGGGGAAAACAAAATGTCCATAGAGAATAGCCTTCAGTGCCATTCTTTGCTCTTCTTTCAATGAAGAAATCTCCAGTTCTGATATAACGGATGCTATTGCAGCATCTTTGCTAACCTCTTTAGCCACCGTTGTTGTTCTGAACAGCGGCCTCTCTGTGTTGTCACACACACCTAAAACCACACCCGTAGCTGCCAGTGGCTCCTCACGGGACGCTGACGAGATAGATTTTTGTGTGATCTCGAGATCTTGTGCTATCGCAAGAATCCAGCTGCTGTGCAAGGTAAGTTTGGTACTGCAGTTGCAAGCAAACCATTTTCAAAACTTTGTGGTGCATTCAAGAATGCCTTGACTAACTATAGACTAGTCGTTTGCTGAAAAACATATAGTATATGGCCACTGCTATTAAAATAAGCAATAAGAATATGTACTGTACATAATGAAAGAATAATTTGGCCATTTCTTGCGACTACAGGATGTTTTTGAATGTGTCAACGGCAGTTTTCAAAGTGGCCTCTGCTTAAAAGTGCAACACAAAATTGGGACTTTATAAAAAGCTGATTGAACTGTTGCTGAGTTTTAAAGGTCCAGTGTGTAACGTGTCTAGTTGTTCATTATCAAAATCTGTGTTGACCGTTCAGAAACTTGTCCTTTTTCATGAATATTTACCTCCACCATCAATTCCAAGTATTCCTTTTGGCTTGACATTTTACATTTGCATTCGCATGAACTGGGGTCGACGCTCCATATTCATGTGCCATCTTGAAATACGTTAGCCGGTAAGGGACATACAGGACATACTGCTCCGCCTTTCGCGTTTTCGCTGTCACATGATAAACTCATAGGGTGCTGCTAATGGGTATCGTCGCCACTTTTGCGTTTTCTCTTCAGATTGTTTCCGTCTAAACATAGCCTTAGACACAAAAAAAATTGGGAAATAGGGTTCAGGTTGAAAAAATATGGTGGTTACCCTTTAAACATGGAGGAGCACATGTATTCAAAATCCAAATTTCAGGAACAGGAGTCTTCTTCGCCCAGAAAAAGGATATTGAAAAGAGCAAGAGATTGGCTTTTTGAAGTGCGAAGGCTACCGTAGCTGTAATACGTACTTTGAACTGCGTGGTACGAGAGAAAATAAGACAAGCTGTCAGAACCTCCATATCAGGCCTGATTGCCCTTGCGTCCACTTTAATCAATTCGACTAGCGTGACACAATTAGATCCCAATTTAACTACCAAACCAACCTGGGAAGAAATTCGGAAGCAGCTCTTGCTGCTGCTTTGATATTCTACCTACAGAGGTACAGCGATCTTGCTTAATACTGGACCAATGTCAAAGATTGTTGTTCCCATCAGTCACTTAGACACTAAAACATGGGGAAATAGGAAAAAAAACAGTAGTTACCCTTTAAGCTTAAGAATTCACTGTGTTACATGTGTGTTTAATTAAATAATTTAAACATGATGCATAAATATATGAATGTCAATCATTTTTTTAATAGCTTAGTATTGTATGCACCACAAAAAGCTATGTGTAAAGACTTTAGGCCAGCCCACAAATTATTGTAGGCCCAGTTATGCAACTCAATTTCATACAATATGTAGTAGTTCCTGCTCTGTCTCTCTGCTGCAAAGGGGTACTTGGCCTAAAAAAACGTTGAAGACCCCTGATCTAGACATCTCACCAATGAACAATGACAGGCCCATATCAAGACTCCCGTTTTTAAGTATAACCATTGAAAATGTTGTCTTTCAACAGCTTAACACCCTCTTGGCCCTAAACTATAGTAGAATTAAGCATTAAGCGCTGCACTTGCAAATCACTGAAGGCCAGACTTAGCTCAGATTGAACATTTATGAGATGACAGCTACCGTGGCTGGCCAAGAATAATCTAATTGAGTAAGGGTTGATGCCAGGACTCACCTTGTGTCCTCTCCTGAGCTGTTCGGTAGTGCACTCGGTGGCGGAGGAGGGTTGGCTGGGGGTCCAAAGGCTTTCAGAGAAGCAGCGTGCATTTCTTCTACATGCTCTCCATCGTCCACACTCTCCTTGTCCTCCTCACTGCTCACTGCAGCGTTTCCTTCTGAAACTGTTTCCTGTCCATCCTCAGGTGGTGAGCTCTGATCAGGTTCAGCCCCTGGATCGGCAGGTTTGTTGGTGTCCTTTTCGTTTTGTTGGTGTCCTGCCTGCTCCTGCTGTACTTCAGGCTCTGCTGTCTCTTGCAGTTTGGGCTCAGTGGGCGAATCGGGATGGAGATCGGCAGCCTCTGGCAGGCTTTGTGCGTTTGACTCCGTTACTGTCTCCGTCTCCTTCTCTGCTGCTACTTCCCGATCCACCTGGGTCTCACTGACTTGGTGGGAATCTAATTCAGCCTCATGTTTTTCTTCCTCCTTTTCTTCCTCTTTGACTCCTTGCTCACCGTTCACATGTACATTCTGCACAGACTCCTGTCTTTGCATCACATCCACGCTTTCTTCTTCCTCTTCTTCCTCCTCTTGCTCTTCATTCTTTATCGGTCTCGGCGGAGATCTGTCTGTGCCACTGAGCAGCTGCAGGGTTACGTTCTGGAAATAAAAGATTGAAGAGCTGAACATATGCTTGATAAAGTAGCTGAGTAGGACGGCCATCAAAATGCTGCTGCCAGGTTTTTAACACCTTCTAAGAGAAGTGACCAGTGATCAGCCCTTCACTGGTTACCTGTGAGTTTTGAGATTGAGTTTAAGATTATAGTGCTGTTGTTTGAAGCCTTGAATAGTCAGGCCCCTGCCTAGATCTGATCTGCTAAACTAGCCTGATCCCTAGCCTGATCGCTGCATGAGATCCTCCGGCAGGGCCCTAATAATAGTTCTCAGACAGGCAAAATCAGTAACGTCTTTTGAATCTCTTCTTAAAAGTGACTTATCGTGGCTGGTCAGTTGGTAGAGCAGGCGCACATATATAGAGGTTTATTTCTAGATGCAGAAGGTCCAGGGTTCGAGTCCGACCTGTGACTGTTTTCCTGCATGTCTTCTCCCTCTCTCTCCCCTTTCATGTCTGACCTGTCCTATCATTAAATGCCCATAAAAAAAATCTTTAAAAAAATAAAAAAGTAACTTATCATGTGGCTTTTTCTTAAATGATGGTATTTGTTGTAATTTTTCAGTGTAAAATTCCCTTACCTTAATGGTAGTGACAATCACCCCCAGCACAGCCTGGCCACTGTACGATTCACTGAGGTCAAACTCCCCTCGCAGGGAATGAAACACTCCGTTCATCACACGCTTCACCTGCAAGTACACACATCTGGCCTCACCTTTCAATGCTCAAAAGAAATGAGTTATGTCACATACTGTAGCCCTACGAAAGAAAGAAAAAACTTCTACATAAATAAGCCTAAGAAAACGTTGTACCTCAACTGGGAATTATGATTATGCAGCATTAGTCAATAATCCTGTAATCACATGAATATTCTATGCACATATACATATACATATATATATATATATATATATATATATATATATATATATATACACACACATATACATATATACACATATATATATATATATATATATATATATATATATATATGTGTGAATACCCTGCCTATAGGAAGTAACACTCATGACATAGACAATCTTTAAACTCTAACTGAAGAAATTACTTATAATTAAAATATTTGAATGTAAAAATGTAAGTAGGTCTGTTTACAAGGTTGTCAACAATTAATATTACAAAGAATACTTTTCATATTTCTTTTTTATATTTTTATTGCCTTATAGTGCTTAAAATGTAGGAACACCTGCACTCAGGGTTTTTCCTGCATAGAGGAATTTTTGCCGCCCCGCAAAAGATATTTTAGCCAGCCCCGAAGGCAAATCGGTGCAAAAATCATAAGAATTGAGAAAATATCGTTATCGCGATATTCAACAATGTTATCGCATACCACATATTTTCCTCGTATCGTGCAGCCCTAGTTGGGTAGGAGAGTTCTAATTCAAGACAACTTTTACAGCCTCAAATAACCAGAGATGGGTTATTTGAGGCTAGTACAAATACTTCGTTACTGTACTTAAGTAGATTTTAACAAGACGACAAGACGACTCGACAGATTCGTCCGCATTCTGCATTCATTTGCGGCAAATAATTGCAGCTTGATGGTGGTAACGTTAGCACATTGTAGCCTAGTAGCCTATGGACGGCGACATGATTTAAAATGAAGAAAACAGAGATCCCAGATATTAGGCAGACAAGCAGCAAGACATTCCCAATCATCCTTGGCCTTATCTGAGAGAGATGTTTGAGATAGGCTAGTAGGCATCAAGTATGACTCCTGGCCAATGTGCTGTGTAACTCTGAAAGTATGGGGAACTTCTTAATTAGTCTATGTTTAGTAGGCTAATTCATATGTATCCTTTATTTTCTTTTTTTTTATTTGAGCACACACACACATACATGTAGATTCCTTTAAATGTTCAGTCAGAATCTTATTAACCTGGAGTCCCAGTCTCTGTCACAATAATCATATATGTGATGTTTGGCAGACATCCATTTAAAATGTAGACGATGGCATATAAAGAGCCTGGTTTTTATGTCCACTGAAGTTTCTCATCTTGCACTCTAGTAACGTGTGTGGTCCAGGTAGCTTTGCATAAAAAGTGGTTGTCATTCGCAAGGCTACTTTTACTTTTATACTTTAAGTACATTTCAAAGCCTGTACTTTGTTACTTTTACTTAAGTAAATAAATCAGTACTTCTACTTTTACCAGAGTATTTTTTAACACAAGTATCTGTACTTCTACTTAAGTACGGGAAGTGAGTACTTTTGGCATCTCTGCAAATAACCAATGAGTTGAATCAAAATTCTTTTGAAACAGTCTCAACAAATACTGACTATAATAAGCTCCACGGCAGAGTTTACTGCAGGGCAGTTTGAATTAGAATGTGCGAGAATGCAGCATATTTTATGCCCTGTTGCCTGTACTTCCTGTTTGTGGGTGGTGAAATGCAAGCTGGGAACTACTAGTGAAGGCTCAGCCATCCTTTACTGACATCTGGAGGTGGAAATGAGCTATTACTGATCATTTTCATTCTGCGACTTGCACAGTGAGAAAGTTATCGTCTTCTCATGAATGATGGAAACAGGAGGGAATGATTGTTCTGCACTCATTTTAGTGTGTGTGTGTGTGTGTGTGTGTGTGTGTGTGTGTGTGTGTGTGTGTGTGTGTGTGTGTGTGTGTGTGTGTGTGTGTGTGTGTGTGTGTGTGTGACTCCTCACCTCTGCTGAAGTATCTCCTGAACTTTCCTGCTCTGCCAGTTTCTTCTCCAGGTCAGCCACTTTTCTTTCCAGTTTTTCCCTTACAGCTATTCCTTGCTGCTCCAAGGCTGTGTACTTAAAAGAGAATAACAAACAGTGACTGCGTGTCGGTGTGTGTGTGTGTGTGTCTGTGTGTGTGTGTGCGCGTGTGTGTGCTCGTGTAAGCGTGCATGCATGAAGGAAGGTGGTAGGAATGTAAACAGGAACATAAAAAGCAGCAAACAATTATTTTCATGAGGAATGAATAGCACTTGTGTATGTGCATGTGATGTCCTACAAAATTCCTCGAACGGCACATTCCTGACAAATGCATTCCCTGCCGATGACCACTTAGTCAAATTAGAAGCTGACTGACAACCACTCATCCATCTTACTTTTTCCTGAAGGCCTTGCAGCTCCTCAGTCTGCCCGCTGTGTTGTAGCAAAGTCTGCTCTTCTAAATCTCTTGACTGCTTCAGAACCATAAACTGTTGAAAAGTGAGGGAGGCAAGAAATATGTCAGTCACAAATCATATATTCACACTTCCATCACACTAAAAGCTTTGTTAACAAGAACAGTAGTGTCAAGAAAAATGGGGATGAATAACTACCTAATACGCTAAAAAAAAATGCATATTTGTTTTCTTCGGCATCAGCTATTTGAGCCTTTGAGATTTTGGTATGTGTATTAGAGTTTTTCTGAATTGCTAAAAACACTAAACCCCATTCTCTGAACCAAATGCTCAGTGGCCTAGACCCATTTGTCAAAAACACATTTCACTCTGTGATGCACTTGTGTTGCAAAATGGTTAACACGGGCAGCAAAAGTTAAAACACAACACAGTTGTCATCGACTCAAAATTGTACACACGTTTCGACCATAGACTGTTACAGTAATATGAAAGGTGATCAAAACCAATTGTAAAGAATATAAGCCAGTTCAGAGTGCACAGAGGTGACGCTGAGGCAGAGTATGTCTTTCGATGACTTTGATATTGCAGTTTCACAATATGTTTGAGTGTACCGTTGTGTGCTTTTCATTTCGTTTTCTTTGTTCTTTTGCAGTTGGACTACTGCGTTGCTCTACAAGCGCCTCATATACAGACATTCAATATTGCAATGTACAAGGCATTCACTTACAAGTTTTGTTTTCATCGCAAAGTGTGTTTACTATATGAAACAGACATTTTTCTGTGTTCTCGAATTTTTGAGGTAATGTCTAAAGCCCAGTTCAGACCAAAGATTTGCGTTGAAACTTGCAACTTCCTGCAACAAGCTGGTCTGCAGCGTTCTGCCAGTTCACACCAATGAGACGAGACGGTGTATCATCTCCATAGCAACCACTCTTTGCACTTCCGTCCTTACTTCCGACTTTTAGGCTTTTTTTTTGTAGCTGATACATCATTTGTTTCGTCTAAATATGAATGTGGATAACGTTGGTGATACTGACATGCTTGCTACAGTTGCTTTTCTAGCGATGAATCGGCGAAAACACGTTTTTATTTCTCTGATTCACGGCCTTGTTCTAACGCCGCTGGGCACTCCCTCTCTTCACTCTAGCTCGCGCGACCATATGTCTGCTGTACAACTGTCTCATAGGCTATATTAGTCCTGCTACACAATCTGGACTGTGGTCATTAAATCTTTTAACTCAGGGATTCCCAAAGTGTGGTACGTGCACCCCCAGGGGTACGCGAGCTGCCACCAGGGGGTGCGCGAGAGAAAAGATTTAATGGCGGTCTGTTTTTTAAAATGGGATTTTTTCATACAAAAAAATTTAATAGGCCTTGCCTATTGCTACAATGTTTCTTTTACGTGGCTGAAAATAACCTTGCTTTCTGTTAATGAGCCTGTGTCTGTCACTCGTCCTCTTAAAAGTGGAAGCTTGTGCATAGCTTTGTTGCATTATCTTGAAACTTTGTTGATGTTGTTATTGTCATGTGTGTTCTGGCTATTTGCGCATGATTAAACATGAGTCTTTATATGGCGATAAAACAAAGCTTTGTTGCGGGTTTTTTTAAGTGGGGATTGGGGGTGCGCCAACCCGGTTGGGACATAGAAGGGGGTGCGCAGGAAAAAAAGTTTGGGAACCGCGGTTTTAACTTATTCCCTGTTATATATTATTCATATTCAATCAGTCAGTTATGCAGGTATGTAAAAAAAAAAAAAAACTTGATGCAGCAGAGGCCAAGATATAACAACGTTTAGTCGCTAGTATGGCTCAAGATCTAAAAACGCTGGAGGCGTAACCCTGATGACATCAGAACTTTCATCGTAACTACTTCAAGTGGAGCTCTTCATTAAGTCCACAGCCGATGAGACAAAGCTTCTGATTGAACTTGCACGTGTGTGTGTGTGTGTGTGTGTTTATGTTTAATGATGGCTAGCTTGTCTACCTTTTCCTGTAGCTGGGTATGCTTGTCCTGCAGAGCATCTCTCTGCTCCGTTAGTTCAGCCAGCTCTCTACTGTGCTGCTCTTTAGCAGAGGCCAACATCTGCTCACACTTCCCCTTCCACTCCTCCTCCAGCTCCGCCTGCAGCTGAGACAACTGAAACACATGCATGATATATGCCATTAGTACGCCGACGTATAAATATAAATCTCCACTTGACATAAACACTTCCACATGTTTTATCAACTCCTCCAGAATATATTTAAGTGAATTCAATCATTTATTAAAGGTGCCCTGCCACACAAAACCGTTTTTCCTTGTATTTTTTGAAATATGTTAGGTCCATATGTGTTTGTGTTATGTGGTGAATGTGAAAATGAACTGCTACCTCCTCTGTCAGCTCTAGCCACTGAAAAGAAATAAGCGGAGAAATCAGACCAATTACAAAAGCTGGTCAGTCTGACATCATGATGCCTGAGCTCATTACTATTCATCAGCTTGCCCAGTTGTGCTGGGTAAAGGATGCTGACATCCAGGCTCTCAGTGGCTAGCTGTTAGCCAATCAGATTCAAACAGCTTAGCTTGTTGAATATTAATGAGAACTGGCAGAAATCGAGCTGAGTCTTCCTGCAGGCTTTCTATACCAAACTAGAATGGCTTGAAACAAGGTAACCAAAGCATTCCATGGTAGAACTTCAGACATCACCACAAAGTAGTGAAATACGTGTGGCAGGGCACCTTTAAACAGTCACGTTATCATTCATGTTCCTAGAGTAGAGCCCTTTGATTTGGATGCAACCTGTTCCGATGCTGCGTTGTCAGTGCTGGTCCTGGCCTTGCGGAGTTGAGCTCGGAGGTTGTCCAGCTCCTGCTGGCTGCTCTTACGGAGCTCCTCCACCTCCTCATCCCGACGCTGACGCTCCGCCTGCCACTTCTTCCTCCTTTCCAAGAGTGTCTTAAATGAGAGGGGAACCCACCGTTTGTCAAAATGTACACAACTACTTCACATTTCAAAAACTCCTGCCTGAATTCTTTCTAAATCTAAAGAGCTCTTTAGTATGTTATCCTTGTTTCAATGGTGACTTCTGTGTACCAATGCTGATATTAGCTATTAGACATAAATTGCTGAACGCGCACCAAAAGCGTTAGGTCTACTCCGACCTTGTTTCGATTTTGGAGCATCAAAATGAGGACCCAGCGTAACCAGAGCTGGGGTTTTTTCCACACTACATGTTTGGAGAAAGTTACTGTAATTCACTATGTAATGATGTGATCCGAATCCAAATTTATATTATTAAATGTATATTCAGGCGCCTTGCAGCCCAAAACTGGTGTGCACTCTCGCTGGACGTCCGTCTCTGTACTGTCTCACTGACTGACTGAGGTCGGTGTTCGTTGTTAATCAGTGAAACTTGCCATACCAGGCAAATGTACATATGATGATGAGCACAAATACAGTAGCTCACAAAAGTGTGTACTTTTGTGAGATACTGCATTTGTGCTCATCATCATATGTACATTTTATGTACTGGTGTTATTGTTGAATACATATTTCTAAAATTGTATGATGTTTTTGTTGAGTTATTATTACACAATACTTTTTTCTGACCTTTTTGAATCTTGCCCCCAACAAATAACCCATATTACAAAAAAAAGACTAAAACTAAGCATTTTCAAAAAATAAAAAATAAACTAAACTAGCAAACCCGCTTTAAAAACTAATTAAAACTAAACTGAATTTGAAAACAAAAAGTCAAAACGAAATAAAAACTAAAGAAAAATGCTAAACTATAATAACCTTGGTGCACGCCACGGAGATCCGATCTTGGTCTTCTATTCATATATTTTTTATGGTGAAACATGAGACCAGAGGACGTTAATGATCGTGTGAATCAAGCTCATAATTCCTGGCGCTGACACCATTGCAAAATGTCACGGCAGGTGAGTGTGCCCAATAGGCTAATAATTGTGATGGCGTTTATGAATGAGTTGAAATAATGAGCTATTAATGCGGGTGGAGGATAAAGAACAAGCACTATAACTACATATTTATGTTTTTAGTGACTTGCGCTGTCACTGCAAAAAATCACCTGGCATCTGGGAGAAAGTCTAATGCCCCCACTGATAGGGGTCTCTGTAACATACAAAACCTTTGCCTAGATAGTGACCTTTTCTAAAATACGGCTGGTGCTGTTGTGTTGGTGCTTCAAATCTGATGCCTGCAGTGCGCCATAGAAGCATCAAATGAGGCCCGTCAATTATCGCTTTCAGTGTGTTTGGGCCTTAAGTGCATACCCTCTGTAGAAAATCAAAGTCTGTCAACTTTCACTTACACAAGGACAAAAACATGAAGTATACTTACTCGTTCTAGGCTCTCTTTATCAGTTTTTAGGTCCTGCAGTTCCTCCTCCATGTTGTTGACTCTCAGCTCCATTTCTTTGCGCCTTTGCTTCTCTGAGCGGTACTGCGCCTGTGCCATCTCTGCTGCTTGCTTCAGCTCTGGAACACACAAACAGCATTGTTAGACTAGTACCTTGTACCTTAGTCAAAGTGTCACAATGTTTAACATCCTCCATTCTCAGCATTTATTTTGTCTTTTACGCTCCAGGGCCATGTTTCTTTGTACATGGTGTTACCTTGATTTGACTGTTGATCATTTTACACAAAGTTTATCTAAAGCTGTTAACGAAGCAACCCATTCTGATGCCCAAAACTGTTAAAATGCAGTTATTCACATATCTGAATCATATTCTTATGATGACGATTAAGACATTTCAAGCTGAAGCCCATACTCATTTTCAGATTCACATGACTCACATTCCTTAGAGCAAGGGTGTCAAACATACGGCCCGTGGGCCAGAACTGGTCGCCAAAGGGTCCAACCAGGCCCACTGGATGACTTTGAAAAGTGTGAAAATTGCAGAGAAGTAATTCATTCCAATTCCAAATTTACCACTTTAATCTCAGAGAATATCGGAGTTCTTTTTCCGTAAATTTACGACTTTAATCTTAGAATATCTGAGTTTTTTTCTCAGAATATTACCCCTCTCTCCTGGGTCCGTAACATTATTATTTTTTCCTACAATGGCCTTAGAACGCTGTCGTAGCAGAAGCAACTTGCGTTTGCCAACATCACGCTGACAAGAAACAGAAAGGGTTTCTGATCTTTCAGGAGTGGTTTACTGGTCTGGCCCACTTGAGATCAGATTAGGGGGATGTGGCCCATGAACTCAAATGAGTTTGACATCCCTGCCTTAGAGGCACCAATATAAAAATGCTGAATTGATCATCCAGTTTTATCAGTGCTGATCATGGTTTTGACTTTCAGAATAAGAACACACTTTGGTTTAGGATGACACCATCCAAAACTGAAGGATAAGTCTGGTGATATTTTGTATTTTCTCTTATTATCAACAAATCAAAGCCTGAATACATGTGTCCTTTTAGCAAGTACTGTGTGTGTATTAAGGCCTGATACAGTGGTGCTCATAAGTTTATGAACCCATGCTAAAAAAGTTGACTAAAAAGATTTTAGATTTGTTTCTGTATTTATGGTTATTTCATAATAATGTTCAATATGTTTGTTTGTTTATGTACATATGCACCAACCACCAAGGCAAATTCCTTTTAAGTTTTAACCTAACCAACCCTTTTGAGTTCACCGCTCTAAAAACCGTTTCAACAACAAAATGAACATTAGAACTTCCATGGAGGTTGCACTCATTGCAGGACTGTGGTATTAAACCTATCAAAAACGGCAACACAGACCTTCCATCTGTGTTTCCAGTGCAGCGATGCGTTGGCAGTGCCTCTCACTGTCCTGCAGCGATGAGCCCAGTTTACCCTGCAGCTCCATGGCCTTCTGCTGGTGAGCCGTAGCTTCTAGCTGCAGCTGAGACAGCTGGGCCGTGGCCGTGGTCAGATCCTCCGTCAGACGAACCTGATGGAGACGCAGACAGACAGTGGGAGGGGGTGAGAGGAGTGTGTGTGTGGGGGGGGTGTACCAGTGGCTGTCTACAGTACAGGAAAACCCGGCCACACAGAGACAGTGTAACAACATGGTGACAGCCTAGATGAGTGGCTACTGGTGCTAGTGGCGTGAGCAGGCAGACCCTGTGGGAGAAAAAATATTGTGAATGATGGCTGATGGAAAAGGAGACAGAAGGGATAAAAGCAGTGTCCGAATTACGTGGGAGCCAGAGGGAGCCGAGCTCCCATAGAGTGAGGACTGGCTCCCATGAAAGCACCAAAGTCAAAAATCTGAGGGGGTCTCTCATATCTGAAGGCGTCTGCCACATGTGGCATTGTAATTTAATCTTAATCAACGCTCATTATCCATCCCTGTGCGATCTCTTACCATTAAAGATGTTAAATTAAAATATAGGCTACTCGGACGTAGACCTGAGCCTACCCTACGCTCATGAACGCAGCATGACTGCACTTCACCACCACACCACTAGGCTACGTGAGCAAACCGCATACGATCGATTTCACAGCACTCGCAAGTCCGAAGAAGTGATCTTGCTTTTGTCATTAGTTTTGTTTTCAATAACTTTGTAAACAGTGGCAGTAAGCCAACAGCTACGTGCAAGGTGTAACGTCGGACTTCATCAGGCATCTCAAAACGCACCCAGGCAGGTCAGTCACTCACACGCTAATGTGAAAGAGACGTTATTTAGCATATATCGTCACAGGTAACAAGCTAACCATCGCTAAGTGTTGTGCTAATGCTGGGAACAGGCAAATTGTATCTTTATAGTTAGTAGTTGCTGAGGCTCAGACATCCATGGCGCACAGGAGGCAGGACGCACTGATCCATCTCCCCAGGAACAAACGCTGTGTCGGGGGGGCAAACTCATGTGATGCGTAATTGAGCCCGTGGATGATTTGTAGGCTATTAAGTGAACAAGGTGTACCCCGCTCCACCAAACACTGGGTCTTAATTCTGCACATATTTCTGTTACTGTAGTCCTATTTACTATTTCATTGTTTCATCCATGCGTGGCGCAGCGGATCCGTGCGCACTGTCACCTGCCGTGGAGACGCTGGCCCCACTAACCTCTCCTCCTCTGAGTCGGGTCTCTCTCGCGCTGGACTCAGTTTCACTGAGCGTACTAACATAAATTGCATTACATCAGTGAGTTCAAACTGCTTATTGTGCGTAATTTGGACTGACATTGAGATGCATGTTGTTCTGTAACTGGTGTGACGCTGCCACTATTCTCTTGATTTCCACTTCGACATTAGACATTTTTTTGAATGAAAGACGTTACATTTAGAATATATGATATCATCACAGGTAACAAGCTAACCATGGCAAAGTGTTGTGCTAATGCTGGGAACAGGCACATTGTATCTTTATAGCTGTAATGTGACAGACTTAGGTTAATATTTCACCAGGTCCGAGGGTTAGAGGGATGTGTTAAGTAGACCCCATAAAGTTATTCCACAACTGATTTTAATACTGTACTGTCTGGACATGCTTTGAATTCATAAGATTTATGGGAAAGATCAGATGGCCAGAGACTTGACTTGGACTTGTGGCAAAAGACTCTGCTGTGTGCATACTGCGCAAAAGCACCACTCGCGCCTAGGTTATTCAATTGTATAGCCTTGTTAGGCTATGCGCGGGGTGTGCCAACTTTTTTTTGTGAGATAGAGAGACCCCCTTGAAGACAAAAAGATAATTCGAACACTGGATAAAAGAAGAACGAAAAGTTAGTTCAAATGTCAATGAAGTATGAGATATATATATATATATATAAATATAAAAAGGATGATTCCAGTGGCAGCGGTCAGATCTGGATCAAATAGTAGTTCCACATGATACCTGACATTTTGGGCAGCAGGTTTGGAAGTGCGGCTTGATCAGGCCAAACCAGTTGGATCAGCTGTTAAATCCCAGTGTAATCCCTTACTACCGTCCTGCGCCCCGTTTGGTGGAAGTGACCATTTACTGTCTCAGGGGATGTCTCGGTTATCTGTAGCTGTTTATCTCTTTAAAATCGCATCATTGCAAAATCATTTCAGGCAGAAAGTGAAGGTTCCTCCGGAGTTTAAACTGTCAATGATAAACTCACTGCGGAGCTATCTTTGCTTTGTTTGCTCAAAAAAAAGCTTTTGGAGCACTTACACAATTTGACTTTGTCATTTTTTTTCCCTTCTTTTGCAGATACTATTTGACCCCAGTCTGGTAACAGTACACAGAGAAAACAGGCTCACCTGGCCGGAGCCCAGGTCCTGAGGCAGTGCGTGCTGAGAAGAGAGAGCAGTAAATGCTAGATTTTTCTCAGAGCAGCACTGCAGCGTAAATATCCAGACAGAAAACAGTTGGTAAAGAGTGAAGCAACTTATAATTAGCATCAGATTTGTAGTTTTCAGTGTCAGGAACAGAAACGTAAATGATTAAATCAAAACCAGCCCAATCGCCACTGATGGTGGTAAATAGAAAGTATATTACTGAAGTGAAAACCTTGTGTGTGAAATTTAGATTGCGTAGAATAGATGATAATGAAGTATGTGTTCTTACGGTATTATTCTAAACCTATCACTTATTTCTAGAACAGAACAATGTATATCAGTGTTAAATTAGCTTTGCAAAGTAATTTTGACAATCGTCACGATCCTGTGAAAACCTTGTAACTCGGAATAGTCAACTTTTTATGAGCTACTGAAACCAGCTCTGTGTTTAAAACCTGTTGATGGACATGTGAAATAAAAAGTGGAGGACCTTTTTCACATTTGAGACTCTTACATGTTGAATGCAAAAATGCTTAAGTAGTGAATAATTGCAGTTGAAAATGGAAGTTATTTTAAAAGGTTGCAGCAAGAGACAGCTGCATACTCCCACATATTTAATTGTGTTCACTCTGATGTCTGATTATTGATTCATTATTGATCATTGATTAATTTGGCCCTATTTTAACAATCTGAAACGCAAGTATGAAACGCAAAACGAAAGTACCTTTGTGGGCAGATCTCGGGCACTGTTGCTATTATAACGGCGGGATAAATGAGTGCCCAACGCAAATCTAAAATGGGTTGTCTGAAGTAGCTAGGTGTGGTTTGGGCGTAACGTGAAAATAACCAATACGAGCGTCATCTCACATTCCCTTTAAGAGCAGGCGCGCTTGTTCCATGGCGGATTGCTATTATGACGGCGGATTTGCCTGGCGCACGCCAGCGGGAGCTGTCCGGGGTGCGGCAAAGTAATAAATGCCCATCTTGGCCGTGTGGCGATGTTGCTGCGGCCTCTCGGGCGCATCTCCTCAAGTCTGGAGAGGATTGCTGCAGCCATGGAGCGTGGGTCTCCAAACGCACCACCTGCTCCTGTTGTGGCCCTTCCTCCTCCCCCCACTCCATCTCCGTCCACCCGCTCCACCAGGAGCACATTGCCACTCCCGGACCCTCAAGTGTCCAATCTCGCCGTAGTTCAACATCACGTCTCCTTAAGTCCTCTAATATTTCCTCATTTATGTCATCAACACATCCATGATTCATGGAAATGTTGTGTAAAATACAACAAGCCACAAAGAATGCTGCTACATTTTGAGGACTGTACTGTAAAGTGCCTCCTGAGTGTATGCGCGTTTTGCGCACGCTACATTATGGCCCAGCATGCGCCCCTAAAATAACATCTGAATAACGCGCCACTGACTTTAGAATAGCGCCACTGACTTTAGACTAGGTTCTTCCTGGTCTGTTGCGGAATTGTTTTCTGAAACTGCAAAATAGCATCAGGGAACGTTTGCGCCAGGAACACACCTCCTCTTTTCGCTGAACTGCCCCCAGGAGCGCAAATACATTCACTAATTTACCGACGTGCGTCTGTGGAGAGAAAAGTCCACTGTGCGTTGGGTGCAAAACAGGAATGATACATGCGTCGGTGTACAAAGTAAATTGCGCTGGGTGCAAGATAGGGCCGTTTACATGTTAAGACTCTCACCTACATTTGGGCTTTAGCCCGACCAATTCTGCATTTTGAGGTTGATACCAATACTGATATTCCAATATATTGGCTAATAATCTTTTTTTTCTTCATAAATGCATAACAAACATTTACGATAAGAATCCCTTAAATTTGGTTTGTAAAGACCAAGATATGTACTGAGAAGGACATTTTACAGTTATGAATAAACATGTCAGTACACTCTGATGGACTCTCTGAACTACCTCAAATATATCTTTGACACTTCTTGTCATCTCTCACATATTCGCCTGGTCCCGCCAAGGTATCAGTCGGGCTCTACTTTGGACCAATCACTGAAATGCTGAATAACAGTGGAGAAATGCATCAGGTTGAAGGCACAATGTCTCAATGTTTCCCTGTTCTCCTGTAAAGAAACGTCCTCACCTTGTCCTGCTCAGCATGCAGTAATCTGGCCTGGATCTGTTCACTGGAAGACTTGAGGGAGTCGTTCCTCTGTTCCAGCAGCAGGTTACTCTGCTCCATGTAACTAGAGAAGCACATCACGACCACATTACATCCACCTCACATACATTCAAGCTTGCTTAATGGTTGTGCGGAGGCTCCACGCAGAGCTTTCGCCGCAGCCAACGTAAGTGGTCTGAAGTTTACACTTGTGCGTTGGTGTCTGCATCTCTTTAGGAGAATAGCCGGGCGTGCGTACGTGCGTGAGGGTGAATGTGACTAGTTTCGGAGCGAGTAGCGACTGTAGAGTCATATTGAGAGAAACAAAGTGTCTCCCCTGTGCATTCTGACCACGGTAGGAAATCTGTAGCAGAAAAAGTTAACCCTCTCCTTGATTTCATGGGGCGGCTGTGGCTCAGTGGTAGAGCGTGTAAAAGCGCTTTGAGTAGTCGTTAAGACTAGAAAAGCGCTGGTTTATGGAGAAGGTGAATCAGGAAATGAGTCGGGGGAAACGCTACCAAGCTATGGCCGAGCAAAGTTCGTTGCCACAGTGTGTAGCTAAATTTTTCGGTGTAGATTTTACGCAGAAGCATAAATCACGCTTTAGAGTGAAAACATTCCAGACAATTTCTTTACGCAACTGGTTCTCAAACTGTGGTACAAGTACCACTGGTGACACGCGAGCTCCCTCTAGTGGTACGCGGATGTAATCTCTGATTTATATATTTTTTTTAAATTAAATAAATTAATTTAAAAACATAACACTATAGAAATAGAGCATAACTGCTAGTCGCTACTTAAAGGGTAACTGGTGTTTTTTTCAACTTGTGACCTATTTCCCTATGTTTTTGTGTCCAAGTGACTGATGGGAACAACAATCTTTATCATTGGTCCAGTGTTAAGCAAGATCGCTGCAGTCAGCAGTGGCGAAACAAGCTACAATGTAAGTTAATAGGGCAATTCTGCTTGTATTTACCTTCACAAAAGTGCCCGTTTTGCCACTGACAGGCTCAGATTAATATTGAACAGGTTGGAAAAAAACGGTAGTTACCCTTTAAGCAGCGATGGTGAAGTCTACACAAGTCCTGCTAACAGCAAACGATGCAAAACAGTCAGGAGATATGACCCGAGTTACCTCAAATTTAGATTCCGTTGGAGCGGGATAGCGTGGCTGTCGGTTCAGTTATTATTACGATGAATTGGAAAATTCATAAACCCAATTGCTTTAGCACAGACTTTATGGATTTGCTTTCTATAGAACGGGCTGCATCTGCCCTCTATAAAAATACTTTTTTCATTTAAAAAGATGACAAACCAATGAATGGATTATCAAAATAGGTGGCAATCAATTTATTAGTTGACAACTAATCAATCATTGATTCATCTTTGCAGCTCTACAAAATAATAACATAAGTGACGTAATGGTGGCTTTAAACTATGAGATCCACATAAATCATAAACATTTCTATTGAAGTGACACAAGTTCTGGCCTTCTGTCAGCAATTATTGTGACATTTTCGGACTCACCTCTGGTTCTGGTTGATGAGCCCCCCGATCTTGCGGTTTTGCTCCTCAATGCGAGAGCTTTTCTCAAAGACTTCCTTTTTTAAACATTCATTTTCCTAAAAACAGAATGAGTTTTCAGAACACAGTTTGATTTCAGATTTTTTTTTTTTTTAAGTTCCAGGGTCAATCCAAAGCGGGATGGATAAACACATAATAAGCTGGGTCCAGACTAGTTTAACGATAGCCAGACAGATTATTTTAAAGGGGATGGAAGAATGAAGGGGTGCCGTCAGTCCAGGAGTGGACTTGTGAGATGGCTAGGGTGGCGGCGTTTGAAGAAAAAAAAAGTCATATAAACGGTTTGCCAGATTGGATGTCTATACTAGAATATGGGGAAAGTAGATTTCTGGAGGGCTCCTAAGAAGCTTTGTGTTTGGGAGAGACGTGTATGATGGGCTTATGGTGTTTCCATTTATACATATCTTTATTTGGTTTATGGTTTATTAGTCTTGCATTGCCAGACCTTCCTCCACAGCACTGCAAAAGAGGGTCTGGTTAGTCCACACAGCATTTTGGGATGGGAGATAAACGTGCTCTGGTTTATTGGCATTTCTTTAAACCAATCACAATCATCTAGGGTAGCGCTAAGCATCGCATGGAGCCCCGGTGCCGCTGCAAAATAGCCTCGGGAAGGATCTCGTTTTGGTGTAACGTGTACGTTCAAAAGTTGTTTTAGTCGTGCAACAGAAAACTCAGATTGGACAGATAGTCTAGCTAGCTGTCTGGATTTACCCTGCAGAGATCTGAGGAGCAGTTAACCATAGTCCTCATAAATCCACCAGGGTTTAGAATTTTAAGAATTCCCGGCGGCAACGGAGCAATCCCGGAAATGGAACGTCGTGGATATAGACTCATGGTTTATTGACTATTTTGTTACCATTTTGTTCAATGGTCTTGAATATTGTAGTTACAGTCATCTTTTCTTGATTTCTGTCTGGGTAGGTGGTGATGGCGGAAGGGGGGGGATTAGTTCATGTTGCGAGTCGTTTGTTTTGTATTTTGTTAAAAATGAAAAGTAAAAAAAAAAAAACGAAAGATGCCGTGATAAGATAATCAATATTTGTGTTGTAAAAAGAGCTGAGGGAAAAACCACCAGTGACAGAGCCTCCAAAACCACAAGGCACCGTACTATTCTGGTGAGTACCTGGATAATTCTTTGGATGTTGTGCATGATCATGGAGGTTTCCATTGACATACTAGGAACAGCCGTAGAAAGACTTCCCTGCCTCTGGAGGTCATCTATCTGTCAAAGTTCAAAAAGACAAGAGCCAGATGTATCCGCTTTCTATTAAAGCCCCTAAATGAACATATTCTTGTACAGTGTATACCTTCGAGGCTAGTTGATCCACTTTATCTGCTACTTTTCCCACAGATAACCGGATCTCTGTGTTGTGTTGTCGGGCCTCAGTCATCAAGAAGGAAGTCACATCACTTGAGCCTGGCGAGAACACCACAATCGCAGGGTTTATCATTTTGTAACAGTTTCGCCATTTAAATCAAAACGCAAAACTGCACCCGTGTAGTTATATTAATTAATGAGACTGCTGTTGCAGAGGAATTGCATCATAAAAATGGTAAAATTAACTTAAAAATTCAAGGCACAATTCAATTCATTCAATTCACACTTTACAGATAGAGTAGGTCTAGACCACACTCTAGACTTAGCTTAGGGTACAGGTTTACTAACTGCCCTACATTTTACATTTAATTTTGTACAACCCTTGACATAAACACCCCGCTGGTTTGATCATAATGGCTTTCCTTGTAACTGAATGGAAATCTCTTACCCATGTATGGTACAGTTTGCGCAGGGTAGACCTGGCCAACGGGCTGCAGCTGAGACGGAGCCACAGAGGTCTGTGTGTAGGAGTAAGGCTATGAAACAACATAATGCACTGATATTACCAGATCTGTCCATGATGTACTTACTGATAAGTCAGTGCAAAATATGGTGAAATCTCACCTGAAAGGCATGGCTGCTGCCCGACAGCCCAGGCTGTGGGGGAACAGTGGGCATAATAGGAAGTAAGGCAGAGGGTGGAGCAGTGTGAGGATGAGGATGTACTGCGGGAAAAACAAACAATCTATTTAATTTCAGAGCAGACGCAGGGAATATACCAAGAAACTGTTAAACATACTGTACACCATCATAGGAAACAGTGTTCTTTGTAATGTAATGTAATCTGAGCCGTGGGAGGAATGCATATTAAACATATGAAAGAAGCTTACCGTGTGCTGAAGCTGGAGCAGCAGTGGAGATCTGCACTGGAGATGGAGCCGCAGGCCGATCCTTCGCTCTGCTGCCACTAGTGTCCTAGAGACCAACGCAATAGTGGCAGAAAGTCATTATGCACGCTCCTTTTTTTTTTTGCAATATTTAGACATTATGTTGGTTGAGGTTCAATTCTGATTGGACAGTTAAAGAACATTGATTTTCTCCTTTTCTGAACAATTCCTTAAGTAATGCAGATGGCGGCCACAGATATTCTTTTTCCACGCTGAATCAATGACTACGTTTACATGCAGCCAATAACCCGTTCAAAACCGGAATACTAGCAATAACCCGGTCGCGCACGGCCATGTAAACACCGGCAAAAACCCGAATATGCTCATATTCCGGTTTTCAAAAACCCAAATATGCTACCTGGGTTACCCCTTTTTTAACCCGAAATTTTGGTCATGTAAACCCGTGACAGACAGACAGACAGACAGACAGACAGACAGACAGACAGACAGACAGACAGACAGACAGACAGACAGACAGACAGACAGACAGACAGACAGACAGACAGACAGACAGACAGACAGACAGACAGACAGACAGACAGACAGACAGACAGACAGACAGACAGACAGACAGACAGACAGACAGACAGACAGACAGACAGACAGACAGACAGACAGACAGACAGACAGACAGACAGACAACCTGCGCACAGTACACCGGAAGTAAACAAGAACACTTTTGGAGCGAGGAGGAAACCAATTTCTTTATTAGTGTGGTGAAAACCATGAATATAATGTCTTTTGTTGACGGCAGAAAGTACAGAGATAGTGAGATTTATAAGAAGGTGACCGAAAAGTTATTGCGTCTTAAGGTTGTCCGTACGTCCAGACGCTAACCGTGCGTCGCCGTTTACATCGGGATATTGCCAATTGATTACAAATTCCATGTATACAGGAGTAACTCTCTCTGCTCACGCATGTAAACGGGTTATTACGAATGTTTCAGAAACCCGAATAGTGACCTTAACCCGACCATAACCCGAAAATTGACAGCTTGTAAACGTAGTCAATGACTAAACATTGTAATATACTTTTATCGATGAGCTTTTGTAAAGATGGAAGCCTTCATGTTTCCCCTCATGTTTTTTAGACACATAGGTATGGGTTTCTATTTCAGGTGTTATTCTATATTTTTCTTATCGTCAACAAATCCCATTAAAAGACCGAAACCAACAATGTGTTCGTACTTTCTGACTTCCCGACCCTGTCGGCTCTTACTGAAGGCTTACATTTTCACACCAATTTATAGTTTATTTTTCAAAGAACATAATTACATAATTTCTTAAAACAGCTAGTTATTGTAGTTTTTAAATCAACATTATAGTTGATTATAGTAGTGCATTTTTTAGGACTATTTTCAGCAGTGGATTAATCCACATTTGGTGCCCCAGTGAGTATTTCTGGTATATGGACAACAGAGGAAAAAGACAGATCAGGCTTTGATTTTTGATATTTGATTAGAATATTCGATGGGTAGGTATTCAATTTTCAATTTTGGGATTTGAATATTCGCTGTTCTTTTTTTAAAATGCAGGCTGAAATTCACTGTGGTGTTTTTATGTAGCTGGCTAATTTACGCAGCACTATGTTGTCTATCTCATCTCATCTCCTGTAGCAGCCCGCTGGCTAAGTACTCATTCGCACACATTGTGTCAGGCGTCACTCGTTAGACAGGCAAAAACGCGTGTCTTTCCGCTTGTTTTGAATGCCTGCGGCAAAAAGTTGAGTCCGATCCAACTTTTGGAGATAAGCAACCTGACAACCTGCTGTGGACAATAATGTTGTAAACATTTTTTAAACGCTATGAAGGTAAAAATAAAGTTTATTTGTTTGTTTGTACATTCCATTTGTTAAATCCACGTTAATATGTTTGTATGTTAACAATTTGTCATGCAACGAAACCCAAGCACTGAACTGCCCGAGGATTTTTAGTAACAACAGGTGACTGTGTCCTGCAACAACAAAGCAGTCGCTTCATCGCCTTTTATTTTCTCTCTTTTTCGTGAAATAAAGCTTCCTTCAAGTGCGGTCGGAAATGTGGGTTTCCCCCGCCACTGCCATCAAAGCTTTGAATATTCTCTGTTAAAAAGCAGGTACAGCCCTAGCTTTGATACACAATACTTGTTAATAGGTTACATACATTTTTATGGAATTTGTTGACAATAGGAAATATATAGAATATTGCCATCCTTATTCTTTAACTTCCACAGAAAAACCTCCCTTTTAAAATTCTGCCGACCCACCTCGAGCTCAGAATCACTGGATTCAGGCTGGCTGGCGCCTCCTGTCAGGAAGGGCAACATGGGCTGGCCCATCTTCGCCATGCGAGAGATCAACTTGGCTTTAGTGGCGTCTGGATTCTGAAGTTTGAAAAAGAAAGCTTCCATCAATACAGCAGCAAAATAACTGAATACAATTCGTTTCAGGATTGGCTTACACTATTTGTCCATCCAGTTAACAGTAATCTCCGTACTTGGATGCACTAATACCAATTTTGAGATCTCATTCATTTTAACTGTGACTTTTTACATAGTACAATCATACGTCTTTGTATTTGCATTGTTACTTTAAAATTCACTTTTTATAAATGGGGTTTCTTTAATGTGTTTTAGATTTTTAATCATTCTTAACTTATTTGAATGAAATAATTTTATACATTTATTTCCCAATTACGCCTGCATACTGGTGTGTTGATATTGAAATATTTATTTGTACTTGTAAATGAGATCTTGATCTCAATGTGATTTCCAGATTAAAATCAATTGATTAAATCAAGTATATATATATATATAATATCAAAGAACGTAGTTAATAAGAAGAAAAAAATGAGCAGCGAGCGTGCTTACTGCCAACTGTTCGCTGAGTGAGTTTGACTTTGCACGAAGTGGTGGCTCCCTGCAAAAAAAACAAACACAAAAGAAGGTCACAGACAAACCATCTTACAAGACACACGAGTTAAGGATAACGCTGTTGACTTTTTCCTGAGGCCTAAATCTCACCCTGGTCTGCCTGGACTGGAGGCGGCCAGCTGTACCAGAGGATCTGAGGCCACACTCTCCACACTGGAAGCTGGGGAGGGAATAGGGGAGGGAGCAGCAGAGCCTCTGGAGCTGGTACTGGTACTAACAGACCCATTGTCCTTGGAAAACTTCACCTTTAGCAAAAGAAAGCAAAGAAAAGTCCGTTCACACTTCATCAACACTACTGCTAAGGAAAAACTCATTTCACATACGTGAAGAAGATTTAGGAGAACATGATGAATTACACAGTAGCATTTAATAAATTGAGGAGAGAATTTAGGCAGGCGGTACAGTTTAACGGTGATGTGTTTTGTGTTGCTAACTCTCTGAATTTCCTGTCTGAAGTCAGAATTTAAACTCATGCGGTAGGCGTTATGTTTAGCTGAACCTTTAAAAAAAAAGTAAACAAAGATATTTCGGGCACCCAAATATCTCAAGACAGACAAAATGTGTTTACTTTCTCTATGGCAGGGGTCTTCATTGTTTTTTAAGGGAAGGACCCCTTAAAGGCAAATTCTGGCCAATTTTTACATTAATCTTGATCGCTATGCGTGTACTTTTGACTGAAAACAAACAACGACCCAAATCGGGGCCCTTACGCGACAACAAGATGCGTTTTCAACTCAGACATTGTTTTAATTCGCTAAGCTAGTTTACAAATAGGCGTATATACAGTACAGGCCAAAAGTTTGGACACACTTTCTCATTCAATGCGTTTCCTTTTTATTTTCATGACTATTTACATTGTAGATTCTCACTGAAGGCATCAAAACTATGAATGAACACATATGGAATTATGTAGTTAACAAAAAAGTGTGAAATAACTGAAAACATGTCTTATATTTTAGATTCTTTAAAGTAGCCACCCTTTGCTTTTTTATTAATAAGGGACACAATTCCACTAATTAACCCTGACAAAGCACACCTGTGAAGTGAAAACCATTTCAGGTGACTACCTCATGAAGCTCATTGAGAGAACACCAAGGGTTTGCAGAGTTACCAAAAAAGCAAAGGGTGGCTACTTTGAATAATCTAAAATATAAGACATGTTTTCAGTTATTTTTACACTTTTCTGTTAAGTACATAATTCCATATGTGTTCATTCATAGTTTTGATGCCTTCAGTGAGAATCTACAATGTAAATAGTCATGAAAATAAAGAAACACATTCAATGAGAAGGTGTGTCCAAACTTTTGGCCTGTACTGTATATTGGTTAATAATATGTTGGATTCATGTTAAGACATTTTCATTTTTGAAAAAAAACTTTCAAAAAATTAACAATACTTTGGTGGCCCACCCTGCAGTGACTCTGAGGAACCCCCCCTCCTCCCCCCTAGCTCTGTTGAAGATATCTGCTCTATGGCCTTGGCAGGATGAGGCAGCACTGTCTTATCATACAGCTGCTACATCTCCCGTCCCTCCCGTCCACGGAGACACAGAGGCGAAGTGCTGCTCTGCCTGGAAATTTTATGAGGTTATGTTTGCCCCTGACCTGAATGAGACCTGAGGTACTACTATCTCAATTTAAATAGCATGAGTTTGTAAGCTGGAAACTCCACCACATATACAAGCAACTAGGAGTAAAGGGGCCATATCAGAAGTTGCAGTTACTTAACCACAGACATAACTTAAGTGTTCAATGTGACTGGAATGTTTAATTATTTTAGAAAAGGTCAAATACAAGAGCAGATGGATGCAGAAAATTGTTCAGTGGTTGTTACCCGTCGAAGCTCTGCTTCGAAAATAAGAGTGCTGTTAGCCGGGACACGGTTGGGGACGCCCTTGGATCCGTAAGCCTGGTTGGGTGGGATGACGATGAGACGACGGCCCGCCTTCTTCATCCCAAGCATCCCTTCCTCCCAGCCCTGCTCATACAGAGAAGGTAATAATACATAGTAATAATAATGTAATACATGTATGTAGTAATATATACCTCATCCTCAAATGCCTTTTTGTCTTTTATGCTGGTTTTTAACACCACACTTCATTTTGCAGTACCCTCATTCCCACTAAACCAACGTCTCACTAAGTATATAGGTATACAGGGTTTCTACAGGTTTCACCAAGTCAAATTTAAGACTTTTTAGGACCTTTTTAAAGACCATTATGAATGAAATTTAAGACCTAAATCACGAGATCAAAAACAAAGTCAGATGTCAGAGTCCGGAAACAATGTCTGAAACAATTCCCCAATTTCCTCATTGGCATTATAAGACTGGTGTCCAGATTGGCTGTAATAAGTTGCATGTTGGTCTCATTTGTGGTCGTAATACAGCAAATGATATTTGTACTAGCGATAGAAAGAACTACAACACCACAGAATAAACATAAAAAAAAACATTCTGAAGCGCTGTGGGAGCATTTCAACAAGCATTACAGGTAGCATTACATGGATATAGGAAAATTAAGACCCGTTTAAAATTATTTAAGACCTAGAACACAATACTTCGGCGAATTTAAGACTTTTTAAGGTCTAAAATTGATTTTGAAATTTTTGACTTTTTAAGACCCTGCGGAAACTCTGGTGTGTGTGTGTGTATATTTTTTTATCGTGAGATTAACGTTCTTTTTGGCCAAGCAAACTTTGTAGTTTTTACTACTAGTAACGTTAGAAAAACTACAACACCACACCGGATCTAGCTAGACTGGAAACAAAACAACAGGACTGCCACACACACTTGTTTGGGCTTTGCGAGCCGGCCAAAGAGTAGTAGGCTAACGTTACGTTTTGAGTGGATGGCGAGCATGAGACGCCAAAATGGATGCCAATAAGATTCTGAATGGAAAGTTTATTTTTAAAAAGTTGACAAATAGTTCCATTGACAAGACCAAAGTGATCTGTGCGTTTTGTCATTGTGAACTGAGCTATCGTTGCAGCACGTCCAGTCTGAAATACCTCTTGGCCAAGCACACAGCTGATGCTAATTCTCCACCCCTTCGTCAAAGCCAGGCGACAAAAGCACAAAGCAAGCCAATCCACTTTTCCATGTTGATAAGAGCATTAAAATGAGAAAAAAAATAAAAGTGCAGCTTCACAGTTGAACAGCAAAAAAAATGTCCCACGTACCATCCCGGTCGGGACCGGACAAGTGTGAGGCAGTGTGCACCGTGTGCAAAGCTGGCACATATGTTTCAGTGTCTTTATTATTTATCTTATTACATTGAAAAGGTATTAAGAGATATTTTGTTGAAGCTGGATTTTATAACACAGAAGAGGTCATATTTAGAACATTATTTCATTTTATTTATTTATTTATTTAAAGAGCGCTATTATTTTGTTACACATTTTATTACAGAAGTTATTTTTGCACCGTTGAGGCATAATAAAGCATGTTCATTAACCTCTGAGGAGCCGGTCTGGATTTTCTATTCTAATTTAAATATATGTTCTGTGTGTGTGTGTAGCATGAAGGGAATACAACTTTATATTACATTGTGCAGTCAGTCCTGTGTTGTAAAATGACAAAAACCTTGTAAAATATCATAATAAATAAGCTAGTTTATTCCAAAAAAATGTTTCCCCATTAGATCAATCATTAGTAGAAGAGCAAATGCAGTAGAGTCAATAAGAAAGCAGACATACAGTTCATAGTTTTCTGAACAATTTAAAATGTTGCTGAGCAGAATGATCACCATATCTACATCAATTATTTCTCAAAATGTCTTTCTTGCTTGTCCTTTGATAGACCAACATATGATTTCCACACAACAACAATTAAGACATGTTGCAACGTTCAGTATTTCAGCATCACGAGGCCTAACGAGACACATGGGATACTGTACCACCTGACTGATTATGTTTAAATCAGAACATCCAAACATAATCTGGTGGTAAAGTACAAACTTAAAAAATATTTTTAAATAGAAACGTCATGCAATACTCATAAAAAAAAAGTAAGATACCTGAATAAAAAAAATAAAAGATACAGAAAGATTAAAATTAAATATAGCAATAAAAGGTAGAAGTAGAAAAAAAAATTCAATAAGAATATGTTCAAAAACTACAGTGATTGGTGGCCGGGTTGGATCAGTGGGTAGAGCAGGCGCACATAAACATAGAGGTTTATGCCTTCACACAGAGGTCCAGGGTTCGAATCCGACCTGTGACGAGTTCCTGCATGTCTTCCCCCTCTCTCTCTCCCCTCTCTCACCTAGCTGTCCCATCCATTAAAAAGGCGGAAAAGCCCAAAAAATAATCTAAAAAAAAGTAGAGTATGTTTTTACTCACTTTGATCACTTTTCCAGCTCCAATTTTCAGTCGCAGCAACTTGTCCTTGTTCTGGTTGGAGTCAAACATCTGAAAGGATGTTTAAGATTCAGTGAGTTGTGTGCCATCAAAGTAGGGTCCAACATAATATTTTTCCCCCACAGGCCCCCCGGGCTAGTAGATCAGAGTTTCACTGGCCCCTTGTATAATTTTCCTGGCCCGGAAAAAAAACAAAAAAAAATGTAATGATTTATCCAAACAAACAAACAAAAAGCCTATTCTGCATCTACAAATATAAGTTCACTCGGTTTAGTTTTGGATTTGGCGGCCAGTACTGAAGGTCCACAGCATTGTGGTGGGTGCCGACGTTCGTTTGTTGATGTTAGCGGTCATTTCTGGGCTTATTTTACCTGATAGTGTGCACCGAACCGACTCGTGACTGTAATTAGGCACATACAATGACTGTCCAATCAATTTGCCCAACATGCTTTTTTAATGGCCTACTGCTTATGTCAACCCCTGCATCAAAGGAGTCACATGACAAAATGATTAAATTGAATAAATAATGATGAAAGTGTGTGACCTGTCCGATGGCGTGGTTCTGCAGGAGCCAGCCTGTGTACACCACCTCCAAAGAGTCTCCATTCTCCACCGCCTGGCCTTCACCAAGACTCAGATCCTGAACCACCACAGCATCCAGGGAGACTGCGCTGTTCGCTTTCGCCAAACACACCTGATGCACATAAAAGGAAAGAGGTCATCATCTAATAGACAACATAACTCATGTGATCTGGCAAAAGCTTGCATCTATTGTAGGTCAGAATCATACAGAAGTTTTGAAGATCAATCCTGATACTTATGGAACTTGTGCTGTCAACACCCTGCTACGTCCTGCAGTGCCCTGCAGTGGCCTGCTACGCCCTGCTATGCCATGAACTACTACTACAACAACTACTATTTCTAGTCATAGTTTAATTATCTTTATTGTGACTATAATTGCCACTGTTCATCAAACCCCCAACCAGCACCGTCAGACACCGCCTACCAAGAGCCTGGGTCTGTCCGAGGTTTCTGCCTAAAGAAGTTTTTCCTCGCCACTTTACTTAATGCTTGGTCTTGGGGGAATTACTGGAATTGTTGGGTCTCTGTAAATTATAGTGTGGGGTCTAGACCTACTCTATCTGTAAAGTGTCTTGAGATAACTCTTGTTATGATTTGATACTATAAATAAAATTGAACTGAACACAGACAGCCTATTTGCTTAGTTACTCAATAGTGGTGGGGAAAAAAAAACAAAAAAAAACCGATTATGCTCTTCTTTTTTTTTTTTAAACCAATGATTCACCTAAACATTCTGTGGTTATACGGTACCACCAAACAGCAACTACATCATAATCATAACAGACCGAAAGCACAAAATGCACGTTATGTACTTCTTTACAAATTAAATGTCAGACTGACTGACATGTGATGTGCATTCTTCTGAGAATTTTTTTTGTTTTTGTCTCATGATATATTGTCTCTAGAAGTGTATTATTCAACTTTTGTTTTTGTTAAAGAAGGAAAAGAAAATCAAAATTCTCAAGACTATCAAATTGCAATACTTGATACCAGAATCACAATAAATGAAAATCACAATACAAATCGAATCTGCACCTATATATTGTAAAAGAAGCGAATCCGGACAATAGCGTATCGCCCCAGCCCCATTACTCACTCAAGCATTAAATCCTCCTGCGTCACTCACCTCTTTACAAAAGTCTGATGCAGCTTTATCGGATTCAAACATCAGGGACCAGTTCTGCCGCTGCTCATCATAAAAAGTGAAGTAATTGTTCGGCTGTACCTGCAGGAGAGAAAGAACATGTGGTCAGGGACAAGACAAGGAACACATCAGAACAGCTCAAGGCCAGGAATTGTCTAAACTGTAAGTTGACTAATGTGATTTACATGTTTCCATGCCCCTGCAGCCTAGCATACGTTGGACAAACCAATCGACTCCTTAAACAACTAATGTCTGAGCATAAAACTGCCATCCGTACAGGCAATATGGACTAAGCAATTGCATAACATTATGCTGAAGCAAATCAAAGAATAAAAAAAAATGTTCATTCCATTATATGGGAATGGAAATTTTCCTTTAGCATTCTGGTAACACTAAAGCAGAGCTAAAATACATAGGATACAATCATAACAGAACTGTAAAGGAGGGGGCAGCTTAAACAGAGACAGATTTTACGATGTCACTGTTTAAGAAAGGCACAGCAGAGGGCACGGATGATTTCTTGTACCAATTTTTCTGGCTAGTGGGACCTAAACATGCAAGTATATTTCTGATGTAATGTGAGCCAACTAAAAGAGTAAAAATTTGAGTATTTCGTCCTCCTGGACTTTAAATCTGAGCTGTGCTACCTTTTACCTTTTTTTGGAACATGCTCATTGGATTCTTTATACCCGCATCAGAAACGTAACACACCTCTGTGCTGACCAGCTGTCTCCAGTGTTCACAGACATTTTTAACACCTCACTGGAGACATGTCACGTGCCAGCCTGCTTCAAGACCTCAACCATCATCCCTGTCCCTAAGAAGCCAAGGACCACAGGACTTAATGACTTCAGACCCGTCGCCCTGACCTCTGTGGTTATGAAGTCCTTTGAGCGCCTTGTGCTTTCACACCTCAAAGCCATTACCGACACCCTCCTGGACCCCCTGCAGTTTGCCTACAGAGCCAATAGGTCTGTAGATGATGCAGTCAACCTGGCCCTCCACTACCTCCTCCGGCACCTGGACTCTGTAGGAACTTACGCCAGGATCCTGTTTTTGGACTTCAGCTCTGCCTTCAAAACCATCATCCCGGCTCTGCTCCAGGAGAAGCTCTCCCAGCTTGGTGTGCCTGACTCCACCTGCAGGTGGATCACTGACTTTCTGTCTGACAGGAAGCAGCATGTCAAGCTGGGGAAACACGTCTCCAACTCACAGACCATCAGCACTGGATCCCCTCAGGGCTGTGTTCTTTCGCCTCTGCTCTTCTCCCTCTACACCAACAACTGCACCTCCAGTCATCAGTCCGTCAAGCTTCTGAAGTTCGCGGACGACACCTCCCTCATCGGACTCATCTCTGATGGAGACGAGTCCGCTTACAGGTCGGAGGCTGACCACCTGGTGAAGTGGTGCAACCAAAACAATTTAGATCTCAACGCTCTAAAGACAGTGGAGATGGTTGTGGACTTCAGGAAGAACCCAGCCCCCACCTGCCCCCCCATCACCCTCTGTGGCTCCACAATTGACACTGTGGAGTCTTTCCGCTTCCTGGGAACTACCATCTCCCAGGACCTCAAGTGGGAGCTGAACATCAGCTCCCTCGTCAAGAAAGCACAACAGAGGATGTACTTCCTGTGGCAGCTGAAGAAATTCAACCTGCCAAAGACAATGATGGTGCACTTCTACACAGCCATCATTGAGTCCATCCTCACATCCTCCATCACCATCTGGTACGCTGCTGCCACTGCCAAGGACAGGGGCAGACTGCAGCGTGTCATTCGGTCAGCTGAGAAGGTGATTGGCTGCAATCTGCCGCCGCTCCAGGACCTTTACGCCACCAGGACTCTGAAGCGTGCTGGAAAGATTGTGGCTGACCCCTCCCACCCCGGACACAAACTCTTTGAGCCCCTCCCATCTGGCAGGAGGCTGAGGTCCATCAGGACCAAAACCTCACGCCACATGAACAGCTTTTTTCCCCTCCGCCACTAGCCTTATTAACAAGGCCCGGAAACCACCGTGACTCTCCACCTGGCTCTTCATGCCACTGTTCTCTCTGCTCTAATGCTCTTTGCTCTTTATTTATCTATTTTATTTTATTTCTATCTTTATTTTTAATTTAATACATACTGTGTACATATACTTATATTGTTTATACCTATACTTATATTGTTTAATATTACATTTAGAGAATGTGTGATGTGCACCAACAACACCAAAACAAATTCCTTGTATGTGTCAAAAAACGTACTTGGCAATAAAACCCTTTCTGATTCTGATTCTCATCCTTTTTTCCAGGGCAGAGGGCTGGAAATTTCTTTGAACGGAACGGTAATGTCGCCAATGCCTTCAGAGGTCCTGTTGCTGTATTTAAATTTAATCCATTAATGCATCCATCCATTTGAAAATTCATCATCTTATAAACGGATTTGAATTAAACAATAAACATGTCTATACCTGTTCAAGTGACACGCTCAAGACTCCATAGGCTGATGCAGTCTTGAAAATATAATATCCCACATTATTCTGATTGTGAAGGATTAAAATTCTCACATATTAACATAAAGATGTATCACAGTACAGAGTATTGTACATAAGAGTAGGGTTAGTCCAAAGAGGACAAAGGCATTGGAGTAACCCTTTTAAATGTGTTAATTATCAGTGGCTGTATTGTATAGTGACAGTATATGTCAATACAACACAAAGATTATTTATTACAATTTGCTGTTGGTAGTATGTGATAAAGCTTTGGACTTTCTTCAGTTAGGAATAGGGATGTCACAAGAACCAATACTACTGACACCTTCCGTTTCTAAAATGACAAAACACCAACGATGCCCTTTTTTTGAAGCACCGTAGGCACCGTTAGCGACGATGCCAGTGTTAGCAGCATCGGTGCTGCGCCTCTTCCGGGACTGATGGGGGCAGTATACGATGCCTGGAAGTCTGGAATGTGTCACTATGACCATTAATTGCACTTTATTATGTTGTTCTATGCTCTATTGCACATATTTTGTATGTCTTGTTATGACATTTTTCAAATATTTTAATAAGGAAGTTCATGTTTCAAGTTAAAGTACATGGAATCTTAGAAAATCCTTTTTTTTTTTTACCGTAGTATCGAAATCGGCATCGAGAATCGTGTTATTTTACTGGTATTGGCACCGACTAATGAATTTTTGGTATCGTGACACCCATAGTTAGGAAACATTGTAAGACCTTAAAATGATTCAAGTGTGTTTTGTTACATTGTTAAGACTTCCCCGCCAGGTGCTAAGTGTGATATTACTCTAATGCATCACATTATCTTTCCAGATGTATTCAACATTCTTTACTTCTCCACTCACCGTGAAAACAAAGCCCACATGAATCTTGGCAGCGGTCACTTGCTTCTGTTGGCTCAAGTACAGAAGCAGCTTGTACTGCAGAAAAGAAGAGGTGCATTATTCATAAGAATCAAAAGTCACACCAATAATCTCAAACAAGTGACCAATTAGCAAACCTCAGACCTCTTTTGTTGTGTGGTTGCCCAGCACGGCGGCTCCCAGCTTTCCCTGCTTTGCATACTGTCCGTTAATACTGCACATGGGACAAAAGTGGCAGAAAAGCTTATCAGTCGACTTGATTTTGGGAGTCACGATAGTGACTTCATTTATGCAGTTTACTACGGGAATAATTATAAATCCACAGTTTTTAAGTTTAGCAAAAGAAATATTGTTTTTATCCTCTCTGATTTTTAATGTCGGCCTATGTCATTACAGTACTGTTGTGTAGTGTTATGTGTGTTCTTTTTTAAATCATCAAATAAATAAATTATTGTGGGAAGTCAGGAGTTGCAGCCCACAGACTTTTTTTTTTTTTACATAATACATGAAATAAGCGACTTAAGTACTCTAAACTTTTAATAATTCTTTTAAAATATATATATATATATATATATATATATATATAAAAAAAACAACAACTGGTTTCTCACTATCTGAAGGCTTGGACTGCTGTGGCCAATAACACTGCAGGAGCTCCAGGTGGTGGAGCTGGTTTCTGGGTAGCTGGCGCTGTAACGGGACAAAAGACTAATTAAGCTCAGCGTCCAGGTCATGTCTGAACCTGAAGCCACTGATGTCTCTATTCTGACTGTCTTACCTGAATTGGGGCTCTTTCTGGGCTGTTTCGGTGCTGTGTACTGGAAGGACTCGTTGCCCTGACTGCCTTCCTGGTCTAGTCCAAACAGGGAGGCCAACTTGGCCCTGCAAGGAGAACAAGTGCAATCATCATCTAGATATTAGTGAGGTTACGTTCTGTGCCAAGGCTTCGAAAGCGTGCGTCGAGAAACCCCGGAAGTTATCCGTGAAGCGCGTACCGAGGCCTGTATCGTTTTTAGACAAATGGCGCCATTGATGACATCCGAAGCCTCGCTGTCCGTCTGTACCACGTGACTGGTTTATGAAGTGGTACGAAACTACAATGTTTTATTACACATCCATGATCCACACAAGCACATTTACCACCCTCTGCCCAGTTAAACCACTGCCACTTTCCAGTTTTAGGATAGCCTACTAATATCGCCCCTCCTGCTGTTATATTATGACAAAAAGGATTGTTTTACACACTTTGGCTGTGGCTCAGAGGTAGAGTGGCTGTATGCTGTCCACTGCTCCTAATACTTAGGATGGGTTAAATGTTGTACCGGTAATAGAATTTCACTACATTGTACTGGGTGTATGTGATTGGTTAGATCCTTTGATTTTTGATAGCCGCATTCCTCTCAAGGAAATCCTTTTATTATAAAGGTTTAGGTGCAGCACCCGAGCCATTTTGGGCAGCACCTTGATGCGTGAATGAATGCGACTAAAAGACTTGTAGATTGTCTTTGAGCTTTTTCAGTGTTTTATCATCTGCCCTAGCTTTTCCAAAGTTTTACACACATATATGCTGATAATAATGCTGCAAAATGATGTGAAAAAAGAGACGCAAAGCTACCACAAACGGACTACAAAGAAAACAAAAATAACCACAAAGAGACAGAATCCCACAAAGACACAAAAGAAATGTATGGGGAAATTGCTTCTTTTTTTTATGCCCCGCTTGTCGAATAGGGGGGCACTACGGCAGTAAGTGGTTAGTGCACATTAACATTGTACTGACGAACCGTGCAACCCACTAGGCCTGGCAAACTCGATTCCTTTTTAGGATTCAGGTTATTCTGAGTCAATCACTAAACTGATCCGGGTTGTGCGAGTCACTTGAATCACTTGAGTCAGTATTGTTTGCTACATCCAAGGCGAGCTTTTGATTTGGATGAAATGCCATGTTTTCATTTAGAATCTTTTAATTTTATTTGAAAAAAATATCCATAAATATAAATGGTCTGAAAGAAAACCGAATATTCATTTAAAAATGACATGGAATTATATTTTTTAACTTTAATAGGACTGACAAATAAGAAAGCCATCTGGATCTGAACATTTACAATGACTTAAAATCTCTTAAATTAAATTAAATTAAATTAAATTCCATGCGCCCCTTTTTCATGTATGCACTGTATGCATTTAATGTTTTCAATGTGTATGTGCATCTTTATTTGAATAATAAAGTTTTGTGAAGTAAAAAAAAAAAAAAACATGAGTTGTCGGCGAGGCGAGCTTATAATGTTTCGGACTGTCTGCTCAACCTAATTGCATTTTTATATAGTACATTTATACACCAAACCTACAGTAGGCCTAGCTAGGCTACGTGCAGAACATTGTATGTTGTTTCAAAAGTGAAAGAATGGCTTTGTTGTTGATTTGCTATACCCTGAGCTCAAGGAGAAGCTGCACCCGCTCGCTGCTCGCTGATCTGAATCAGATCCACTCATGACAACGTAGCCGGCTGATTCAGTTGATTCGCGGGATTTACTGACTCCCGCGAGAACTCACGAGTCATCAACAACTCATGAGTCAGCGAGGGCTCGTGAGTTGTCGACAACTCATGAGTTGTCTGCGAGCCGAGCTGAGGCGAGCTTGTAATGTTTCGGACTGTCTGCTCAACCTAATTGCATTTAGCATACTACATGTATACACCAAACCTACAGTAGGCCTAGCTAGGCTACGTGCAGAACATTGTATGTTATTTCAGAAGTGAAAGAATAGCTTTTGTTGTTGATTTGCTTTACCCTGAGCTCGAGGAGAAGCTGCACCCGCTCGCTCGTCTGAATCAGATCCACTCATGACAACGTAGCCGGCTGATTCAGTTGATTCGCGGGATTTACTGACTCCCGCGAGAACTCACGAGTCATCAACAACTCATGAATCACCAACAACTCACGAGTCATCGAGGGCTCGTGAGTTCTCGAGTGAATCCCACGGTCTGCGAGCTTCCGGCCCTGAGTCTGCGGGTCGGGACTGTCTCTCTGCTCACTCAGGCGCTTGAGTTGACTTGTGGAGTTGCTGTTAACTACGAAATTGTAAGTTATAAAGCTTTTTGCAGCTAAGATGGCTAGGAATAGTAGAAGCTAATGTTGCAAGAGGTTTGTGTGTGCCGCTGTTATCATGTTAGATTGAATTGTAGTAGGACTCAACTGAACCGGGTTAATGATGCTAGAGACTCGTGATTTGTGAGTCAATTTAAAGACTCGGGTTAAAGATCCGAGTGAATCACAACTCAAACAGGTCTACAACCCACACACGCTCCGAACCGAGACAAACAAACCGAGCGGTTTGGATGTTTTTTCATGAACCGTACCACCCCTACTAAGCAGGTGAAGGCAAATAATAGAAGAGGTACAACAGTCTGGTAAGTTCAGAAAATGACATCACTTTGCTGTAATGCAGCCTTTAAAACGTACAATATGTAAATTTCTGCCGCTAGGGGTCTCTCAACCAAAACAATGGATGGTAAAACTGGACTTTTGATGACGTTGGGAAGTTGCGTGGAATTATGGGAGTTTTTAGTGTTAAACACTGCCGGTTAGAATGCATCAGTTCACGGACAAGGTTACCCATTCAAGTTTATTCACGTTACGTTTATTCATGTTATTCTAATAAAATAGCTGCAGTTTCCCCCAACATAATTACGTTTTTCTTGATTAGATTTTTTATTTGTAGCTGATAGATAGATAGATAGATAGATAGATAGATAGATAGATAGATAGATAGATAGATAGATATTTATTTATTTAACATATCAATGTCACCTTTTGGATGGTTTCAACACCGGGCGGACGGGGTTTGTTGTAACGCTAGCTAGCTACTAAACGAGGCTGATGTTGCGTTCCAGGCAACCCGTTACTCGTGTTTTCACAACCTTCTACTCGTGAAAGAACCCTGGAGCGGCAGTCAAACCCGTAATTTACTACTCGTGAACTCGTACCAGATCGTTGTACTCCCAGTTACAGTTTTTGACGTCACACACACACAAACAACAATTTGATGCTGTACAGACGCCGTTTATTAACAGTGATAAGTAGAAATGAAATAGACAACATAAAGTAACCTAGATAGCTAACGTCAACGTTAGGTAGCCACTATCTAACGCTAGCTAGAAGGGTTTGTGGTGACTTTGCCTGGAACGCTACCAAGTCGTGAGTCGTGACTTGAAGTCGTAACTTACGGGCTAAAAACTGTGTCTGGAACGCAGCATGAGAGACGGGTGTGGGTGGGGATTGTCACGGAAATCTCCGCGATAGCGAGACAGGACGTTCGATGCCTGTTGTGCAGCAGCAGAACATCTCCCAGCTGCCCGGAATTATCTCCCCTTCACTTTTCAGTAATCTTAACTTTTCGTTTTGTTGCTTAACCCCTTTTGTCTGGTTAATTTAGCTAACGGCGTAAAGACATCTAAACGCGAAGGGGGGGAGAAATTCGGCAGGGAGGAGATTTTCGGCACATACACCGGTAGCGCTACGGAGATGTAGCAAGCTACCGCTATGGATGGCCGCGGTTGTGACTCGATGCTGGGTCTGATATGGTCGGTTTCCCGACGTTTAATTAAACTGCCGTTAGCGTTGTAAGCACCAGGCACTGGAGATAAGTTCTGGCCGGTGGGGTGCTGTAATGAAAGTAGCTGGCTGATAGCTGACTGTGGGCTAACGGTAACTAGCTAGCTATATGTCCCGGGGCTGTTGTCAGCTGTCATCCCGCATGAGTCTCTGCGCCGGGGGGGAGTGAGGCAGACAGACCGGGGTGTGCTAGCTGGCTAAATTAGCATTAGATTAATCGTCTATCTATACAGCTAATGTTAACGTTACTAGTGAAGTTATTCGTGGGTTATCCCAGTCCTGTTAACTGTGGTCGAAACAGATAAAAAATAACTTTATTAGCGTGTTGAACGATGTTGTAACCTCATAATGTTACCCACAAAGCATTAGCATCAACGTTAGCTACTTGTCAACCAGCACATTGTAGTAACGTTAAGCTGGTATCGATATTGAACTTTCAAAATAAATAAGGTCTCTGTTGTATTACTGTGATAAAAAAGTGGGATGTAATTAATCACAAAAAGATGCTGTATGGAGAAAAAAAAACAGTATTATGGTTACAAGTATTTTTTTTCTGTGACATTGTATGATTCACAATTACTCCTGAACGTATCATCTTGGTGCCAGTGTTCGGACGCAAGTTAGAGTAACTACACAGTGAAAGGTTAGATGAAGCCACTGACGGGCGACTAAAGGAAACGTCCCGTGTCTGAAAATAAAATAACAGATTTCTCTGGGTTTGACATTTGGTGGAAACATTTGGGATACTGTAAGAACACAACTCATAAAAATATATAACATAGGTATGGTTGTTTTAGACATTTTAAAGCAGAAATGTTACATATTGTACCTTTAAAACCAGGAAATGACAACACTTATGCCATATTACGATATCCAAACATCTAAGACGATATCTAGTCTCATATCATGATCGATATATTGCCCAGCTCTCAGTCAGGCTAGTTCCTATTCAAGGGTAAAGCTGCTTATACTGTACAAGCCTTTCATCTGCAATCCAGTTATTTTAGCTGCCTGCCACACTTGGAAAGCTCTAACCAACATTTTTATCCACATGAAGGTTTAAAAGTCAAGTACACAATGGGCTAACATAATGCACATTCTGCACAAACTTGCTAAAAAAAAAAACTGGGCTGTATCTTTTCTTCGGTTCTTTCCACATTAAATTATTCGATCAAATGTTTTTTTTATTGATAAACAATGGATTAGGGCTGGGCAACAATATATCGATATTATATCAACATCGACATATGAGGCTAGATATCGTCTTAAATTTTGGATATTGTAATGATGTGACGCAAGTGTTGTCTTTTCCTGGTGTTAAAAGGGTGCACAACAATAAAGTGACTTACTAGCGGTTTTATTATTTGCCTTTACCCACTTAGTCATTGTACCAACATTATTGGTAAATATTTATCAAAACTCTTGTTGTGTTAACATTTTGTGAAAGCACCAATTTGGTCAAAAAATATTGTGATATTTGATTTTCTCTATATGGCCCAGCTCTACAATTATTCAATATTACAGTGTCAGAAAGGGATTAAAAAGTCCATCACAATTTCCCAGAGCCCAAGGTGATGTGCTGAAATTGCTTTATGTGTCTGACCAAAAGTCTAAAATCCAAAAGTTATAAAGCTTTTTGCAGCTAAGATGGCTAGGAATAGTAGAAGCTAATGTTGCAAGAGGTTTGTGTGTGCCGCTGTTATCATGTTAGATTGAATTGTAGTAGGACTCAACTGAACCGGGTTAATGATGCTAGAGACTCGTGATTTGTGAGTCAATTTAAAGACTCGGGTTAAAGATCCGAGTGAATCACAACTCAAACAGGTCTACAACCCACACACGCTCCGAACCGAGACAAACAAACCGAGCGGTTTGGATGTTTTTTCATGAACCGTACCACCCCCTACTAAGCAGGTGAAGGCAAATAATAGAAGAGGTACAACAGTCTGGTAAGTTCAGAAAATGACATCACTTTGCTGTAATGCAGCCTTTAAAACGTACAATATGTAAATTTCTGCCGCTAGGGAGTCTCTCAACCAAAACAATGGATGGTAAAACTGGACTTTTGATGACGTTGGGAAGTTGCGTGGAATTATGGGAGTTTTTAGTGTTAAACACTGCCGGTTAGAATGCATCAGTTCACGGACAAGGTTACCCATTCAAGTTTATTCACGTTACGTTTATTCATGTTATTCTAATAAAATAGCTGCAGTTTCCCCAACATAATTACGTTTTTCTTGATTAGATTTTTATTTGTAGCTGATAGATAGATAGATAGATAGATAGATAGATAGATAGATAGATAGATAGATAGATATTTATTTATTTAACATATCAATGTCACCTTTTGGATGGTTTCAACACCGGGGCGGACGGGGTTTGTTGTAACGCTAGCTAGCTACTAAACGAGGCTGATGTTGCGTTCCAGGCAACCCGTTACTCGTGTTTTCACAACCTTCTACTCGTGAAAGAACCCTGGAACGGCAGTCAAACCCGTAATTTACTACTCGTGAACTCGTACCAGATCGTTGTACTCCCAGTTACAGTTTTTGACGTCACACACACACAAACAACAATTTGATGCTGTACAGACGCCGTTTATTAACAGTGATAAGTAGAAATGAATAGACAACATAAAGTAACCTAGATAGCTAACGTCAACGTTAGGTAGCCACTATCTAACGCTAGCTAGAAGGGTTTGTGGTGACTTTGCCTGGAACGCTACCAAGTCGTGAGTCGTGACTTGAAGTCGTAACTTACGGGCTAAAAACTGTGTCTGGAACGCAGCATGAGAGACGGGTGTGGGTGGGGATTGTCACGGAAATCTCCGCGATAGCGAGACAGGACGTTCGATGCCTGTTGTGCAGCAGCAGAACATCTCCCAGCTGCCCGGAATTATCTCCCCTTCACTTTTCAGTAATCTTAACTTTTCGTTTTGTTGCTTAACCCCTTTTGTCTGGTTAATTTAGCTAACGGCGTAAAGACATCTAAACGCGAAGGGGGGGAGAAATTCGGCAGGGAGGAGATTTTCGGCACATACACCGGTAGCGCTACGGAGATGTAGCAAGCTACCGCTATGTATGGCCGCTGTTGTGACTCGATGCTGGGTCTGATATGGTCGGTTTCCCGACGTTTAATTAAACTGCCGTTAGCGTTGTAAGCACCAGGCACTGGAGATAAGTTCTGGCCGGTGGGGTGCTGTAATGAAAGTAGCTGGCTGATAGCTGACTGTGGGCTAACGGTAACTAGCTAGCTATATGTCCCGGGGCTGTTGTCAGCTGTCATCCCGCATGAGTCTCTCTGCGCCGGGGGAGTGAGGCAGACAGACCGGGGTGTGCTAGCTGGCTAAATTAGCATTAGATTAATCGTCTATCTATACAGCTAATGTTAACGTTACTAGTGAAGTTATTCGTGGGTTATCCCAGTCCTGTTAACTGTGGTCGAAACAGATAAAAATAACTTTATTAGCGTGTTGAACGATGTTGTAACCTCATAATGTTACCCACAAAGCATTAGCATCAACGTTAGCTACTTGTCAACCAGCACATTGTAGTAACGTTAAGCTGGTATCGATATTGAACTTTCAAAATAAATAAGGTCTCTGTTGTATTACTGTGATAAAAAGTGGGATGTAATTAATCACAAAAAGATGCTGTATGGAGAAAAAAAAAAAAAACAGTATTATGGTTACAAGTATTTTTTTTCTGTGACATTGTATGATTCACAATTACTCCTGAACGTATCATCTTGGTGCCAGTGTTCGGACGCAAGTTAGAGTAACTACACAGTGAAAGGTTAGATGAAGCCACTGACGGGCGACTAAAGGAAACGTCCCGTGTCTGAAAATAAAATAACAGATTTCTCTGGGTTTGACATTTGGTGGAAACATTTGGGATACTGTAAGAACACAACTCATAAAAATATATAACATAGGTATGGTTGTTTTAGACATTTTAAAGCAGAAATGTTACATATTGTACCTTTAAAACCAGGAAATGACAACACTTATGCCATATTACGATATCCAAACATCTAAGACGATATCTAGTCTCATATCATGATCGATATATTGCCCAGCTCTCAGTCAGGCTAGTTCCTATTCAAGGGTAAAGCTGCTTATACTGTACAAGCCTTTCATCTGCAATCCAGTTATTTTAGCTGCCTGCCACACTTGGAAAGCTCTAACCAACATTTTTATCCACATGAAGGTTTAAAAGTCAAGTACACAATGGGCTAACATAATGCACATTCTGCACAAACTTGCTAAAAAAAAAAACTGGGCTGTATCTTTTCTTCGGTTCTTTCCACATTAAATTATTCGATCAAATGTTTTTTTTATTGATAAACAATGGATTAGGCTGGGCAACAATATATCGATATTATATCAACATCGACATATGAGGCTAGATATCGTCTTAAATTTTGGATATTGTAATGATGTGACGCAAGTGTTGTCTTTTCCTGGTGTTAAAAGGGTGCACAACAATAAAGTGACTTACTAGCGGTTTTATTATTTGCCTTTACCCACTTAGTCATTGTACCAACATTATTGGTAAATATTTATCAAAACTCTTGTTGTGTTAACATTTTGTGAAAGCACCAATTTGGTCAAAAATATTGTGATATTTGATTTTCTCTATATGGCCCAGCTCTACAATTATTCAATATTACAGTGTCAGAAAGGGATTAAAAAAGTCCATCACAATTTCCCAGAGCCCAAGGTGATGTGCTGAAATTGCTTTATGTGTCTGACCAAAAGTCTAAAATCCAAAAGATTATTAAAATCTCATTTGGCAAAAATAAAGAAAATAAAAACTTAACTCGCAGTGCACAGACCAGCTTTATCTGGAGCTTTCTACCTCATATCATGGTTTACCTAAGCAGATTCAGGTTGATCAGTTATCATGGTGCTACATGACAACCTCAATGACAACTGAGCAAACAAAAAAAATTGCTTGAAAGTTCATTCTAGTGGTTTACCAAAACTCTTTTTAACTCTACTAACTTAGTTATTTTACAGGAGCTTTCAACAGCATCTCATGATCTTTCTCAGTGAATGAAGGTTGCTCAGGATTTTTGAGGCTGCCCTGGCTCCAGAAAAAAAATTGCCAAAATAAATCTTAACTCAATGTCCACATACTAGCTTTTCTCCCTCAACTGATTCCCAGGTCATCCTCATTTTTTATGTCATTTTGCACTGACCTTAAAATTGAGAAGCAACGTTGCGGAAACAATTAGACCATTACTACATCAATACATACTGCAACATCATTACAACAGCTACCCCAATCATAGGCACCGATGTCATTATTTGCAACAGTCAGGATCAACAAAAGACCAACAATTTCCGCAAAAGTTTCTGTGGTTTTAAAACAAAGACAAGCCAAGCTAACTCGTACTGACCCCTGGAACTCCTTCCACTGGTATTCATTGGTATCTCCCAGAACAGACATGTTGAAAGCCTTGAGGCCCTCATCTCCGATGGCAAGGAACTGGGATGAGAAGGGGCAGTCCGTTTGCATGTGTGAGTCAAACTCCTACAAGTGCACGTTCCAACGCTTCTTTCCCAGGCTACCCCTGATCTTTCATTCTTCGGTTCAGTCACACCACCATGGTAGATTCAACAGCATAGTAGAGGAAGAAACTGCGGAGCTTCGAGTTAGTGCTGAGCAGCGATGGGCTGTGGCAAAAGGCTTCACCTTCCTCCTCTAACAGGCAGCATGTGATGGGAATTAGCCGCCATAACACTCCCCCCCTCTGAAAACATGCACTACACTGGCTGCTTATTCCACCAGCTCATAAACACTGTGCTGCTATCACAAAATGGCCATGCAGTGCCAAAGAGAATGCGGCAAAGCTGTAACTAAAAGTCTCATAATTGAGAGGCAAGGTATATTAATAGTAAGTTAGTCTGACTGTCTCATAACCAAAAGGGTCACAGTTTGGACTCCTGAAACATCTCAATTAGTGGTCAAAATCACAACCTCCATTGTAAGTAAATTTCAGTTACAAAATGGACATAAACAATGAAAAAACATAACCTATGCATGTAAAACTGTATTCTTCATTCTCTAGGACAATATGGGAGTACTTTGAGATAGCTCTAAAACACTGTGTTTGATAATATGAGTTTGGTTTATCAGATGAAAAGACTCAAAAGAGTTGTGAGGTTATAACATTTCCATTGGTAACTTAGCTAGTCACAACATTAAGTCATTGTCTGCCCAACAGGAACCAGTTAGCTAAGTAGCTTAAACGTGTAATCAAATTTCGTGTATGACCTGAACATACCAGACACTCAGTAGAAGAAGCTCCATGCATATTTTTAAAAATAGTCTTTGGCTGCAAGGTCAGTGGGGATATGAAGGCATATGATGTGACGATAACTCATCAGACCAGCAGTGGGGCCACCAGAGATAACGTTACAGTCGACATGAAATCAGCGGAATTGTATTTAATAGAACTTTCTACAATGCTCTATGAACTCGTCACTGGTTAGTTCTCTTAAAGATGTAATCTTTATAAAACTCTGCTGCTAACTTTTACATGGTAAAACTAGTCATGAAATGGCTTTTCGTTGAACGTAACGCTCTCTTGGAGATACAAAATAAATAAAAAAAGTCTCATTAAATATTTATCAGTGTAATAACGTTAATGATTAACTTAAGTTACATAAGTTACCAGACAGGAACTTCATAATTATCTGAGGTAATTTTCTAATTCGATACACATGTTCTTCTGAAATAACTCAATTTATATTCTTTTATAAGTGGTTCCTTGGTATTTTGGTGGTAGAAAAAGTATGCACACATCAAATTTAAAAAAAAATTCAGTTATGTGCTTCATGGTGAAACATGTAACATTAAGCCGAATAAGAGAAAAGCTTTTAAATGCCTGGGCTTCAAGTTATTCTCTAAAAGGTCGCACTACATTGCCACATTTCAAATTAAATTTGGCTCGTATACGACAATAGCTAACGTTAACCGTGGCTAAATGGTGGTAACGTTAAGCTAGTTAGCTCACAGGCTAGGGGCATTAGCTTGGTGGAAACAAACAAACACACTCACCCTCCTGTGGGAGACAAGAAGTCCCCCTCTTCATCGTCCCCGCCAAACATCTTTTGAATGTGAAGCCTTGTTCTTATTAAATAAAACAAGTGCACAAATGAGTATCTTATGAGTTAGCTAGTTTGTTGTAATGTGACTTCCCCTTCCTGTTAGTGGTACAATCAGCTGACTTTCCACCTGATCTGAATTCAATTAGCTCCAGCTACCACTGGAGAGCGCCAACGGCTAATACAGAATTTCAAAATGAACCCCAAACGCAGTTGCTTTTGCTTTTTTTTTTTAAACAGGATTAAGGTAAGACGGCAGCACAGGACAGGCACAGGGTCATCATTAGTTTCAGTTGAAAAGGCTACTCAGCCATTAAGTATGCACACTGACTGTCAGGGGATGCTGCCCTGTAGTCAACCCTGACCTTTGACCCCACAGAAGGGTTTACATTCTATTGTTTAGAGTAGGAGAGGACTTTGTATAGAATAATTGCATAAATGTGGCATGAACAAGAAAAAATAAATAATAGGCTAACACTAACTAAATAACTAAGAAGCAAATTCTATTGGAAACCACATTTGGTAGAAGGAGATGGGGGGGGGTGTCCTCATAACTACTACTCCTAATAAGGTCATGGAAGTTCAATTCAAAATTCAACATTAAATCTATCATCGTCTCAAGATGTGTGGATGTAGATAACTCCTGCTTGTTTGTGTAAACGTTCATAAAAACAGATTAAAAAAATGTGCATGTTTTAATGCCACTATTCGTTTCTCACAGTGGTTACTATAAGACAATATATGTATTTAGAATATATTATCACTGTCTTTATTCATGTTTCTATTAATATATACATATCATTTTATATAAATATTATAGCGTTAAAAATGTCATCAGCCTATTATATACCTAAAGTAATATGTGCAGCTTATTTATTAAATTCTAAAAAGAAAAAGAAAAGAAAAAAGGATTAAGTTCTGAGTATAGAATAAATAAGGGTCTCATTATTAGGCTGAGGTGACAGTGGAACCTATAAAGAAAAGTCAGTCATCTGTTATATGTATCATTGTGTTAACAAGTACTAGGCTATATAAAGTAACAGTATAATAAGAGCCATCCCTCATATTGCGAAATGAATACCTTGAATTCCCAAGAAAAGCTCTGGGTATTTAAGGAAATTATAAAAAATAGTGTCATTGTAAAATAATATGGCATGCCGTATAGGACAGACAGATTTGTCTCAATCTAAGTTCCAATCTAAAGAGATTCTTTTCATGGTCTTCAAAAACATACAGTGGAGCCCATCTAAAGCTTTCTCAAACGTTTTTCAAATCTGAGTCTGTGGCATCACGTAATATAAACTTTGTATGGCGTATATAACAGAAAGTGTTGGTGATCCCACCAACCTGTTATCAAATGTTTTCCTATCATCACTGCAGAAATAGATCTCATCACATTCACATAACACACTGCCATGTTTTCAACAATCAATGTTAATTAAGTCTAAGGCTCATGCCTTCCTTCTTCGCCAAGTTCATTAAAAGAGCTACATTGTTTGGCTGAACTCCAAATAGCATCTTGATCCGTCACATTGTGTCAGTCCTGGCAACACATTAATACAATCTAATCTGATGTGTGACATGAGCTGTGCAAGTTGTTGGTGTGTGACTTGGACTCGTCCCCTCCTGCCCTCATCTTTTTCAATATATTGTTCCGATATTTTTCACCTTCAAGTTGGTCCTGAGCAAATTGTAATTCTAATATTTTCCTGTCCTTGGCCCTGAGAATCTGTTGACATGCAGCACATTCAGCATCACGCTCATTAGGAGGATGAGCAGCACCTTGCATGGTAGCCTATGCCATCAGTGTATGAATGTGTGTGTGAATGGGTGAATGCAGGGTGTGATTTGTGAAAACAAAACATGCAAGAATTAAATCCCCCGTGCAATACCATGGAAATAGAGCAACTTGGCCAGGCATGCCAAACACCTAAATATGCACTTCAATATTCAATGGAAAACACAACGCTTTCAAGCCAGAGAGCGGAGTTCACAAAACAAAATATTTTCAACTAGGAAACGCTCGGGAGTGTTTTAATCCAAACAACAATCTTTTTCCTAAACTTAACTTGTCGTTTTGGTGCCTAAACTTAACTGTCATCGCTGTATGACGCTCACTTTTTCTAGCTAAACTCCACTACACGGCCCCTGAAAGGACCGCCATCTGGCAGTGCCTGCAGCCGGCTCACAGTCACCTATTGGCGGCTAAACAACTGCCGCTGGTAGCCGGCGTCCCGGAGCTCTGTAGCGGCTAAATACAACCAGCAACTGCCGCTCAGATGTTATCGTTCTATGGCACTATGGACTGTTCACGTTACAGCGCTTTACTTAGTTTAAAATCCTTCTATTTCAGGTATATAATATATGGTCTATTGGTGAAGTAGCATTGGTCACATTGAGGAGGGGCGGGATACATTTAGTCAATAAAAATAATTAAGCAGAGGCAGGGATATGTAGACTAGAAAGGTGGAAATCCCATGCATCCCCCGCCCCGACAAATCGCACCATGGGTGAATGTACGTAAAGCACGTATTTGCACGACTTTGTGGAGTGGTCTGGTAAGAATCACCTGCTGCTGAACGTGGATAAGACCAGAGAGATGGTTATTGACTTCAGGAGGAAGGGAACGGCTCCGCAGCCCCTTTGCATCCTGGGAGGAGATGTGGACATGGTTGAGGAGTACAGATACCTGAACCTGATAGGCTGAACTGGAAAATCAACAGCACAGCTGTTTTACAAGAAGGGGATGAGCCGACTCTATTTCCTGAGGAAGCTGAGATCCTTCAACGTGTGCAGCAGAATGTTGGAGATGTTCTACCAGTCCGTTGTGGCCAGCATCTGTTCTCCTCCGCCATCTGCTGGAGGCAGCAGCATCGGAGCCAGCGACACAAACAGACTGAACAAACTGATCAGGAAGGCTGGCTCCGTTATTGGCTGCAAACAGGACACTTTTGAAACTGCGGTGGAGAAGAGGTCACTGAACAAACTGTTATCTATCATGGATAACCCCGACCACCCTCTCCACCCCCCCACACTGGTCCAACAGAGGAGCACCTTCTCAGCTTCGATGTCGCACAGAACGCTACAAGAAATCATTCCTACCACAGGCAATACAACTTTTTAACACTTCATCACTGAGTGTTAGATAAAACTCATAGACATCACAAAACTGCACTAAGTGCAACTTGCGCAATAGATTTATCTACAGCTTTATCAATACAAGTTAAACAGTTGTACAGTTCTATCCTATTATTATTTCATGTATATTGTATCCTATTATTTCATGTATTTTCTGTATGTGTGCTGTGTGTCTGATATTTTGCTGCTGCAACACTGGAATTTCCATTTTTGGGATCAATAAAAATCTATCTATCTATCTATCTATCTATCTATCTATCTATCTATCTATCTATCTATCTATCTGTCTATCTATCTGTCTATCTATCTATGTATTGTGAAGCACTTTGAGTGAATGCTAAGACTAGAAAAGCTCTATATAAATGCACTCCATTTACCATTTAGCCTGGAAATGTAGCTGTATCACAGAAACAGCCATCTGATAGGTCAAGCAGATATCATCCCTCCTTTGGCTGCCACTCTCTTCAGTTTTCAGCTGCCAATGACTGGAATGAATTACAAAAAAAACCCTAAAACTTGAAACACTTCTTCCATTCGTTGATTTTAAAGTGCTGCTGTCTGGGCTCTTGTCCGATCGCTGCATGTGTTAACTCTTCCATCATTCATGCAGCATTGCACAAGTTCACTTTAATGTCTCTTATGCTCCATTGCAAAGTGGCACAGCCTTACCATCGACTGCTGTCATATTTCTTTAATGTCGGTTTAATTCTTCATTTGCACAAACTGTATACAGATTCTGTACTACACTCAGTATTTATATTAGATCCGTATTTTTCATAGACTCTTTGTTGTATGTTGTATGTCTGTCTTTGTTTTTATGTATTTAATGTGTAACTCTGTTGTCTCACACGTTTCATGCTTTGTCTTGGCTAGGTCGTCGTTGCAAACGAGAGTATGTGTTCTCAATCGGCTTACCTGGTTAAATAAAGGTTAAATAAAATAAATAAATAGGTAGTTACTGTAAGTCATGCTGCAGTTTGTTACTAACCACGCTAGTCATGTCCCTTCCATCCCTCGAAGCTCTCCCCCAGTCAACACATAGACACAGGACGATTAAATATAATCCATCTTTTTTACTCTCTTTCAGTATTTACACATGATCATTTTACAGCAATATTACTTTAGATTGGCATTCTAACCATCTTTTTGCCTATCAAAAATATACAAAAATAAAATTGCATTTGTTTCTTCCTAAATCACAACTGTCATCAGTCCATTTCATTTGCTGCGTGTTAGGAAGAGGTATGTGATTTCCTGTTCCGCTTCGCTCGACGTATGGCCGGAAATCGGATGAACTCAAAGTGTTTGCTTTGGTCCGTGTTGGGGAAGGGAGGCGGGCCCGTGTGTAGCCTCTTGATGAAATGGACCTCCCTCTGGTTCTCCCTCGTCCTGGAGGCTTTGATGGGCCTCCCTTTCCTGGTAAAAGCCACATACCAGCCCTCATACTTGGCATTCTGGAAGGCGGTGTAATTGTTCTCCAGTACGATCTCTGTAAAGATACAATCCCTGCTCCGGCCATTGGGCTGCGTGAGAAGACAGAAAAGGTTTTCATGTTAAAACTGGGCAAAGAGACTGCATGACACACAAATAGAAGCATGCGTTCTTATTGATTCATACACAGAAAACTGCTAAATCAAGCCGCTAAGTCATATGATCTCAAATAAGCTAATTGACTGTTTTTTTTGTTTTTTTTTAATCAAAGCCTTCCTCGAACTTTAGAAATAGGATATACACTTATGAGAAGTTGAAGTTGTAAGCAATAAAACATACCTTTGCTCAGTTCAATACACTTTTACTACAGTTTTACTTGGTCTGGTATGACCAGTAGATAGACATTGCAGTGTTATGGTTCCTTTCGGTCATTTTTTTTTTAAGGTTTAAACAGTAATGTCTGGACTTTTTTATTGCAGCACAAACTATAAAACATGTCTGTTTCTTGAGTTAACTTCTGTTTAAGGAATAGTTTGACATTTTGGGAAATACATGTATGCTTATTCTCTTTATTGCAGAGTGTCAATAACACTATAATTTCTGTCTAGTGTCCATTAAATAGGAAGCCACAGCTAGCTGTCTGATAGCTTAGTTAGCTTATATCCAAAGCGACTTACAGTAAGTGCATTCAACCATTTGGATAGGCTACAGCCCCAAAATGGCAAGAATCATGCAAATTCAGCAAATATGCTAAACTGCTTCTAGTGCTGCATTTAGAAACATTTGTTTAACAGAAATAGTCTGGCTTATAATTTTCCTGTTAAACCACACTGTGTACAAATTAAACTATGTGGTAGATTCATTTTTGTTACATTTGGACGTAGCCAGGTTAGCTGTTTTCCCTCCATTGCCACTCTTTATGCTAAGCTAAGCTAATCAGCTGCTAGTGGTAGCTTGATATTTAGCGCAGGCCACACACACGAGTGTGGTATCGTTCTTCTCACCTAACTCTTGGCAAAAACGCAAATAAGCCCATATTTCACATTTCTTCAGTTAACTTCTGTTAAGCAATGGAACTATGAATCCAAAGGCAACTAACATATCACAGAGACGTAAAACGACATTGCAGGCTCACTTCTCTGTGCTGAATTCGTTTCTGGAATGCATGTGATTGACAGTTAAACCTGAATCTAAATAAAAATAACTAACAGACAGACTGTGACAGCTACACATTTTAGTAGTTTGAAGTTGTGAATTTTATCGTTTGCCAGTGAGTCTTTCGTTGAGTGTTTCTTTACAGCGGGCATTGTTTCTACACCTCTGAACCATGATGAGAAATATTATGAGTTGTCATGTCAGCCAGATATGTGAATCCATCTTTTTCCATTTCCACGAAGGAAGTGGAGGGTTGACTTATGACCAAACACACAGGCAGTGCATGATGGGAGGGTACTTTCCCCTCATGGCTGTCAGCCATGGCCAATAAGACTGAGCAACTATGATTAAGTCCTCCGAGGATTCCTTTTTTTTCTCCAGCATATCATGTCCTGGGGTGACTGACAAGTTATGAGACTTCAATGACAATGGATTGAAGCTTTAGTGCAGGAGCTACAGTGTGTATTTTTAGTAGATGTGAGATCTGATAAGGTGAGTCCTGCAGGCACAGGTTGGAAACCCTCAGTAGAAGACAAACTCATATATGGATTTAGATTTTCTTCCACAAATGTTTAATTTCTACATGTAATTTTCATGACGTGTTGACTGGAGAACTTTTTGTCCACTCACAGAGCTGATATCATAATAAACACCTACCTTATGTATGCTAGCTTGTGAAATAAAAGTTTGCCATAATATGCAAAGATTATTTGATGCAATCCCTGCTTGCAACTATAATATTTGGCTGCTTAAAGAGTAACTACCTTTTTTTTTCAACCTGGACCCTATTTTCCTATATTTTTGTATCTAAGTGACTGATGGAACAACAATCTTTGAAATTGGTCCAGTATGAAGTAAGATTGCTGCAGTTGGCAACGGCGAAACAAGCTACAATGTAAGTTAATAGGGCAATTGTCCATTTTGTATTTACCTTCACAAAAGTGCTCATTTTGCCGTTGACAGGTTCAGATTAATATTCTAAGTGTCTGACAACATTATGGAAAGGATTTCTAAGGAGGTCGACGTTTCTGTTAAAGAGGAAGATCCTTTTTTTAAACATAAAAACATTTAGCGAAATTGTGTTCGCTAAACCCACCAGACTCCATGTAAATAAACAATAATTTTAGCACTTCATTCAAAGTCGACAGAAACAAAATAAAACCATGAAAAGCCGTTTTGGGTCGTCTTTCCACTTTTCCAACCATCACAACTCTAGTTTTGGTTGAAATAAACATAGTTTACCGATTTACATGTTAAAATATGTTGGCTCTATACACGCTAAAAGTATTGCTTTTTTTAAATGGAGTCTGGTAGGTTTAGCGCTAGCGACTTCATAGCTGTTTCTGGTTAAACAGAAAGGTCTCAAAGAGGATTTAAAAAGATCTATCTCTGAAGGGATCCTTTCCATAATGTTGTCAGACACTTATAATAATAATCTGAGCCTGTCAGTGACAAAACGAGCACTTTTGTGAAGGTAAATACAAGCTGCACAATTGCCCTATTAACTTACATTGTAGCTTGTTTTGCCACGATCTCGCTTAACACTGGACCAATGTCAAAGATTGTTGTTACCATCTGTCACTTAAGACACAAAAACATAGGAAAATAGGTCTCAGGTTGAAAAAATGGTAGTTACCCTTTAATAGTGCCACACTATTCAATAAGCTTGTTTACTTCATTTTGTCACAGCACTGATATAAAACTTTTCGGTACTAACTTAAATCAATATAAGGTTTCAAATTCTGCAGCCACTAGTCGCCTCCATTTTAAACAAATGCAATCCAGAAATGTATATTGTACCTTTCCAACAAGTTTCCCCTTCCGGTTCATGCAGAGGTAGCGTCCACTTTCCGCACCTTTAATTCTCACTCGACTGCCAAAGGTATCTGTCTCGACAAAAAGACGAGCTGCAAGAAAAAGAGAGGAGAAAGTCAAAGAGCTGAAGGGGGGAAAAATGTGAATATTAACAAGACAAAACATAGTCATACCACCAACCACAGACTATTTTTTTTTTGTCCTAATCTAAAATGTGTTATTGTATTTTCAAGAGTTCCATGTAACATCCCATACAAAACATATTCAGCCAAACATGCAGTTCCCTTGATGAATAGCTAATGTTATTTAGACTAGACTCCAATCTTTTTCCATTGACATTGATTCTCAAATATGAAGAAAAATAAACAGCATTTAAGGTATGCTATTTGTTCATTAAAGCTTATGGTCTGCATTTCATATGACTCTTAACTTAAACTCAGAACTCAATCAATTTTTCACTTGGCCCTAATCCTCTTCGGTAGTTACCTATTACTATAAGAATTATCTTTTTTTTCCTAAAAGTTTTTTCTTTTTTTGAGTGAATGATATGAGCTGAAACTACAGACTGACAGTATAAGCCATTAAGTCAATAAAAGAGCCTTGAGAGACACCCACTGGCCCAGGTGAGCTTTTTTAAATTATACCTCTAACAAATGATAAAACAAATGTTATCACTGAACATTAAAGAGCTCTACTGGAAGCAGAATATACAGTCTCAATGTAATTTGTTCTGCAGTCAATTATGGTCATTGGGCATTACGACCACCTTGTGTATTGGGGCTATAGAGACAAAGGACTTGTCCTAATCGGGCACTTATTCGCCAGACGATGGCTTCATGTATACAACAGAGAGGCTGAATTAACATATAAGCCTGAAAACACCTCACAGAGGGAGGGACAAGCAGGTCGGAAGAGAAACTGCTGGTTTGCCCCGAGGACATCAATCCCCAGCAGGGGCTTTGAGGCTATACTGTCACTATTCGATCAAAGAATTTCACTCAGTTCCTCTGAAGAATCATTTTTGCCATTCATAGCTCGTTTACCTAGTATTTTTTGCAAAAAAAATTATTGTGAGCTTTGTCATACTAGGGTGCTGACTGGTCGAAATTATTTAAAGAAATAATGTAAATATCAGTCCAAACCAGCCCCAGTTTGTACCTCTAAAACTTTTTTATTTGATATGTTTGTGCAATTGTGCAGTTGGGCATTGTGCAATACATACGTTATTGACCACAGCATGATTTAATGGGAAATGTGCAGTCTGAGTAGAATTGAGTGCATTATGAGGGGGAGGATGGGTTCTCTTTATCTTTCTTCTGTGAGTGTGGGGGGAAGGTAGGGGGGTGTCTTGTGTGAGGTTTATCGGATGTTCATTAAAGCATTTTGATGAGATAATGTATGCTTATGTTTCTATGCATGTTTACTGTATGTTTATTTTGTGTTTACGTGCGATGCATTTTTTGTTCTCTCGACTGCCCAAGACAAATTTCTCCTATAGGAGACAATAAAGGCTCATCTTATCTTATCTATCGTTAGGCTACAGACAAGCCACAGAGCTAAGCACTTGGTTTTCTGAAAAATTATGACAAATGGTGGATGGAATGACATATCACCTTGCTCAATTTGTACGATTGAACTGAAATTGAAAATATACAATGTATCATTTATATTAGTATTGCTACACGTTGATGTTGCTTGTCAGTATTTTATAGTTTCATGAGAAAAACTAAGAAGTAGAGTTTTTGGATCGTGTTGTGCAAAAAGAGCGAGGACACGTCACCTCCAGCTACCTGGGTTAATACAGCAACGTGAGAAACAGGTTAAAATCTTTATCGTGTCATTTATTTATTTTTTATCCAGAAGGTCGACCTGGATGCAGCTGGTCTGCACTCTATGTATTATTGTGTAATTCTAATTGTGTATCATGTTCTCATTATGTATTGCGTTCTTAGTGTTGTTCTTTTTGAAGCACTTTGTGGCTTATGTCTGTTAAAGTGCTTTAGAAATACATTTTATGGTGGAAGAAGTATTCAGATCCTTTACTTAAGTAAAAGTACTAATACCACATTGTGAAAATACTCTGTTACAAGTAAAAGTCCTGCATTGAAAATATTACTTAAGTAAAAGTATGTAAGCATCGGCAGAAAAATGTACTTTTACTTTAAACTTAAAAGTAAAAGTACTCAATGCAAGAACAAAAGAATCCTCACATTTTAGAAACTGGAAACGATCCTAATCATTTTAGATGGACTTTTAGGCCGTTATATTGTTGGCTAGTTTTATTTATGATAAAACATCATATTTTATAAACTACATGTGTTTTGTGTGCAAAAATCCTAATTTGTAAATTATTTAACTACATCTGTTAGATGAATGTAGTGGAGTAAAAAGTACAACATTTCTCTCAGAAATGTAGCAGAGTAGAAGTAGAAAGTAGTGGCATGAAAAGAAAAGACTAAAGTACCTCAACATTTGTACTTAAGTACAGTACTTGAGTAGATGTAATTAGTGACATTCCACCACTGTTACTTCCTTAATTAAAAGAGTTTCTGAGGATTCTGGGGATTGAACAACCCCCATGGGTTTTTTTCAAAGATCAATAAAGATATTTATTTCTCAGAAAATATGATGCTTAGTTCTGTGACTGCTGTTTGATGGTAATGCATGAGATGCATTAACCTGAGCTTTATTTTTGTTTGCTTATGGGTAGGCCTATAGCCTAAAGCAGGGGCCTTCAACGTCTTTTAGGCCAGGGACCCCTAAACTGAAAGCGAGACAGAGTAGGGAAGGCATATATTGTATACAATTGAGTTGCATATTAAACTGGGCAGAATGGATGAAAATAGATATTATTTATGCATCATGTTTTAATGTTAAACATCCATCTTGCAGGAACTGTGACCCCTTAAGCTTAACTGTATGGCTACCATAGTTACCTATAGTAAGCCTATCTTCAATGTGTAAATCATTTTTTTTTCTTCACAAATAGGCCAATTGATCTTTGCAATTGAAATTTTGCATTCATATTATTAATGTAGATTTTAATTTTTGAAATAAGAAACTTACATATATATAGTTTTTTTTTTACATAATTTGGTGGACCCCTGCATTAACTCTGAGGACCCTCTAGGGGTCCCGGACCCCCTGTTGAATATCTCTGGGCTGAAGGATGCAAGTGTGAAGACCTGCAGTGGTGAAATAAGGAAACCCCTCCCTGGATGTACAACTCCATAGAACAAAACAAAAAAATACATAGCCAAATGTGCTCCAATGTTAACAGCAGGTTCGGGGTCAGCACTTACCGTACATATTTCCATCCTCAGCTGTGGCGGTGACCCTTTTGCCCTGAATCTGGACGTGTTTCCCGCTGGTGCGGCTGTAGAGCTGGTAAACCCTGACCTGTCTGCGGCTGAGCTGGTCCGTCACTGCGCCCTGCGTCCTCACATACTGGTTAAAATTAGGAGACGGGTGATTCTCCCCCTTTTTTATGCAAAAGGGAAAAATGAAATACATAATTTTTTTCTTTCTAATCTGGGAACTTTTGGCTAAAGACAAACCGAATTTCCCCACTAAAACTAGCCTACTGGACATAAGTTATAGGCTATCCGTTATATTCATATTCAAATGCGATATTTAAAAAAGGAGTTATTGCAACTTTTCCCTACTTCATCAATCATTTCTCATATTGAACAGTTCACAACGTCGACCAAGTTTTTAGTGCGCTTACCTGAGCGTGGCACCACAGCACGAAAAAATGAAATGATCTGCAGAAGTAAGAATAAATGAAGAGTTGTTATTATAAAAAACAAAATAAAAAGTCATTATGTAGCAATCAAACAAGTCTACAGCCCTTACAGTCGTCTTACATGTAAACGCAGCGCTGGTTTATTCCATACATTCTCCTTTTTATTTCATCCGATGAAGAGACGGATTCTTGAGGCACATAAATCTCAGGAGGATGCGGCAAATAAATCCAACCGAGCTCCCACAGTGTTGCATATATGCACTCCTGACCTGTCCATCCACAGCAACAAGTCTCTGATAGAAAACCCCCACACGGAGTTATTTCACCTCACATTTATCAAAAACCTGATCCAGCTGACTGAGTGCTGAAGAGCTCTTCAAAAGATCCGCGCAACGCACCGACAGCAGATACATCCATTATAACGAGCGCGTTAGATTTTTGAATGACATCACTGGGGTAAATGTGAGAGGGATCCTCGGCTCGGTGCAGCTCTGCTCGGGTTAATTCCAGGTTTTGAAAAGCCCTCTGTCTCACCGGGGTCAGGCTGCTCACTGGTTAAATGTTGAAAGGCAAAGGCCCTCCCTGAAATCTTCCTATTGTGGGTGGGCACAGCAACAGGACCCCTAATGATGATTTAATAGGTAGACTCAAATGTGAAGGGGGGGGATATCAATATATAGGCCTATTTTAAGATTAGCAAAAGGAAAAGAAAAAAATTGGAACTCCACATCCAAAGTTAAATTACAAAAAAAAAGAAAATGAAACTGCAACTTTTGAAAGTTTTAGCTCGAATTGAATTGAAGACTGCCCCTCTGCCTGCCTTTAATGTAGACCATTACTTTAGCATTGTATTTAAAAGTGAGTAGCCTAATGGCACCTTATGGGTGTGCCAATTACGTGTTAAAGAGACTATTGCTCCACCCCCACCCCCACCACAAATACCCTTTTATCTTATGTTAACTGGTCACACTTGTAGCTCATGTAAAAGGAGGCCGAAACAAATCATGCAGACAAAAGGTCTGTTTCATCTTTACATGACATCCAATCAACATCCCGAGACGAGCAGGATACTGTCTTTCCTCTTCCTTTCAAAAAAAAAATAATTACAATAATTTACAGAGAAGAGAAGAGAAGAGAAGACAGACACAACAAAACCTAAAAAACAAATAAAAATGTGCTTTCTTAATCAAAAATTATCCACCAAGAAGAGAGGAGAGAAAAAGAAAAAGGAAGAGAAGACCAGCAAAAAGAAGAGGGAAGAGGAGGGAAAAGAACTGGAGAGGAGAGAAGAGAAGAGAAATAGATATTATTACACTTTGGTAGCTGCTGGGTCCAGATGAGGCAGAGTTTGTGAACAACAGTGTAACCTGAAGCTTCAAGTCCCTTCACATCTTACCCTTCTCACGTTCTCTTGACCCCAGCACCACCATCGCCTCCGTCCACGGCAATAAAGTGGTCCAGTGCAGCAGTTAGGCATTTCTGACATGTTGATCTGCTCTCGACTGGCTGACACAAGCCAGCAGCAACCGAGTCTACTTGTTGATGTCACTTCTTTTCTTACTGTAGGGCACGTGTGTGTGTTCGTGTTTTCATTTGCATGAGAGTGCATATACTGTAGCTGGCCCACAATAGCCGCATGTCACTATAGTCATATAGTGACAGACTTCCCATTATCTGGAAAACCTAGAGTATTTGCTGTCCAAAGAAAATGTGACTAGCATGACCATATCTCATTCATTGTAATCTGCCTGTAAGATAATTTGACACTTTGCAACAGTTAATTTAATGACTTAATGAGTCTTTATGTTAAGATCAATAATAATGAAAACCAAAAACAGAAATATACCCATTGTAGGAGCCACATATTGTATGTTGTTTATGGTCTCATTTATATTATTCATTGATTATTATTTTGTGCACTCATATTGTAGGTGGTGGGCAGTTTTCATCGCGGTTCGAGCGGAAGTGATAACATATTTGTTTGCTTCACCTGTTCACCTGGGTTTTTTGGGCTTTGACGGAGAGGGGGGTAAGCCTGGGAGTGAACACTTTCTGTTGAACGCTGCACTAAGGCACTTATTTCGACTCACAAAAGTAACTTTACATTTGGTTTACATTTGGTAATGCAATCTCGAGTGTGTCACAGTGTGTTTATGCATCTCTCAGTGTTTAGTACCTCGCGGCAGCACTTTGTTGGACTGCTTACAGCCGCAATACCCATACACATTCACAAACTAATAAATGAATGTCATATACTGTATGTAAATGCAATGTTGTAATCCTTGTGTTAAAGGTGTGCATTAATGTATATCGTACTGCAGTAAATTGCAACTTCAGAACACCACAGGGCTTTTTCACTGCAGACATTTCAACATGTCTTAGCAGGAAAAGCACAGGTGTAGTAAATAACATTAATGAAGAAAGGAAGTGTCCCAGTTAGTCATTACAGTGAACCAGGATGCGCAATAGGCTACTGGAACACGCTCATCTAGTGTAATCATCACCTTCTGTTTGTGTGTGTGTGTGTGTGTGTGTGTGTGTGTGTGTGTGTGTGTGTGTGTGTGTGTGTGTGTGTAAATCAGGGCTAAAGACCTGTAGTGGGAACCACTTGTCATTAGATGGCAAATAAAGCAGCTATGCTCAAAATAAACATGTCAGGTATTCAGGACATTGAAGGACAGCTAACTTTAAAGCTAACGAGGTAACTTAGCACATTGCGTTCAGCAGCAGAAGTGCTAGACGTCATGCTATCACCTACATCCTCTGTTGCTTCAAGCTTTTTCACTGGTTTCAGTCCAACATTGTGCTGCGGCCCTTACATGTTGGAAAGCTGTAGATCGTTAGTCTTCCATGCCATGCTTTTGTAGCTAATAAGCAGTGATTTGACGTCTTGTTAGCATGGTGACAACATTCTAAAAGCATTAAGCTGGATTTATAGCCAATGCAAAGGGTTAAAAGGGAGTCCATCCATATGTCCCTACGGCCTAGTTTTGTGATTTATAGTTGAGCGTTGGATTTCAACCTTTGATCACCTCTGCGATGCTAGATGCATGTGTTGTATATGATCGTGCTTTATATTCCCCACAGTAACTGTGGCTAGCGACAGTGAGCTTTACACGTAGATTTATAGAACTGGACTTAAGTAAGTAACTTATATTGTTGCCGTGTCGCGTTGCTGAATGGAAGACTACCTAGCGAACCGGAAACTACCACTAGTACTTTGCCAGGTGTTTAAAAGTCTGCTGCTAGATTTTCTTACTGCGATAGCTTCGCGACCATGCAAGATGCAGTCAAAAAAAAACTTTAGGAGGTGTGTAGTTGAGATCAGAATGAAGGCCCAGTTTGAAAATGGGTGTGGTCCCAGCAAGGGCGTTGGAAGTAAGAGGGTTGGATGTTTCGATGGGGTCCTTGCCCGATTCGGGCTATATGTTTGTGATTGAAAAAGAGAAGAGTCTCTTTAACTTCTTTAATGTTGTCTTTCCTCTCAACAAATTTAACCAGCATCGGAAACATGTAGGGTAAAACACAAGCAGCCAATCACAGTTCTTTCATTCCCCACATGGTACAGTATATCCATCGATGCCATAGCCCGATATGTAGTTACATTTTTGAGGAGGCACACATCAGCTACACTTGTAATCCAGCTTTGCTTTTAAAATTTTTATAGTATTCTAACTCCACTATGACAGGTACACGATCTGATATGTATATTATGATAGATTTTACCTAATTGACTAATGAAGCTTCGGACTTCAGCTGAACAATGTTTTATGCTGAGCAGAGAAAATTTGATGGCTGGCATTGCTTCTAACTAAAATAAAACCCATAGTTTTCTGAAGAGATGGCTTAATTGATGCCACATTCTGCTAAATGTTGAAACATAGACATCTAGATTACCTCTTCAGCCTGCTGTCGCAGGAGCGAACAAGAATTTTTTTTTTTATTTGAGGGTAGGGTTGGCTGTGGGTGAAGAGTACTTTTGCAGCAGCGGCTGTCATCATCACTGTGGAATTCACAGATCTCTGGCTGTGCTGTCAGCAAGATGTTTAGGTAATGGGATATCGAAAGAAGAAAAAGAGGAGATAAGGCCTCAAGAAATGCCGCTCATCTAACTCACCTACCGCCAATTTCAAGCACATGAACACATACTGTGATCAAACACATATTTATTAGTTGGGGTACAAACCCGAAATACTGTTCCTCTACTATGAGTAAAACAAATCAACTTTCATTTTATAGCATGTGAATATTTTCTTACAGCCCCATCTATTGTTTTGCATCCATCCTTCCATCCATTTCCACTGCTTATCCATAGTGACAGCATGCTTAGCAAGGTTGCCTAGATGTCCTCAAGCACCTCCTGGGGGATCGCAAGAAGTTACCAAGTCAAATGAGACATGTAATCTCTCCAGCATGTTCTGAGTCTTCCCCATGGTTCCTTCAAGTTGGATGTGACTAAAATATATCCACATCAAGGCGTTCAGGGGGCATCCTCATCAGATGCCTCCTCAATGCCAGATTGAAGATAGCTAATGTCGGCCGCTTGTATCCTTGATTGTGATGTCCATGATGTCATTTGTACTACCCACATATCATGAGCATAGATCCAGCAACTGCGTCTCCTAGAAATTCTAAATATTGTACAAAATTGTTTTCCCAATTACATTCTGATAAATCAAATCTCAGCCTCAGTGGCGTAAGGTAGTTACGACAGGCCCCAGTGCACGCTGGTTACTAGTTATGAAACAGGGAACACACACACACACACAAATAAGTTGTTTGGCTTGCAGATGTGCTCAGTCAGCCTTGACAGATTTTGTGCTTAAACTAGCTACCGTGCCATCGTCGTGTCACATGATCAAATAGAGACTTGACATTGGACAACAGCAACATACATATTACCCAGCAATTATCAATACATATCTGTATATGACAAAATACCAAAGAAAATAATGAATGATTAGCAAATGGCACAGTGTTTTATTTAATGTGAGTTCTTTGAACACAGGCGTATTCCCGAGGTGGCGATCTGAATCACTTGTAGGTCACTCTCGAAGTGCAGGGTTCTCACCCTGACCTTCTGTGGTTAGGTTTAGGCCAAAAAAGCACTTTGGTAACGGTCAGGACAAGATTGTGGTGCCACAATGTGTCTCAAATCACAATCGCTATTAAACCAGACTGTGATCTTTCCCTAACCTTAGCCAAGTACTGGCAGTGCCTAAAAACATAACCGTAAAACAGTTTATCAATGCTGTAGTCACTACGAGCGGATATTGGAATGCAAGATTGAATATTTTTTCGGATAACAATTGAAATACGTTAATTAACATTTCTTTATGATGTTGATAAAACATAATCCACTTAGTAATATGTTTACTTCAAAATGTAGTTGCTTTTTCAGATTAGTTGTATATAAACTTCATTCAGAATCGACCAGGCTGTCAATTGCTGTGAATTTTGTTTAGCGAGAGCTCACACTTGAACCAAAACAAACATGATTTTTGTTTGTGCACTCAAAGCATATGGATATAGAAATGGGACATGACTTGAGGCTGAATGTCTCCTCGAAAGCTCGGGGCACAGCACTGTCTCACACACTTCAGTTTTCAAGTGACACAGAGATCTGAGCTACCATGCAACCTGATCTTATTTCTATGTCTTTGTGGCAAAACCTGGCTAATGACAAAAATGCAGACTCCAGCCATCGCAGAACATGTGAAGTTTTTTAGCCATGGCTCTAGGGATGGCAATGCCTGTCTATCTGTCGCTCAGTCCACTACTTTGGTCTAGACTGAAATATCGATCGACTGTCATGCAATGGTTTATGACAAAATTACTGCAAAACAAATGACAGCCACAGTTATCCTGTGTTAAGTGCTAATGAGCAAAAATTAGCATGGACGCTTAACTAAGATGGTAAACCTGCTAAACTTGCAGCATGTTAGCAGTGCCATTGTGAGAATGTTAGTATGCTGACGTTTGCGTTTAGCTCAAGCACTGCTGTGCCAGTATAGCCTCAGACACGCTAGCATGGCTGTAGACTTGTACCGTATTAACAGTAATGGATGTAAATACATCATTGCACTTGTGTTTAATCTGTTGCAGATGTTGTATAATAAGATTTTGGCAAAGGCAAGAACGGATTGACAAGCAGGCGAAGCAGGAGACTGCCCCTGAAAGTCCCAGTTTGTCTGTGAAACTATAAATTTGTGGTAATTTGATTAATTGCAAAATACAGCTCACTTTTGCCCCAGGGCCCCCTGGTGGGTTAATCCAGCTTTTTTAATTCATCACTTTAAAGTCCGTTTTGTGAATTTATATTCATTTGAACGATGTGGTGTGAGACAAATACACCAAACATTTCCTTAAGTCATTTCTTGGTTTACATTTACTACACATAGTAAAATGTATATGCCGATATGCAGTTTATTTTTCTTCATATTGGTGATCATATTGGGTGCTATCACAAGTTATAATGGAAACAAATAGTACAGTATAATATTTTCAAACTGATGATCCCAATAAGTCTGTTTATGAAATTAAATGATATGAGGGATACAAATGCATTTTGTAGTGTTGTTACTAATAGAGGGTGGAAAAAAAAATGCTTTGAGCAGTTGCCAAATTTCCCAAAGACTTCAAAACAGTGAAACACATTTTCCCATACAGCTCGGACCCTTCTTCGGGGCTACTGTAGCTCCAGTGACAAGTGAAAGGAGAACTGGTGGTCTCCAAACAGCTCTGACCACATCGTAAAAATCTCCACCATAAAAAGCAACTGGCCACTCTTTCTGACCCTGCAAAAATAGAGGCAAGGGTTCAGAAAGTGGGTGGTCCCCTTTATGAATGATCAAAAGAAGAGAAAAGTAGAATGGAGGATTCACTTGGACGAGCAAGCCTGCTCTTCATCAGCAGCAGCGGGGCTCTTCTTGTCCTTCACGCCACCCGAGCCCAAAATCATGTCAGTCTTCACTGCTCTCAGTTGACTGATTAAGCAGCCTGGGAATGTTATGCTCAAAAAGTGAACATTAGTCATCTGTGAATGTACTTGGGCACTTATTTATTTTTTTTTTGGTAGATGAACATCTAACTTATACACTGATAGGGGAAAATGTACAACTCTGTGCTTATTACAAAGGCTGCTGACCCTTAGGTATTGCCCTGCCATTTGCAAGCTGACCATTTGAGCTTGCCAAATTTGACACAGCTGACGCAGGCAATAAATTTGAACTAGTTTCCCCACCCCCTTTATCCATAATGAGTGCTGCCCTGGAAAGCGTTTGAACAGACACACAAACACACTCCTGCACACATTCCAGGAATCCTAATGTGATAATCATGGGAGAACGTTTTATTATATGATGAAAGACACAAGCAATCCACAAAATCGTAAATCTGCAGAGGTGTGAAAATGTGTAATGATGTCTAAAAATGTAACATCACAGGTCAGACTGATGAGTGTGAATAACTAAAGAGGATATGTAGGAGCTTATGGGTGACAGACAACATTGTCAGGGTGACCAGACAATGTAACAGTGCAAATCCCAGAGTCCCTGAGCGCTGGGATGTCCGACGTGTGAAACCCAAGTTGCTGATTAAAGCTCGCCAGTTGCAGACAGGCTCTGACTGCTTCATCTACAGGCCAATAAGCTGGGAACATGTCAGACTACAAAACTAATAAAGTGACTCACACAACTGCCCTTCTCCGAGCCACAGACACTGAGAGAGAGGGAGGGTCGGGTATGGGGGGGGTTACGAGGGGTAGTGGTAATGAAAATAGCCGGACGTCCAGCTACGCCGAGGCTACAGGGACAGGGACAGAGTCAGACAGCGCCTCGCATCTGTGTTATTTTTAAGGAGCAAAATGTCACTGAGCAATGAACATGCTCAAGGCACATATCTAACAGGGTTAGATGCAAGGTCACACCAAAAGCCAGATCGCTTTCTGAAGACAGACGCTGTTGTAAATGGTAGGGACACACATGCTACTGCTTTGAAGTCGTAACCGAAACTCCTGAGCAATTCATTGTTAGCTTACAATTAATTGTACTGGTACGTGCACATGTGCACTCTCTCAGTTGTTTACAGAAAACAATAAACCATTTCTATTATCATATGTATTTATGGATATACTTAAGCTTTTTTGCTTAAACTTATCATTGTGAAGAAAATGTTGATTCCACAATGTAATGGCTATAAAATAATGACACTATCGGTGTTTAGATTGGTTTCCTATAAGCTTACTCTACCGCACAAAAGGAAGAAAGCGCTTGAGTTGCGCTTATTCTAATGAAGATAATAAAATAATAACACGGAGGCTCCGTAGTCAAAACCTTACCTTATTAATACTCCTGGGTGTTTTACTGTGTCTTTATCAGAGTACTGCGATTGTTGTTTCTAGTACAACTTGTGATTCTTACAGTAGTTTCTTGCTTTGGACAGTAGCCAGGGCGGGCAGCAGCTCCAGGGTGGACCTGGAACTTCGGTTAGCTACTGTGGTGGCACAATTTCTTCCCGATGGATCAGAACATTTTCTTTCTATTGTCGTTGGCGTCATTAGCTCCCGGTGCTGGAGTTTGTGCTGGCTGGGATAGGGTGACCAGATTTCCCGAAACTAAAACCGGGACACTTTGCGCGTGACCGTAGTGCTCGTGCACGCACACGCTTTTTAACGTGAACATTTGGCAGCCCAGGTCAGACATAGACACAGACAGCACACATAGGCCTACTGCTCACAACATAATGGGGTATCTCAGTTAATATTCTTGAATTTTATGTAGCCTACATATCTAAGAAATAATATTAAAAGACATTGCGTACGTTTTGTGGGGGACCAACTTTATTTTTCAGAATTAAAGCATTCTTTTGGAAAATGCACCCACTGAACTTGTGAAAAGATTTTTCATTGCATGGCACTAAACGAATTATTTGGAACTGCTGCCACAGGCTTGAACTAAAGTTATGGTAACACTTTACGGGAAGGGTACATGAATTATGAATTAATGCATGAATGAAATTTGTGCATTACTTCATTCCTTTATATCTTATAAATCATCAGGAATTGACATGAGTTTAATAACCTTTTTTGCCTTACATCACTTTTATTATTTGGAATGGTTTTGTATAGGGGTGCAACAGATCACAAAACTCAGTTGGATTGGATCACGGTTATGAGTCACAAATCGGATCAATTTTCGGATCAGCACAAAAAGCAGTGGGAATTTAAATGATTTATTAAAAAAGTAATAACAATCACTTTTAACAATAACTTCTTTCACGAGTAAATTGCTGTTAAATGACAAAAACAGATGAGAAAAGGGTATTTTACAATAACTGTGAATGCACCACAAGTTTTACCAGTTTTAAGTAAACGCAACCTTTATTCACGTCTGTGTTGTTTTTCCGACAACAGCAGTGACCAAGTGCTAGCTAGTTTGTGTCTTTTAGCTCATAGCTTTAGCGGCAGACTGTTGTACGTCCCGCTGTTGGAATCCTCTACAATACAGTCACACTTTTACACAGCATTTTAACTGTTTAACCGGGACAATTTCATAGTGGTTGGTGTAAACCGGGACATTTTAGCGTCCCGACAGGAAATGTCGGGACAAGCAACTTAGGTCAAATCGGGACTGTCCCGGTCAAACCGGGACGTCTGGTCACCCTAGGCTGGGATCAAGTTGTTGTAGCCTGAGTGTTAATCTCAATTTTCTAGCCATTTTGATTATTGCTTTTGATAATGATAACGTTACTCACAACCTCTATTGTAGAGATTTCACTTACAAAAACCACATCATCAACAAGATACCTTTAACAATTTATTAAGCGAAAACATAATTGATGACTGAGGCTTGACTTCTAGAATCTTATCGTCATATGGGGAACTTTGACTCTGGCACTAGGTCACAAGCTTCATGCAGCTTTCAACAAATCCTCTTAAATATCTTGTCTTTAAATAATTCCCATAAAAAGTAAACAGAGAAGGTAGTCCCCTGAAATTCTTGTAGTTGTTGCAGTGAACTGCATAGCATAGTGGATCCACTGGTTCTATTTCAAGTAGAAGTGTTTTGGTGTTTTTGATCCGACATCGTGTAGATAGTCAAATGCTTTGAAATGTTTGCTACTTACGAGATAGATCCGTTCGCCAGATGGAGTGCCTTGATACTCGTATTTGAGTCAATAGTGGAGCCGCAGCTGGAGTCTCTCTTTATGGACCTTTTTCACAGCAGACATTTTGACTTGTCATAGTAGGAAAAGCACTGCTGAAATTGATAACCTTAATGATGGCTCAATTCCATCAAGTGTCCCAGTAAGCTATTTCAGTGAGTCAGCATGCACAATACCAGGGCCTCTCATAAGTGGAATGCAGCCATCATTAATGGGTTTGAATACACCTGTGCTTTTCCTACTACGACATGTGAACATGTCTGCCGTGAAAAAGGTCTATTGTAACTGCACAGATTGTATCTTAAGTAAGTCAGCTAGCACATTGACCAGGAAGTGGATCTGCTGTGCAATGCAGTTTGCTACAACATCTACTGTACAGGGAGTGATATTTCTTTTCCTATGATGGCAAAGGCTTGACCCGCCCTACTCTGCCTCTATTGAATTACCCTGGTATTCTTACCCTAGACCTAAACAATCTCAATCCTCATACCTAAACCTAACCAATCCAATTTCGTTCGTACATATCTATGAGAATGTACAGGTAGCTAGGTTCTTTAGCTGAAAAAACTACACCATGTGAGTGAGTGACAACTATGAAACTGTCAGGTGTACCTTCCCTCTTTTTTAGAAAGCTAGCTTTCAGGCTATTCCCATTGCGGAATCATTTTGAATCCAATTATTTGTGCTAACATAGGCTAAAAACTACCTCGACCAATCTCTCTGCTTAATGCACAGAAGAGATAATGCTGTCTATCCTCTCATCTAAGTCCTAGGAAAAAAATAAACAACATTTCCCAAACTGATCAGATACGTTTATAATAATACATCTTGCAAGAAGACTATGAACTCACTTGAAAGAGAACCTTTGTTACGCATTTTATTTGGTAAAACAGCTTTTCTACAATGAAATCAGTAAGTTAATTTTGAACAAATTACATACATTTACACGAACGCAATATTTGAATGTGTAATGTGTCTTTGGATGCCTTTTTGTGTCATTAAATTTATACTATATTTATTATAGAACTAATGTGGTATTATTTGCTACTCAAATAAGCAAAAGGATTATGAAAAAAAGACTATGTTGAACATGCCATATTTATTACTTGTGACCTACAACATCCTCACAAAAGCCAAAAAGTACTCTTGAGAATCTGTGGCAAGAGAAAAGAAGCATGCAAACAATTTGACCTCTGAACACAAGCATTGGAAAACTGGCCATTTATTAGAAATTAGTTATGGATGGAAAAACATGTGACCTCTTGCTCCCAGAGGACACATCAGGCCATTCTATTTGACTGGTTTGGGATTTCAAGGACTCATTGATAGCCATTTTCAAGATATATTATGTCATCAGTTGACGGCAAGACTACAGACAGGTCGCTGATGTCACTGGGTCTTGCAGTCAAAACACGTCTCAGACCTCCAAGGAATTCTTCAGAGAAAACCTTTCAAAATAAGATAGAAAATGTATGGATAAAACATACGGTGGTAATGATAATCCTATGTAGAGAAAGACATTAAAGGGCACCAAACATACATTTTAAATGTTACGAAAGATTACAAATGTGCAAATAATAAAACAAGAAATGTCTTTTGAATATCAACCTAGTTTATTAGCTTTAACCTACTCTACAACATCAATACCTTGGAATTAAAGTTACCAATAGCTGATATACTAAATCCTTTTTGACTATTTTTGTAGTGAAAACGTTTTCCTACTAAATACTTCCTAATTACAGTTTTTATCGATTGCTAAAAGACATTTTTTTAAACCCTCACCCATTTTCTCAAAAATGTAAAGACAAAACCAAATTCTCAAACTATATTCACAAAACACCTGACTCTGCTGGCAAAATCAAAGAATGCTTTGAGATCATACACACAGCCAGTCAATAACTAAACACTAAAGAGCATTCATTAGACATTACCTCAACAATTCAAGAACACAGTGGCCAGGGCATGTTATAGAATTTTTCATTTTATTTCATACAGTAAACACATCTTGCAATGAAAACAAAAAGTATATCATAACTTGTACAGTGAATATATTGTACACTGCAAATAGTGCAAGTACCATAATACAATATTACAGTAAATGTCTGTTTACAGTATTAAGCAGTTGTAGAACAATACAGTAGTCCAACTGCAAAAGGCCAACGAACAAACAAAACGAAATGAAAAGCACATGGTAGTACACTCAAAAATATTGTGAAATCGCAAAATCAGACATCAACACTTACAGTAATGCTCCCGTGCCACCTGTGCACTCTGAACTGGCTTAAACTCCATCTTGTCCTGGTGTGGATAATACTGACTGGACCATATCTCATTTTAAATCACTGGCTAATGTCAGTCCCATGCTTATATTGTTCAACCCAAATGAGAATGGGAATTGATTTCCAACATAAATGCGTAACAATAATTGTCAGCAGAGTGAGAAATAGAGCCATTTTTGAAGAATTGTTGATAGGAAGTGTGTATCTGATCAGGAAGAAAATGTATTCTCCTTGTTTTTCAATGACTACTTGTGAGTTTGCTGATTTATTCCAACCTGGCATGGGGTGAAGCGCCAACTTTTCCACCGCTGGGTGAAGATTTACACACTGTCAGTCATCTTTTCTGGCTGCTTGTGAAACGTTATGTCAAACTTTATACCAGCGTATTCACAAAACAAATACATGCTTTTAATTTCATTTTATATACCACATCCCAGAATGAATTTGTTTAAGTGTTTTTTGGGGTCTACACCCTCCAAATACAAAAGCCTCATAACATTTAAAGCTTCTTTAACATTAGAATTTTCTTTTAGATTATTTTCTCGATTCATGATTAATTGTTTGGTCTATCAAATATGAGACATTTTTTGTTTGACCGACAGTCCAAAACCCACATATACTTCACCACAGTTGACATACACATAAGCAACAAATTCTTACAATTTGGAAGCTTGAACTAGTCATCCAATAATCAAAATAGTTGCACATTCATTATCAATCAAGTAATGATCAATGAGCTATTAGTTTCAGCTCTAATTACAATAAGATCAGATGGCTCTGTAATGATTTTGTTCAACAGTACTATTGCAGCAGAAAACAGAAATAGAACATAACAAAGACAAATAGATTATAATTGTAAGTATTCAAGAATACAAATTATTGCATGTCATGTCACCTTATATCATGAAAATGTTTGATTCAACAGCATTTATTATATCAATTTTATGTACATTATGTGTGATATTAGATGTACATTAGATGGTCTTTAGAAGTCCATACTGTATATGTACACTGTAGAAACCCATTAAAAACAAATCCAAAATGTATGAAATATGTCCAAGTGAAGGTGAGTTGCCTTAGTTCCTCTGCCTTGCATTCGCCTCCCCCCAGCATGGCTGCCCTGGCTGGTCTGGTGAGAGCTGGGGCCCCCGGTAGTGAGCGCTGGGCCCCCAGTCCCAGCTGGTGTGCTGTAGTGGAAGGGCTTGATGTGGGGCTGCAGCAGCTGTCTGCTCCCTCCGCCCATTCCTGCTCTGATCTCTACTCTCCAGCTCACACCTGATCAACAATGACTGCACTTCACACAGGAATTTTCCATTTTCTATTTTCTGTCACCCTCCACAGCTCACCCCCACCACACAACAGCCCCCAGACCAACGGCAACACAAGTGGTGCCCTACAACTTGGCGACACCCACACCAGCCAGTGACACAACAGCACGTCTGGTATTTCAGGCCCACTTCCATGACTCAGTTGCTGTGGAGGGAACAGAGTGTTACTGGCCCTCTATTGTTAACTAAAACCACCAATGTTAAGTCTGATGAAAGACAGTGAAAATGCTAACTAAATCAGCATCAGCGAGGAGAGTATGGAGAGCCAAAGGATATCTGTAAAGGTGCTATGATTTACCTTTTGGCCTTGTACATCATTATCACCTTCACTTTGAGAGATAAGCATATTTACCCAAAACAAATATGCTTTTAACTGAGAATGCAGTACGGGCCTATATCCAGCATTTGTCACAGTTTGCTTCTAAGACAACTTTGGCATGAAATCTGCTGGAAACTACAAGGATTCGATTTCATGTTAACTTGAATGATCAGAATGATTATACCTCATCAGCTTTTGTCCTGTTTACTGATGTATGCCACTTTTTTTAATGTGAAGATTTTAGAATAGACATTCTATATAATGTGAATACTGTTTTTTGCGAAGGCTAAAATGTCAAGATATGCTTTTTGCTTCCATACTTCACTGTTGTGAGAATGTCCTCACCAGAAAACAACAGCATTGGTCATTCATTTGAACCCTTAAACATGCCCTATGTTTATGATTTCCTATAAGCAACCTCTTGTGGTTGCACAAATGGCCCTTTCTCAGAAATAAAGATGGTTGCAGATGTTGGCAGTAGATAGTTGGGCACCCAAGGCATCTCACTTAGCCACCGAGACTGCTGTTTGCATCCTATTTTCTCCCAAAAGTTAGTGTCTTTCTCTTTCTTTTACCCATGACCCCTATATTTCCTTAATCATAGCCATGTAGTCTTAGTTGCCTTACCTTAACCAAATCTCTACCATGGAGGTGACAGATTAAAAAAAAACTCTCATATGAATCATTTCGTAATGGTCATTTGAGTTGTTTAATGTATGAGTGCTTGTTCTGCCTGTTACATGACATTAGGTGGGACACAATGCAAGAGAAACTGTTCAAAAGTTCAATGTGAAAATCTTTGTTTGATGAGGTAACTGCTTTAGAATTCTCCAACGTCACTGAAGTCCAGCCTCCAGGAATCAATCATGGCATCTTCTACAGACGGACAGAGAGAGAGAGAGAGAGAGAGATACTGTATACCTTACTACAATCAGCCTGTTATTATCAACCATTTGTTCAAAAAGCAACGAAAAGTTAAGCACTGTAACGTTTGTTATTGCTGTAGGCACCACATTGACACATAGACTTTCACCTAGGAAATGCGTGTTCCACAATCGTTTTCCTAAACTTAACTAGTCGTTTTAGTGCCTAAACTTAACTTTCAATGCTGCATAACGGTCACATTTGGTGGCCTAAACTTAACCGTAATGTCCGCCGAAACTGCGAGCAGCTCAAGGTGCTCTGTACCCGGCTCACAGTCACCTATTCTCAGGTTAACTGACCCCCCCAACTACCGCTGATGTGACCGAGCACCATGCGGAGCACCATAGCTGGCATGGCATAGATCTGTAGCGGCAAAACACATCTACATGACATCACATCTACGTGACCAGCCGGCAGTCTCCTAGTTTCGTATGATATCTTATGTTTTGGTGTGCATAGATTTCCGTACAATATCATATGGACCCATTCATGAGAACGTGTTGCTACAATTAATACAGAAATAATGGGTATAATGGAATTACATAATAAACAGTGGCAATTATAGTAACAGTAAAGAGAATAGACCTATGACTAATAATAATAGGTTGTAGTAGTAGTGGGCGTCAAGCAGGATCACGGCAGCAGCTGCAACCACGATGCAGGTGCAACCACAATCCGAGGAAATCTGTGAGGTGAGAAAGCACTAGGACTTCGGGGAAGAAGCTAAGTTAGCAACATGCATTAAAGGGCAACTACCGTTTTTTTCAACCAAGTGATTGGTCCAGTATTAAGAAAGATCGCTGAGGTCTGCAGCAGCGAAATAAGCTACAATGTAAGTTAATAGGGCAATTGTCCAGCTTATATTTACCTTCACAAAAGCCACTGACAGGCTCAGATTAATATTCTAAGTGTCTGACAACATTATGGAAAGGATTTCTAAGGAGGTCAACCTTTCTGTTAAAGAGTAAGATTCTTTTTTTAAACATAAAAACATCCGCGAAATTGCGTTCGCTAAACCCACCAGACTCTCATGTAAATAAACAGTAATTTTTATATTGTAAAATAAACTTCATTCAAAGTCGACAAAAACAAAATAAAACTAAGAAAAGCTGTTTTGGATCATCTTTTTCCAACCATCAGAACTCAACTTTGGTTGAAATAAACATATAGTTTACCGATTTACATGTGAAAATACATGGGCTCTATACACACTAAAAGTATTCCTTTTTTAAATGGAGTCTGGTGGGTTTAGCGCTAGAGACTTCAAAGCTGTTTCTCGTTGAACAGAAAGTTCTCAAAGAGGTTTTAAAAAGATCTATCTCTGAAGGGATACGTTCCATAATGTTGTCAGACACTTAGAATATTAATCGGAGCCTGTCAGTAGCAAAACAAGCACTTTTGTGAAGGTAAATACAAGCTGGACAAATGCCCTATTAACTTACATTGTAGCTTGTTTCGCCACTGCTGACTGCAGCGATCTTGCTTAATACTGGACCAATGTCAAAGATTGTTGTTCCCATCAGTCACTTAGACACAAAAACATAGGAAAATAGGTTCAGGTTGAAAAAAACGGTGTATACCCTTTAATGTGACATGAATGCACACAGATGGAGAGAGAGAGGAGGAGAGAGGAGCTCAGTGTGTCATAGGAAGTCCCCGGGCATTCTACACCTGTACCAGGTTCAAGGCAAACCTGAGCCAGCCTTAACTATAAGCTTTATTAAAGAGAAGAGTTTTAAGCTTACTCGTAAATGTGGAAAAGTGTGCCTCCCGAACCAAAACTGGGAGCTGGTTCCACAGGAGAGGAGCTTCGAGAGGAGCTGTAAACATTTGCACAACTAGATTCATATTTTGCACATCCAGCACAAAACCGTACAGCATGAAAGTGCTCATATTATGCTTTTTGGCTTTTTCCCATTCCTTTATTGTGTCATATATCTTTTTTGTGCAAAAAAAAAAGCCCAAAGGCACTTACCATCTCCAACAGAACACACTGTTCACAAATTTCTCCGTGTTGTAGTCCAGCCTTTACTTCCGTGGCAAACGTGCGTCACTTTGTAACGCGTTATAATGCTTGCCTAGCTGCTAGCGCGGCACGCCCTCATACTCTGCTTCTGACTGGTTTGTAGCGCTGACCTAGGTACTGCGCATGTGCGCCTCTCAACAAAGATGGGGATTATTGTTTATCCAATTTTCATGTTTATTGTATGTACCAAACACACCAAGGCAAATTCCATGCAAGTGAAAAATGACTTTGGCAATAAATCTCATTCTGACTTCATCAGTTCATTCAATTCAGTCTTACAGACGTTCAGATCAAAAACAACACTGCATTTAAACACAAAGGGCTGCATTTGTGGGGGCGTGTTTTTTCAGGTACAGGTGAGATAATGAAATACAGTCAACATATTCATGAGTTTGAAGGCTTATCAGACACCAAAACACTGCACAGTGCATTATGATAAAATGAGGACTGATTTTACAACTTTGGAAAGTTATCACGATGACAATAATTTTATGTTTTGTCTCAAAGATTTCAAAGGGATAGAATTAGCGTGTTCAAATCACAAAGCAATCTACTAGCAATGATAATTTTCAGCATTGCGGATGGTGTTGCATTGTGTTATGTACGTATTGTTTACAATGTGATATGAAGAATTATCTTACAAGGTAATACATCCAGTTGTTGCCAGGTGACTGAGTCAAGTGTTGTGAATGAACACAACGCTGCCCACTTACCTGGCTGTGACCTCCATGAGGGCCGCCATCAACACCCTGTCAATCTCTCCTCGCATCTCGCCTCTACCGGCCCCTTGTTCCTCTCAAAGGCTCCTTCACAGCCAATGAGGGCCCAAACGCAGTGGCGCAACTAACTCTTGTGCTGGGGACAAATGCATGGAGCCACTCAGAAAGCCATCAGTCACATGTTCCACAGACATGATGACATAAACAAACAAGGCCTGGTGTTAATTCAACAAAGAGGAGGGCAAACTGCCATCGCATGGTGGTAGTGGTGATGTGGGGATCAAGACAATCAAAGGTATATTATCATTCTGCTCACTATCTGTCTGTAGTCTTCAGAATACATGATGAACTTTTGGGTCCTATATTCTAAAAAGTGAGATTTCCATGTTTTTTGGTAATAAAGCAGGACGAGGTGCTATATAAATACTTTGAAAGTATCAAAACGATCAATCCACAGAGAAATGCACACAGCCCGTATTCAGAAGTTGTGCTTCTAAAGAAGCCGCCAGGACTTCTGTACAGCTGTGATGTCACAACTATACTATATATAGGTAGAAAGTGTCCCTACAGTGCCGTGACCTCCATTCGCCGGCTGCAATGACGGTGCAGAGACTCAGAGAGCGCAGATACAGAAGACCGGGAATCGCTGACCAATCAGAGCGGGGGCTTAAAGAGACAAGCGCTAAAACACAGCATTTTAGAATACAGGTATATTCAGACAGACAGTATGAGAAAAATAAAGCATTTTTGAACATTAAAGCATGTAAACATGTTGTAGTAGAAAGCCAAAATACAACTATGAACCTGAAAGTGAGTATGATATGGGCCCTTTAAGTTTAGACAACTTTAGGTTTTAGAAGTTAAAACCATTAACCAAAACCACTTCTCTTAAAATTTATTTTATTGTTGGAAAAGGGCAAAGCCAACCAGACAATTCTTCCTTTAGAAATGGGAATAAGTGCCTTACCTGTGCAGGAGGAGGGGGTGGGGTCAGGTAATCTGGGAAGGAGCACGAAACAGGACACTTTCAAAGACAGCACTTAAACACTTAAAAAAAAAACAAAAAAAAAAAACACAAGTGTGTCTCTTGTTTCTGCTCACCTGCGAAGCCCTGGCATCAAGCCCCAAAACAAGTTGCTACAGGGCCCATCACTGCTGCTGCAAGCATAGAAGTAGCTTTAACACACCAGCATTGATGGTAAAGTGGGTGAGCTGCCCTCCCATGTCATCCTAGAATTGTCTCCATTAGGCCTTAACAGGACGGCATTAGTGCTTTCAGAAGGTTGGATCTCACTTCTTGAGTTCCCGGTGGTCAAGTGGCCTTTATCTAAGGGTGCTCTGATAACAGCGTTTGATCTTGTTTGGTTGAGTAGAAAGCAAACACTGGTGTGGTTCAAAGACGTTTGCAGTAATGCCATTAGCAAATTCAGTTGGGTCACAAGTGCATGAACAATCACGGTGAAGGCAGTGGAGCTTCAAACAGGCGTTAGCACACTATTATGCAGCGAATAATTGCTTTTTAATGACCCTATAATTGAGTAAAGCTGTTTTCATGATAAACATGTCACCTACTGGGGGGGGATTAAGCACTATATATCTGGTAAGAGAATAAAGGTATTAAGGTGACATGCTGTGTCAGAAAAGAACATGAAGTCAAAAATCTAAATGATTTTAATGAGCAAATGAGATTTGTCCTCCAATTGTTGGATGGAACAATTACAAGGAGTGGTTATGCAGCACGGGTTTCCAAAGCGTTTCAGTTTAGAACAATTAGTCCATTGACAGAAAATGAAACAGTTTTGATAATGAATAAAGTGGTTATATCATTAAAAAAGCAACAAGAGTTTACAGCCATGCCTTGGTGAGGCTGTACTTAGGCACAATGGTACTTTATGTAAGCTATAGTGTCTTAGTGTTGTGTATTAGCATGCTACCATTAATTAGCACTGAACACAAAGTACAGCTGAGGCTGCTGGGAATGACATTAGTGTTGGACAAACTGAAATGTTGACCTGATGATCCCATATATCCTCCGGAAAGCAAGAATGTCTGTACAGAATTTCATGGCAATCCATCAGGTAGGTAGATAGATAGATAGATAGATAGATAGATAGATAGATAGATAGATAGATAGATAGATAGATAGATAGATAGATAGATAGATAGATAGATAGATAGATAGATAGATAGATAGATAGATAGATAGGTAGATAGATAGATAGATAGATAGATAGATAGATAGATAGATAGATAGATAGATAGATAGATATTCTAGCCTGGACCAAAGTGGTGGCTGACATTGCCATCCTCACAGCCATGCTATTTAAAATGCCAAAAGAAAACAACATTTTATGGCATATTAAAGACGAAACAACAGTAACATACTTGACCGATTAATTGATAATGAAAATAGACATAAGTTTAGAAATATCTCTGTTCCTAGTGGGACCCCCTGGAAGCCTCTAAAGTACCCCTGAATATCCCCAGACCCTTAATTGCTGCTGGAACAGTCAATTGTAATGAAACCACAGGGGTTCTTACAAATGTTTATTCATCCGAATGTGCTGATCAAAATGTTCCTGTGGGGATGGAGGCGGGAGGATCCACTCCCAGCAAGGCTCTCAGGTTCAGACAGAAGGCATCAGCAGACTAAGGGAGCAGTCAACAGCGGAGAAGAGATAAAGCCTGAGATCTGACAGCGGATACGGTTACATGTCACTTCTGATAGCTCCCAGCATTCCTGAGAAAATGTATGCCTATACCTCACTTCAGCACTCCAGCCCCCTCTCCCTCATTCTCTCTCTCAAGTTGACAGGCTGAGCAGCAGACACAGGGGTCCACAGCAGGGTGTGTGTGTGTGTGTGTGTGTGTGGTGCGGGGGGGGCACTCCCAGTATAGCTCCAGTCACACTCCAATTCAAACAGAAGCAGCTCCCTGCTCTCAGGGCTGGCTGGGTGCAGACAGCAGCTCAGTCACACACAGAAAGAATCAGACACCCACTCCTGACAATGTTTGTCTTTTACACCCAAGAAGAAGAAGATGTACGAGGAGAACTTCTCATCCATCAGGGCTGTTTGGAGAGGGATGATTTTGAAATAGATAATGGCTTCTATTCTGGCAGCAAACATAGAATTTGAAAAATTCAAAGAGTCCAATTGTGTTGCAGATGTTTTGTTTCATAAAATATATATTTTTATGATGCTAGCAGAGGTAGTCTTTATATCAGGAGAGATGGCTTGCCCTGGAAGGATGATCACATGTCATATATCTATATGCATATACAATACAAAAGATATAAAGATATTGGAGATTTCCAATTCCATCATATTGGGTTAGTGCTCACATTAACACCAACACACACACACACACACACACACACACACACACACACACACACACACACACACCAATCTTAAACTGTGACTAATGTGGTCGTAATGCAACAATCCTTCCTCCCACTCTGACACAGGGGTGGTGAGCATGTCACCTCCAGACAGCTCAACAAGTGAGTGTGTTTATCCTGCAGAGCAGCATGGGAACACCAGTTGTGGCTAAATGGCAACTTCTGCAAAAAAAAACAGGATTATCGTTCATTTTAACGCTCAAGCACTACATTTCCTACAGATATTTAATTCATAATTATAACTGTCAAAAACTGTTTTACTAATAATTTTATTCATGTCAATGTGCAATAGACTGAGGCTACGTCTACACCACAACGTTTTTCTTTTTAAGCGGCGTTTTGAGACAAAAACGATCTCCGTCCACACAACAGTTTTAGGTCCGGTAGCAGAACTAATCTCCGTCCGTATTAACATGTCTGACAACGTATACCACATGACCATTCACACACACTGGGCATGCAGGTGCCGGTGTAAACAGGAAGCAGATTGTCAGACGCTACTCAGTGGTTTAAAATCATGGATGTATTAAATACATATAAACAACAATGGGGAAAAATAAAGGCCCTGACACACCAAGGAGACCGGCAGCCATCGGTCCAATTTGGGCCCACTGTGATCGTTCAGCAATTTAGTTTTTGCAGTGCACCGTCGCCACTAGTCGGTCCTCCTCTGCCGCGTTGGTGTCGGCGTCGGCTATTCAGCTTAAAGGACAATTCCGGCGCAAAATTAACCTAGGGGTTAATAACATATGTGTACCGAGTCAAACGTTCTCTGGGACATGTTTTCATGCTAACCAAATGTGTCTCTAGCTTTAAACAAGCTACCGCAAACAGATGGTTAGCTGCTAACGCTACCTTTCGGGGCAGAGGGTAAATCGTTATTTTATACTATTAACAAGGCTCAAAATAGCACCACACTTCAACGGTACCATAATGAGGGTACCTACATGTAAACCGAAGCATTGAGAAGTTTGTAAGTGTACAGACAGTTTATTAAAATTAGTTGCGTACGTTAATTACGTAAGTTACGTAAGAAATCCCCGAGATCGCCTTGTGTTTCTTTTCATAACGGCAATCGCCTGTTCAGAAGTCAGAGACGATGTAAGTTTGTACTCTTTTTACTTAGCTATTGTTGCAACAGATTAAGCTATTCCTGAGTTGTTTCAGTGTGCAATGACTACTGAATGTTAACCGTTTGACCCTGTGATGTGAAGCTGCTTCCTAACTTTCCATTGTTCATCACACATATTACTAGCTAGTGTGTGATACGTTTTTTGGGGCTTTAATAGTTACTGTGCTAGAGAGGATGTTCATTTTACTTGCACTGTGTGATAATTGTACATTTTATTTTAGTATTTGTTAATAAGTGATTAATAACCCACTGTTATATCAGATAATAGTAATTATAACAGCTGTGACATTAATGTACCTTTTTGGGGTTTATTTCAGAAACTTCCTTCATATGTCCAGCAATGTACAGCTTGTGACTGCCTGTAATGCACCATCTTACTACCAAGTAAAAAGTTGAACTCCTCCTGGTGACTCGTGCACTCAGATAGGAGCCCTGGAGCAGCTAATACACATTATAAAGCATTCACAGGGTTAAAATCCCAACAGTTACAATTATAAAAATGTTACGAATCATTCCTTGTACTGCTGCTACAGTCCTTTAGGCTAAACATTAGAAATAATATCAAAAAATATGATATTCAAACTTTTATCTGCTTTCTTTAATAACTACATAACACAATACTTGTACTTTTACTTTCAGTACTTGAGTAGTACATTTTAAAATAAACTACTTGCAATACTTAAGTAAAAAATGTTTTGAATACTTTAGCACTTCCACTTAAGTGTGGTGCTTAAAGAGCACTTCAACTTCTATTCAAGCACTTCTACTTTTACTTAAGTCTGGGTCTCTAGTACTTTATACATGTCTGTCGATACAGTATAACTTTATATAAAGAACGTAGACCTCTCTCTCTGCACTACTGACAACTTATGGTGCGTTCTTTTTGTCTTGTAATCGCGACTAGTAGCTTGAGTGTGACGTCACATCCATGTCGGAAAAGGAGTAACCGTGGGTTGTTGCGTTCTTTTTGTCACACAATACTACGAGTCGGAGAAAAGATGGATTTTTGTAACATTTTTAGTAACATTTAGGATTCTATTCACCCAGTTATTGACATATTACACACATATATTTCACTGTTTGATACATGAAAATTGCGTTTTGATTAACATTAACGTTGGACTACTGCTCTGCTTTCTGCTCAAGGCTCGGCTTAAAGCCGTTGTTGTCATATAGCAACCGAGCGTCTCTAGCCAATTTCAGCTGCACAAGCTACAAAATAACTAATCAGGCGGTATTTAACTCCTAATAAGACTGTAGCAACATGCCTATAGGTAGCAGCATACAGTGCTATGTGTACCACTTCTTCATTTGGTTACAACAAAGACAAAAGTGCTTAAAATTGTAGAAAACCACAATGTTTACTACGTGTGATGCACAACGTAGCCATCTTTGAAAGTGAACTCGGGGTCCTCTGAGTTCAGACGACTTGATGAGTTGTATATACGACCTCGGTGGCGTTCTTTTTGCAACTTCCGGAAAACAACTCGTAAATCGACTTCGGTGGACAAAAAGAACGCACCATAAGCCCCCTAGCAAGAAAGCTAGCTAACTTGCTGGCCGGCTGGTTGTTAATTAGGCAGGTATTGGTCGTCACTAGTTTTTGTCCGTCTGCTTGGTGTGTCAGGGCCTTAAGACCATTTGCTTGGACTAACGACAAGGTGGAACTGTTACTGAAAAGTATGTAAGCCTACCTAACCGATAAGTTTGACTGTCGTTCATCATCGTTTCCAAAGGCCTCAGTTTCTGCCCAGTCAGACTACAAAACAACCCCTGAGTTTTCAAACCAAAATGGGGGCAGCAGTGTTTCCAAATGTGTCTGTTTTAGGGACTATAAAACACCAGAGTAGTGTGGAAGCGAGGCATAAACGTCGCAAAAGATATTAGTTTTTAAACCAAAAGGTAGTAGTGCAGATCTGTGGATCTGAAATCCTGATGAAATATTTTCAGAATTAGAAACTCTTCAAGGAGAGAGACAGACCCATCAATTGTCTGTCACCCGAAGATGAAAGCTGCCAGAGAAAGAGGGGACATTGCCTTCCTGAGGTATGATAAGCTGATCATCCACAAACGGCAGGAAGGAGAAAGAAAGGGAACTTTTAACACATGACATAAACAATTTGAACAAACAAACAATTATGGTTAAATATTAGGGTGGGAAATATAGTTTATGTTTCATGTCTATTGCTGCTTTACACACACACACACACACACACATATATATATATGTATGTATATATATATATATATATATATATATATATATATATATATATATATATATATATATATATATATATATATATATATATACATATAAAGAAAAGCTTGAAGATTGTTCATGTGAATATCTGTAGCTTACTGAACAAAGTGGATGAAATTACTCATCTGTTGTTCTCAAACACAATTAACATCTTTGCAATATCTGAAACCCATTTGGATGAGACATTTGGAGATACAAGGGTATAATTTATAGAGAAATGACAGGAACAGATATGGAGGTGGTGTAGCTTTTTATGTTCAAAATCATATTCCAGTGAAAGTTAGGGAGGATATAATGTGTAAAGAAATTGAAGTATTATGGCTGCAAGTTAACTTACCTCACATTAAAGCTCAAACTGTAATTATTTAAAAGCTATGGGTAACATGCTAGATAAAGTATGTGAACTGAATATGGAAGTTATTTTTTACAGGAGATTTGAATATTGACTGGCTATTAACAAACGATCCTTTAAAACACCAACTAGTTACAGTAACTGATGCATGTTGTTTGAAACAAATGGCGACACAACTGACAAGAATATGCACTAACAACAAGGATCATCAACACATCACCTTGTATCGATCATATTTTCTTAAGTGAAGAGGATTTCTACACCAAGGCAGTATCAGTCCCAATAGGCTGCACTGATCACAATGTAGTTGCGATTGCAAGGAAAAGTAAAGTACCTAAGGCCACACCAAGAGTAGTGTATAAAAAGATCCAGGAGGTTCTCTCAGGAAGCTTTCGTTAAAGATGTTAGCTACAGTATGTATGTAGGTTGGTCAAACATTTACGATGAAAAAGAACCAGAGGCAGCACTAAAACTATTTCTTAAAAAAATTCAACCAATCTTTGACAAACATGCACCTGCTAGGAAATGTATGGTGAGGACTTGTAGAGCACCATGGGTAGACATGGAATTAAAGGGCTATATGACTCAGAGGAATGAGGCAAAGGAAACGGCACAAAAAAAGTGGTTGTATCACTGACAGGAAAAAATACTGTAAACTGAGGAATTTTGTCACAAAGCTAAATCAAAAGAAAAAGAAACAATATTATAATCTACAGTTAAGCAGGACAGAGTGATCGGTAAAAAGCTTTGGAGTACACTTAATAACATAATGGGAAGAAAAACTTCTCCACAACCCACATGTATTGAGTGTGGAGGCACTTTTATCACAAAACCCATAAAAATAGCAAATTACTTGAATGATTATTTCAGAAGCAAGGTACATAACTTAAGGAAAGAATTATCGTGCGGGATAGACAATGGTTTATCCATTGCTAACATTAAAGATTATATGAGAGATAAATCTTGTAATTTTTAACTCAGTGAATTAAAAGTGGGAACAGTGGCTAACATAATAAAGTAAACATGTAATCACAAACAACCAGGGACAGATAATTTAGATGATAAACTGATTTGAATGGTCATAGATCATATTGCATCCCCAATTTGTCACATACTGAATACCAGCATTAAACTATCAACTTTTCCACAGGCATGGAAATAAGCAAACGTTATTCCACTGCCCAAAGATAGGAAGAAGTCTTTTAGTGGCCCTTTAGTGCTTCTTACCAGCACTAAGTAAGATCTTTGAAAAGGCAATATTTGATCAAATGCAAGAATACCTGTCAGTAAATAATCTAATTACAAACTTCCAACATACAGTATATACAGAAAGGAACACTCTACATGTACAGCTCTGGCGCAAATGACAGATGACTAGTACAAAGAGTTGGACAACAAAATGATCTGTGGAGCAGTCCTTTTAGATTTGACAGCAGCATTTGATGTTGCAGACCATAAGCTTCTTCTTGAAAAGCTTGAGTGTTACGGATTTAGACCATCTGCAGTTAGCTGGATGGAAAGCTATCTGGTAAAAGAGTCTTTTTTAATGGTAGCTACTTAGACAAGGTGTTTGTGGAGATGTGGAGTTCCTCAAAGGAGCTGCCTAGGTCCACTTTTGTATTCCATTTTTGCCAGTGATTTGCCTCTCATACTAAAAAATGCTAAATTAACAATGTATGCAGATGATACTACAGTATATACATCAGCAACAACACCTGAAGATCTGACTGCCATCGTGAACAGGGAACAAGTTATTATTGGGAAATGGATCCGCACTGTAACAAATTTCTGTAATTTCTACAGCAAAATTTTACAGGAACTTCTTGTTCTGTCATTTTACAAAGTTTAGCTGTATATTGCAATGCATTGTGGGTCAAAAAACTATTACAGTAGTTGACAGCTTTTTTCCACAATAAATTACAGGCATATTTGCGCTTGACTGTAAATGATGAAGTAGTACAGTTATTTACTGTTGAATGCCTTGCACGAGGCGGTTAGCTTGACACAAGACCATTTGATGGAGGATTACAGAGGAGCAGCCACACTGCCACTCCACTCATCCACAATACGTAAGTATACTATTATAAATAGCCTACATAATTAAATTGTGGTTTAACTTGTTAATGTTGGTTGAAATAACCTAAGTTGACCGTGTATCAGTCTAGTGCAGGCCCCAAAATAAAGCTAACTTCTAACGTTAGCTGGAGAATTTTCAGAAGACATTTTGAACAAGCAATCCCAGGCGAAGCAGTTAATGGTAAAACCAAAGTAAACGTATGGGTATAATGTTAGCGTTAACCCTTTTCATATTTATTTAATTTTCAACTGAGCGTAGTAGTGGACTTCAATGTATGTGTTGTAACGTTAACGTTATAACGTCACTCAGGCATGCAGCAGAGGTACAAGGCAGACGGTCAGGCGCCACCGCCACGGAGTCAGGTCTTTGGTAAGTAACAGTCTAAGGTTACAATGTTTTATTTAGCTATGTGTGACTGACTGTAATACATTTCTTTGCCGTTCTAGCTAACACTAGCAAACTAAAGTCAACTTTAGTGAGGAAAAAGACAGCTAACTTAACCATATGCATTAGCCGCATCGCCTTCAGATCAGGGGGCTGCAGACGGCCCATTAACGTTAATCCGAAGTCCCAATAGTTCGAAAAATGTCTTATTGAACCGAAAGCCCATAACGTAGCTAAGTCTGGTCGTGTTTTGTCCAGAAGTCACTGCTCCAAAATATACATTCTTCAGTGACTGTTGGTTCCTTCATTCCAGACGTCATTAATATATTGTTCGATTTAACAGATAATGTCTAAATTATAATAACGTTTGACTTTGCACGATCCCTGAAAAAAACCTTTTAATTTCGGCTGATATTTAACTTTAACTGCTCTTCTGTAAACTAAGTTAGAGCCCGACATTAAGCTGGCTCCGTTTAAAACATTCTTGACGTCTCTGTTTTACTGTCATTAAAGTTAATGATAGCTGGGTGAAAAAAGGCTTGGCTATTTGCAAAGGGGTCCCTTGACCTCTTAATTCAAGATATCTGAATGAAAATGGGCTGTGTAGGCACCCATGAGTCTTCCCTTTACAGATATGGCCACTTTTTGATAATCCCATGCAGTTTATGCAGCGCACATGTGTTATTTTCGCCTGTTCTATAAGGGTGTATTTAGATATTTCAGCAGACTGGGGTCCCTAAACAGCCTTGGAGTTGCATAAATTTAGTCGACTAGAGACTTTTGTGGCCTCAATAAATGTGTGATGATGATGTATCAACAAAAAAATGCAATTCTTGCAGAAATCTTATCAAACGTTTTTGGTAACAATGACAGAGTTAATTTTGTATCTCATATCTTGGTGTCTTAATGTGGTATTTTGGTGGTAATTTGACAATTTTTAACCAATTCTTGAGTGGCCAATAATGGTTAAATTTAACATCAAATCTGTGTAACAAATTATATCAACCCAAATAGCTATAACAACTTATTTTAAAGGAGGAAAATGGCCATCATTACACTACTAGGGTTACATAAACAACATATTTGTTTTCTTTTTGTATAACGGGCCTTCAGACTGGCATGGCAGCCAAAATAGAATATAATGAATATTGGCTGAGATAGTTAGAGGTTTTGCTGATATTGGCTTAGATCTTAGTTCATGTTATACTAGGCAGACATCATTAACGTAAACGTGCCCAACCTTATTAGTAACCAAATGTGAGACTAATCCAACATAACGTGTGTTTTTCACCTTTTGTGTTGTTTAAGCTAGCTAGCTACAGGTCGAGGAGAAACATCCTGAAGATGATTTTCACACTTACATCTGCCTGCAGAAGGAGTCCCTCAGGTGTTTCTTTGATGTAAGTGTGAAATTATTATATTATGAAGTTTAAAAAAAATATATTGGTATGATTTAGAAAAGTTACTGTAAAATTTTGAATCCATTTTCTTTGTCTTTTAGGTGTTGGCAACAGCAGCTGACGTTGAACAAACACTACAGCTTCCTGACTCTTCAAGACTAATTGTCTTAGGTAATCTACTTTTGTAATCAGTTGTAAAGCATTGCAAATACAGAGTCTATGAAGGACACACATTAGTTAAATATAGATATGTTTATGTGGAAGGCAACAGAAATGTTTTTTGCATGTAAACCATTTGTTTATTTATATTTAGGTGAATTGCTCACAGCAAGCTTTTGGATGCTGAGCGTCGAGGGTCAGGAGGTTTTGCCTCCACAACCCAACTTCTTGGCTGGAGTGGCAGCTTTGTTTTCTAGCTACGACAACTTCAATCTGGTGTACCAGGAGCAAGCATCTTGCACACTGGAATTCATTCAAAGGTAACTATGAGCTTGAAGTAGAATGCGGTTGATCATTATTTTGTAAAGTTTGCTATTAGGAGTAACAGAGATTTTATTTTGCTTTAAGTGTACTTACAGTAAATACCTTTAACGTGATTTTTGAGTTTAGAAAAAGGGTAAGTTAGCAGTTATTTACCCAAATGCTTTATACCATTGCAGAACCAATTCCTTTTATAATAATGACTAATGCTAAACTGTGTTCCGTTGTTTTTCAAACATTGACAATAAAGATCTATTTGATTATACATTTTGAAAAGTAGTTCTGCATTGGGGTTAACTGAGCATTTAGGTGAATAAACTGCAAACTTGCTTTGTTCTTTTTTTTATTGCATTCACAAGAAATCCCAGATGAAAGTTAATTTTACAGTTATGCATGATTTTCTATGCCCACCCAGCCCCCCCCACCCTCCCCACTATGGCACAGTGATGCTCAATGCGAAACACACAAAAAAGGATCTGTATGCATGTATATACATATACACACTCACGTACATATATTGATACATAAACATACCATCAGAGGTGTGTAGAGTAGCCAAAAATTGTACTCAAGTAAAAGTACTGTTACTTCAGAATAATATGACTCAAGTAAAAGTAAAAAGTAGTCATCCAAATAATTACTTGAGTAAGAGTAAAAAAGTACTTGGTGAAAAAACTACTCAAGTACTGAGTAACTGTTGAGTAACGTCTGATTTATTTTTTAACATAAGCATTCAATCAGACGGACAAAAATACAAAATAATCATATTTAGACAAATTATAGTTCATCCAATCAATTAAATTAATTTAAATTAATTCATTAATTATGAAATAGCTTAAATTAAAAAATAATCCAGGTAAATTCAAGTACTTAAAAAAATAATATCAATAAAATAATAATACATAAAAAATAAATAAGCATAAGTAACACAAATTTCCAAACCTTTACACTTTTTTTTACCAGACTGCAGGCAGAACTAGAACAAGGTAATGGAGCTGCTGTTTGGTACTTTTACTAAGGTAAACATGCTTTCATTCACAAAGGTGGATCACTTGTGTAAAAGCACCGCCTACTGACCGATCAATACTCCACTGGTAACGGCTTCACCGTTCTTAGAAGATCAGGTGGAGCTCGGTGCGCGGAGAGAGAGAGGGGGAGAGAGGGGGAGAGAGGAGGAGAGAGAAAAAGAGAGGGGTGTGCTCATACAAAAAATATTTAGAGACCGACAGCCCCGTTAACATTCCCTGATGGGTATATTTGCCTTGTGTAATGCGCACAGCGGTTTTATGTTTTTTATATTTTTTATTTGCTCTCACGATCGCTTTCACTGCCATGGTTGCAACTGAAATAAAAGGCTAAAGCAACGACAGTTTATGGAAAGTACAAGTGTAATTATGGTCAGATCTTGTGCCTGACTGATGGGGAAGTGATATTTATACGAGTTGTGCGCATCTACAGCGTCGGCTATTTCTTTTTTTTTTGCCAGCTTTCCTTCCCGTTTTAGGAAGCAGCGACTGTATTGCGTTTTGCCTGTAAAACCATGTATGTGTTCATTTGTATGTAGAATTATAGTTTGCTCTTCTTATGTAAAATTTGTGGCTATTGTTGGTCATGTTGTGCAAACATCACCTCTTTTATGTGAACAGGCGCCGCTGGATCGGGAAACCCTGGGTTGGTTGAACTGGTTGATAACCACCGTCATGACACAGTTTATGCGGGACCGCGGTGGTTAGGTTAGGTGAAGCCGGGTAACTGAAATAAATCCAGGGCATGTTGATCTTGCTTCGTAGTACAGGGCGCGGTTCCTCCTCGTCTGTGACGTTTCTGACATTGCCATTTTTGTTTTGCTGCCACTGTAAAAGTTAACCCATCCCGCTGCTAGGTTTGAGCAGGGTGACGAGACTGCACAACTACGTTTGATTGGGTGAAACACAGTCACGTGGTAGAGGCTTTAGCGGAAGTCTCTCTCTCTGTCAAAATAAAACATTAAAATGAGGCGTACGCAGGGGGATAAAAACAATGACGCGTAGAATACCAAAGAGGTAAAAAGAAAAGTAACGAGCTCATTGTAGCCTAATGTAGCGGAGTAAGAGTACAGTTTCTTCTTCACAAATCTACTCAAGTAAAAGTAAAAAGTATAGTGATTTAAAACTACTCCTAGAAGTATCATTTTTTCAAAAACTTACTCAAGTAAATGTAACGGAGTAAATGTAACTCGTTACTACCCACCTCTGCATACCATACACACCTACCTACCTACGTTTTCTTTTTAATAAAAAAATTATTGAGATTTGCATGACCTTTGATGATAATTCAATTATTTATGTGTAAAAATGAGACTCAGACAAGTTTTAAAGAAGGCGCTTTGTTGTGGAAAACAGAGTCGTAGAAATAGTTCATTTAGCTTGACTTGCACAGCCTGATGTATTTTGCATTCTCTTGTAGAACAGTTAAGGCACTTTTTCATGAAGTTTATTTTCATTTGATTTTGTAATTTCAGATGCTTTATTGGACTGAACCCCTCCAGTGGGACCAAGACAACAAAGATGGTGAGCCAAAAAAGTGGGAAGGTACAGGAGAAGATGAGAAACCCTCACGTTTCCTCTCTACTCGGGCGGATGATGGATTTTGAATGGCTTCAATTGTAAGTCATATACAAATGACTTCCTCACTATTTGAACGGACATTGTTCTAATCTTCTAATGTTTAATTTTTGCCTGTTGGCGAGGTTATGTTTTAAACAGTTATGGTAATCCAGGTCCTGATATTAAATTGGGTCTTTAAAGGGGTGATAGAATGCAAAACCGATTTTACCCTGTCATAGTTGAATAGTCTTACCAAATTTGCAATAAGCCATCAATTTTCGTAAAACGTCCCATATTTGAGCTTTATATAGTTGATTTCTCGCTTAAAAAGTCTCAGAAGTGAATTTAATAACGTAATAGCCCGACAAACAATGTATAACTTTGCAGTGAGACCTGCTCTCGAGTCTCCCATGTGTTTCTATGTAGTTTGCTCAAACCAATCAGCGCGTAGCTCATTCTGAATATTCATTAGCATACCATATTTGGAAGAAAAGCTCTTGTTCCAAATAGAGCCATATTCACAGGGTAGTTAAGGGCCTAATAAAATATCATTCGGGCAATTTTCAGCCCAACCAATGTTACATACCCCATTAGGAGACCTTAAGGAACAGTGTAAAATACCCTATTTAATCATTCTATCACTCCCTTTAAGCAATGCATATTGTGAATTTTCAATATTGCTGGACCTCGTTGCAACTCTTAATTTGAATTCCATTGAATGTTTAATGAGCTGTTAAGAAAAAGAAATGTTACTAATTCTGAAAATGTACAATCTTGTAACACAGTATTGCTTTTTAATAATAAAATTTCATGATTTTGCATCTCGGACTCTGGTTTTACTTAACAGTTGAAGAGAATCTAATGCAATGATTTTTGGATTAAAAGCAAGTCTGGTCTCATTTAAAACACTTTACAATAGGAATCAGCAAAGCTGTGAATGTAAAAAACAAAAATTAAATGTCATTTTTTTACAATAACATATTGTATTGTGAAATATTTACAGCTTTTTGCTTGTATTTCACAATACAATATGTTGTTGTAAAAAAATATTTACAAAAACATATTGTATTGTGAAGAAATTACAGATATTACCTGGCAACTCGAGTTGCCAGGTAATATCTGTAATTTGAAAAGAATACAAGATAATGTTGTAAACTAAATTACAATAAAGTGTTGTTTTCCTGTAAAAATAGCAATACATTGCTGTAATTTATGTACAACAATAACCTGTAAACAAAATCCTGTATTATACTGTAATTATTTTCACAGTTATTAACAGCAATTTTACAAGACTTTACTGGCAACTTTTTTGCCAGGTATTTACTGTAAAATCTACAGTCAAATTCGTTACAGTGCGTGAAAACAAATTTATGCTTAATGCAGCCAAAACAAAAAGCATAATATTTGGTTCAAATCATTCTTTAAGGCGAGAGCCGGAGCTCAAACTCTTTCTAAATAAAACACCAATCCAGCAAGTAAAGCAAACTAAGCTATTGGGCATTACCGTAGACAACAAATTGTCCTGGTCAAAACATATCAACAGTATTGTCAATAAAATGGGCAATGCATTAGCTATGTAAGGTGATGCGGAAAATACCTTACAAATGATTTAACCAAACTTGTACCTAATCCCCTTATTCTTTCCCAGCTCAATTACTGCCAGATAATATGGGTAAATGCCCCGAAAAATGATTTATGGAAACTTCAGCTATTACAGAATGAAGCAACACGCCTTGCTCTCCAGTGTCCGTACAGCGCTTACATCAATAGTATGCATTCTCATTTTAGCTGGCTAAAAATCGAAGACAGATTAATCGCTGCCCTTCTACTTTCAACATGGAAAGTTTTACAATCAAAAAACATTTCATCATATCAGTATAGTCAATTAAAACACAATTTGAAGTCATATACATATGCCACCAGACAGGCAACAGAAGGCCGTTTTTTACTCCCCAGGGCAAATGCTAATTTCTTAAAACGTACCATGATCTATAGATCGATGAAAACTTGGAATTCTTTACCATTGTTATTGATTAAATTAATCAAAGAGATCGACATTTAAAGATGAAATTAAAAAAAATCTTGGAGCATCATTTCGGGAATCTTTGTTTATCTTTTCATATAGAATAATGTATGCTTTAAATGTGTTGAGTGATGTTGATTGTAATATTTAATGTATGTTTTAAATGTGTTGAGTGATGTTAACTGTAATGTTACATGTTTTAGATGTTGAGTAATGTTTCATGTATATTCATGAATGCATGGAGTTATGTGGACTGTAATGTTTAATATATATTTTTAAATGTGGATCCCAGGAAGAGTAGCTGTGCTTAAGGGCACAGCTAATGGGGATCCTATAATAAACTAAACTAAACACAGATGACAGCACTAAGGCCAAAATGCAAGCTTCACCCGCCACTGCTTTCCGTTGCACTGCTAAGCAGTGGAGGGTGGAAGACTGGACATCTGGAAACTTGCTGCACTGGCCAATCAAATTCTTGCATTGAACACCTGGTAGCCGCTATTGTACCAACGATATTGAGGGATCATTTATGGTGCTGTTGAATTGTATTACTTATATTGACAGGTGACTATTATTTTGTCCACCCCATTTATATAAATGAGGGTAAACTAAATCTAGAAACACCTCTCTGTATAATGCAATACAGTTCAACAGCACCAGAAACTAGGCCAGAAGGCCATCTTCCTTGCATGAAAAAAACAAAGTGAATGTTTCTGCTCCATCATAACACACTGACAGGCACACTGTCTTTAGAAAAGTCATGCTTTTCATGTCATTGACAGTTGCTTACGTCCCCAAAAAGTGCAGAAAAGGGAGAAAAATGCAGAGTGGTGAAATCCCCACACATGCATATACAACCTTTTAAACACATTCCGGAAGCTGCAGATGAATGACATCCTGTGAGGTACTGTATCCGACAGGCCAACCCACCCACTGCAAATTCTGACCGCCTCAATACACAAGTGCACCTGAACCGTGAAAGGAAGGTGAAAATTAAGTCTACTCTGGGGCATTAAAAAAACCCTGTGGCTTATCTCCCGGCTGGAACGATGCCTTCCCCTATCTGACACACAAGGAGGCAGGGAAGCTGCCCTGAATGGGAAACAACATGGCCCTTTACAAAGGCCTGTTAGAGACAATTAGTCCTGAGTGCCAGGGTCTTGATTTGACCGTCTAATTGCCGGTTCAGGGTTGAGAGAGTGTGTGAGGTGGCTGGGAAGGCCGGGGAGCTGTGAGTGCCCTGGGGGCGAGCCGCTGTCACACAATAGCAGCCTTTATTTCACATTCAGCTTCTACAAAGTGGGTGTGCTCAAAAGATTTAATCCCACATTCAGCCCTGACAAGAAAAGTCATTCATATTGAAAAGGTGGGTACAACACTGTTTCAGGTGCCTCCCGTCGACTTCCCAGCCTTACCCCACCCTCCAAAAAAAAAACATATTATAATATTTTATAGTTTTTTTCTTCTACAGATGAACGAGGTAGAGAGGGAACCTGATCCTTGTCAGGATCACCTCCGAATCCTTCACTGGCACTCTTCTCAATGGGCTTGCTTTTTCACAGAGGCCAAATTGACCAGGATACCATTCCTGACTGCAGTATGTGTGAGTGATGAGTGGCTGACACAAATAACAGTAGGCCATGCATGTAAAAGGATGGCACTGTGCTACAGGATAACAGGAGCCTCATCCACGGTGGTTTGAGCCTCATACTTTCACCTCCTAAAGCGGCTGGGATTTCAGCCCCTCCCTTTCTGTTTCAAGAAGTCCATCCTCACATACCAAATCCCCCCTACTCTTAAATATCACCTGCTTTCTGCTCCTTTAATCACCTCAATAGGCATTCCTTCCTGCAGTTTACAGCAGTCTGTCGTGCACAGGTAAAAGGGGAAAGAATTCTCTCAAAACAAAAGTGAAGCAATCCATGCAAGCTGTAACTGCAACCGCTTCTTAGGTACACTTGTCGTAACCAACTATTTACGTTAAATACACGCAAAGAAAAAGATTAGCCTCAAGTCATGACGTATTGAAACCAAACAGATTCACTGATCTGTAGGTCTGACATACAATGAAGGCATTTTCACAATCCACTGAATTTCCTGCATCTTTCATATGAAAATAAATTTAAGTTTTGACAATGTGGGTCTTATTTTTGTTGTTTGGTATATATAGGTAATAATTAGCCTGGGTAAACCCTGACGAACTTCCGGCAAATTTGAGATTTGCTCGGCAAGTCAGTCTGGCGAAGAGCCCATTCAAACCCATTTCAAATGTACCCAAAATCGAGGCACCAATCACAACCGCTGAGGCGGGCTTTACACCAATCACAACCGTTGAGGCGGGCTTTACGTGACGACGATAGCGCAGCGACAGCGAGCAGCTCACCCGGATCGTTGGTCTGATTGGTTGGACTATCCAGTTGCACCCAGAGGCATTTGAGCGGCGTCCGTTGGTGACGCCCCTTTGGAAATGAACTGTCAATGAACCTTTCCCAGACCCACTCTCAGTTACAGCTGAGAAGGGTCTGGTGTCAACCAGGCTAGGTAATAATAACATTGCACTCACTAGTTAATTGCCAAAATCTGTGATAGTATCAAACATTCCTCATATGGTGCAAGAAATATGAATAGTCACATCAGGCAGGCTTTGCAAACAAAATGATTTAGAAGAGAAAAAAGGCAAACTGTTAGATATTACCAAACAGTTGAAAACAATGACAAGCGGAGTCGTTTTCATGACAACAAGAAAAAATTGAGTCGGAGCAAAGCGAGTCATATGGTATGACCGGGTGCTCCGTGTACAGGGAACTCACTTTGTTTTATATAACATTAGCAACTCCACTATCTCTCTCTGTTCTTTCTCTAGCTCGCTCCACCGCTTTGTTTTATCTAACGTTAGCACCGCTCCACATAACGCTCTAGTTAGGATACTGTAGCAGTAGCTGTTGTTATAGCAACATAAGCCCCTCATGGTTGCTTTTTGGAATAAAAACGCTGCCAGCTTTATTTTTCACTACAAAGTCAACTTTTTCTTGTCAAAAAAGACGCCAAGAGTGAACATAGCCTCACTTTATTGTCCGTTATGCTCCATTGCATAGTGGCATATTCTCACTTGCACTGTTGCTATATTTGTTTAATATTTGTTTAATGCTCTTTTGCACTTATCTGCACAAACTCTGTACTACACTCTGGACTACTATATTATACTGCTTAATTGCCATACTACTTAGACATTACATTGCACAAACTATTTATTGATTCAATATTAGACCTGTATTTTTGGTAGATTCTTTACTGTATTTTGTATGTTTATATTACGCATATTTAATGTGTAACTTAAAGTTGTCTCGCATGTTTATGCTTTGTCTTGGCCAGGTCGTCATTGCAAATGAGAATTTGTTCTCAATCAGCCTACCTGATTAAATAAAGGTTAAATAAAAGACGCAGTTAGGTTAAAGAAAAGATTGTGGGTAGGCTTATAAAAGGTACGTTTCTGTGACACTCGGGACAAGAAGGGGACAGTTGGGTATAGGAAAAGAAGAGCAGGACAAGAAAGGGACAGTTGAGTTTAGGAAAAGAAGAAAGGGACACAAACTCAAGTCTCCTGGGTGAAAGTCATGTGTTGTTTGACCCATCCACCACCTTAACCAATCTCCCTACGCGGAATTTCGGGCTACCGTTTCACTACCGTTGTCGCTCTTAATACTAAGTCATCTTCAAGCGCCGCGGAGCTGTGCTCTGCCCGGTGCGTTCTACACAGACGCTGAAGGGTGCTTTTTGCGTTGTGTTTGACGCTGACAGACACTGCCTAAGCATTCATATTTTACGATTTGGGAGTGAGAATGGGTTGAACATTTACATCAACTCAGCCTATTGTGTGTATTCACATGTCTGAACAAATTGTTATCATTGAATCTTCAAAGTGAACTTACTATACTCAATCACCAATGTCATTGACTGAATCATAGCTTCTACCAGTAGAGCTCCACACATGGTGACTGAGAGCGCAGTTGTCAGCTCAGCTGTGCTTCACAGTACATTATCGTTTAAAGCTTATTAAGACAGAGAAAGTCAATCATAGTCTGAAAACTCATATTTCGTAAATGAAAGACTGCTGAGCTGTTAACCTAATGTACTTGTGTAGGCTACTTTTGTACTGAACAAAAAATTCAGTCCCATGGCATTAAAAAATACCTTTGATCCCTATGAATTGGTGTCATAGTTTTCAAAAAAGTTTGTAAATCGCTGCTTTAGTTTGTTCATAGCCAGCATAATCTGACTGCTCATGTTTATTGTCCCATCTGACTTTGTTGTTGTGATGTCACCATGTTCCCAGATCTCAGCATTTACTGTGGTGAGTAGTGTTATTATTACTGATTTAAAAAATGATTGCTAAAACTACCAAAAAATTACCCATGTTGTAATAAACCGTTGTTGTCCTTTAATTTACAGTCACAGAACAAGCTCCTTATTAAATACTAGACTACTACTGCTACTACTATTAGTTGACTGTAATTAAATGAATGCCACATTAACTCTTGATTGTCTCTAAAGATAATCTCATCCAGGTTTACACTCTGTGTTTTCCAGCATGCCATATGCACACCAAGGTGGGCCGCATTCACATTCACAGAGAAAACCCTAAATTTCTCTATCACCTCAGTCGACAGAGAAGGTCACTTCAAAGCAGGGACTGAGTCACAGGAGCAATAGAAGCCTGGGACCAACAAATGCACCAGTTGTAAAACTTAACAAGGTGTGAATGCCCTCTGTGTGCCCTGGCTCTCCAATATGCAGGGGCAGTCTGTGGAAGTTCTTAGGGCTTGTGGTACACTGCAAAAAATGTTGATTCAGACTAGATGTTGTCTTTACAGTCAGAAAGAACTACTTCTGACAATATAAGCCAATAACGCACAGGGGGCGTGTTCACTCAACTGAGACGAAGATACCAGCCGTGCTGTCCAATTCACATTTGAATTCACACAATTTACATCCATTATGCTAAGCTTCTTTTTTATTTTTATTTTTTATGGCTTTTCTGTTTTACAAACAAGAAAAAAGCACAGCAGAACACAGAAAAGTAACACCCCCCACCCCGTAGACAAGCAAAAAACAACCATAGACGTACAAATAAGTAGCTAAGTAAAAATAAAATCTTGTAACAGAGTATGTACAAACACAGGTCCAAATAAAAGAAATAGAGTAAAAGAAAGGAAGGTTGCGCTTCTGAAAAACAAGTTGATACCAGTCACAAAGTACCAAAGACCAAGGAAAAGATGCAAACAATTAAGCATTTTAAGACATTATTGATAGAAAAGATAAAAATGATTGCCACATTTCGTCAAAGGTTGCAAAGTTGAGAGAGACATTGAATCATACTTTCTCCATATGTAACAAGTTTGATATCTCTGCTAGCCAGGTCTTAAAAGAGGGAACATCCTCACCTTTACAAAAATATTAAAATATTCCATTTGGCAATAATCATATTGAACAGTCTTGCGAAGTAAGTGGTGCAACATTTTTAGATGACAGATCCTGCCGAAAACCGCAGTACACGGGTCTAGTACAATATCACAGTCATAAACATTGGAGAGGCAGGCAGAGATATTCACCCAAAATCTGTTAAATTTAGGGCAGGACCATTATGCTAAGCTTTTGATCAACTGATATATGCTCTGATGAAGGTGTTGTATATTGAAAGCTTGACTAAATGGATTACCTGATCAGATGGAATGCTCATTTGATGTCAATTTATCACACAATTCACACCTTGGGCAAGACAATTAACAAGTGGACTGAAGTCCATTGTTATCTTACCGGGGTGATCGACTGGGGAAACTCTGTCGATACTCATCCTCAAGTGAGAGTGGGCCGTGAGTACATTTTTGTGATTATCAGCCGGAAAGTCAATACATTTCTGGGTTCATCTTCTGATTTGATTATGCGTCAGGTAGTTCAGCCTAATAAGTGCAAAAATGAATAAGAAGGTGATTGCACCCATCATTATTGACTCGGCTTTTTAAAAAATTGCTGATATAGACCATTCCCTCGATGCTATCACAATAAGTCCCGTCTATCCAAAGTCTAGAAAAACCAAAAAATGTTGTATAGCTTGCAAAAAGTTAAGAGTCCATCATTTGCAACAATACTATTTTTTGCACACTTATTGGGTTTAGGATAGCTTAGGGTTTGGTCGGGTGTCCCTTAGTTTCCAACAAGAAGAGTTTAAAGCTAGCAGCTATGTAAGGCTGTATTGTTCATTGTAATTAAAAGATCAAACACGTAGATAGATTAAACAGAACATGGTGCTAGATCTGCATCCAAATTGCATCCAACAGCTGTGGAGATATTTCACTCTGAACTACAAATATCATCCTCGTGGTGGCACTAAAGAAAAAGTCAGAGGATCACCGAAGTCAGTAGGATTCATCCTCTGGAGCCCATGAATATCTGTACACAATGTAATGGCAATCCACTCAATAATTGTCAAGATATTTCAGTATGGACCAGGCTGGTGAAAAAAATAACATTGTCACCCTTAGGGTCATGCTGCTAGCATGGCTAAAATTACCTTAGTTGAGACCCAGTCCACAATTTGTTGTACATATAGCAATGAAATAATCAGATTCACTTTCGTATGAACTTGGCAAGATCAGGCTCAGCGAGATCAACCAATGTTGAAAACATTCATCAAATAAGTAGTGTCATTTTCTTATCTTCAATATATTAAAGATTTTAGTTCATGTTTTGAAGCAATGACTTGGTCACAAATGGCAATGGCAGGATAATAAGTAGTGATAAGATAGACAACATAACATAAGATAAGGGAAATTGCTTTACAGCAGTTGCAGTACAAAGTAGGAAAGAGAGCAAAGAGCCAGATAAAAACTAAATATAAACAATAGAAATCATCAAAAGGAGCAATACACAATGCCAGAAGTAAGTAACAGCCATTAAATTAACTGGTTAACGGTAAGGTGCAAATCCAAAATATAAACAATGCCAAAAATATAACATGTTAACAGTGAAGACCACAGATGATAAAACATAGTGTAACAGTAGTAGCACACATAAAGAAGAGGAATCAAGTCATAGAACAGACTCAATAATGTCAGTTAAATAGCAATATCTTTATGTATAATAACATATACCTCATGCTAACTTCAGCTAACATTAACTACCTAAAGTGGCTATATCACTGTAACAAATTCCCACGTTGAATTACAGTAAAGAGCTGGCAGCTACATTTACCAGCTCTTTACTGTAATTCTACAGTGTACCTACTGTAATTTATAATAGTTTATTACTGTACATTTTTTTTATGGTACTGTACCGTATAAATAGAAAGCTTTACAGTAAGATTATGTCATGTTTGTTTGCCATTATACTGTTATTTTAGTGTTCCTATCTCCATTATCAACTTATTACTGTAAAAAGCATTTTAAAAGTTCTATTGAATGTGATATTCACAGTTCAACGTGGCTAAAGCTTATGATTTTGTAGGTTTCAAAGTGAAAACCCTCTGAAAAATGCTTAATATAAAAATGACTTCAAGTAATGGCCTTTGGCTGTATTAGGCATTTATTTAAGCCAATGAACAATCAAACATAACTCATATTCAAATAAAACATTTCATTTAATAGAACAACAAATCAACAACTAACCTGGTACTGCACAATTTGACGGAACAGAACTTAACTGAAGAACATGAACATCTTGTGTGGCGATGGGTTGATGACTACATGACTCAACACTCAAATTCCAAGAAGTTTTTGATGAGAGCTGCCACATGGGGAATCACCCTAGCTGCCTTTTTATGGCAGCCTCCCGTCCTCTTTGACACCACCCTCCCCTGGTTGGCCTTTGTGTGGTGGGTTAGGGTTATCTGCACTTAATACACAACCACATCATATTCACTAAATAAACATTCAAAGATGTTTTCTCATGAAAATGACCTATCTGTCTTTTAATCATTATAACATTATATAACTTGTAGAAATTATTTTATAATAATGAGCAACAAACAAATGATTACAACAGACAAGTTGTTAACATTATTACAGTATTTGAGCTGTTTACTTCAAATTAATTTTGAACCATTAGGAGACATTGATATTTTTGAAGCAATGGATTACTTTGCAAGCAGTGTTAAGCAGACAGATTTTTGGTCTTTGGTCTTACTAAACTACAAATATAAAAATACCAACAACAATGCTATCGTTAAATTATTTTGAAACAGTATTTGCATCTAAAATAAATATAAAAATAATGTTCTGACATCAAATGATAATGCCATATACACTAACCAAAGGTGCCTCCCAATTAGTCACAATGAGGAAGAAATAAAAGCAAATTAAACAACTGGTATGACACTGGTAACACGATTTAGCTAGCCTAATAGCTAACGATAACTTGCCTACAAAACATTAGGGTGCATGCTTGGAAAAAAACTAAACAGTTAAAACAATGTAAATTCAACCCACAATGACAAACCAGGGTACAGCTGAATTTGATAAGAACGCAATTACCTTGTTAAATTACCTTTAGGAGCAGGATGGCTGAGGATGTGTATGTGAGCCAAGTAGGTGATGCGCGCCATCAACCTCTGTGCTGGCCCAGCAGAGTCACTCACAATCAGGGAAAAATTTCTCGTTTCTCTCTTTCTCTTCTTCCTCTTTTTGTACTTGTGTAGTGGTGGGGACTTGATGGCACATGATTTTGAATTCGTTTTTTAACCTGGCAATATAGTTTCAGTTTCGTTGTAGTTTTTCTTGAGGGTTTTAGTTTTTTACTTTATTTTTTATTTTAGTTTAAGTTTTAGTTTACTATAATAACCCTGGTTTGAGTTTAGGTTTGTTTCATTGCTTATGCATACAAGTTAGAGGAGAGGAAGAATGTGTTACATACGGGCTTCTGGCTTTAACAAAAATACCTAGACATGGGCAAAAAAATATTAGGGATGAGGGTAGTCTATATACACGACGTTCCACTTCTGAGATTGCTCGGTTGCCACAGGAAATTCTGCCAGATGAATGTCTTTTCGCTGATGTCCATTACCTTCCGCTTTCTTTGTGTTGAAATTTTAAATCTCGGGTGGATTTCTGAGGACTATGGTTAACTGTTCCTCAGATCTCTGCAGGGTAAATCCAGACAGCTAGCTAGACTATCTGTCCAATCTGAGTTTTCTGTTGCACGACTAAAACAACTTTTGAACGTACACATATTCCACCAAAATGTTCCTTCCTGAGACTATTTTACAGCGGCACCGTGCGGAGCTTAGCCCATGACGATTGTGGTAGTTTAAAGAAATGCCAATAAACCAGAGCACGTTTTTCTCCCATCCCAGAGTGCTGTGTGGACTAACCAGACCCTCTTCCGCAGCGCTGTGGAGGAAGGTCTGGCAAAGAGAGACAAGGGTTGAGGGGGATCTTTTGTTTTGTTACAGTTTTTTTGTTTTCTTTTGTATTTTTTACAGTGTACAGTGTAGTAGCTCTTGGGGGGTGTTTGGAGAGGAAAACATCAGGTGGCTGGTTCTACCACTGGGCCTGGACACTTCTGATTTATCTGTGCATTTCAGAATTATGTTGCCGACCTCTTCACCTCACTGCCATTTGTGTCACCCCCCAAGTTCTGTTCAGGCAATCACAACCCACCCCCACCCCCACCCCCCACACACTACCAACCACAGAGAATGCCGCCCACGACAAGTTGCAGTGTCTTCTATAGTTCGGTACACACACTTACCAGTCACACAGAGAGTCAAGCTTTAATTCACCTCTGTTTAGATCTTAGCCTGCTGAGAAAAGTGGTATTTAAATGCAACATGTTTTTTTTTTTCTTTCTCTTGTGCAATGTATTATGTATTAAAACATATTTGGATTCAAATGATCATGGTCAGGGTTTATTAAGCTTTAAGACACCACTATATTACTGCACACATCTACATATTATGTAGTGTTATGTGATTATGTATCAAGTGTTAATAAACGTCTACAGTGTGTAGAATGTTGCCCTTGCAAGATACTGCACACATATTATCAAGTGTTAGAACAGTATGTATCAAGTGTTAATACATGTCTACAGTGTGTAGAATTTCTAGCATTGCCCTTGCAAAATATTGTATATATGCAAAAATGTGAATGTGAAAAGTGAATGCTGTCACATCAACAACTTCCAGATATTTACTATATGATGATGAAATGCCTTTGGATTATACAGTTTTAGCATAAATTCACAGTTTCAGTCTTTTATCCTAATGTGTTGTCAGCATCTGTTCTTTTAAAAAGGAACAGTTGTGACATTCTGTGATATGTATTTTATGTTAGGGAGAAGTAAACAAACAGTCAATTATATGGTCTGTTGAAACTGCCTTTCAGAAATGAGACTATAGCTCACTCTAGTGGATATAAAAAGTTAAGGCCACAAGGCCTCAGAAATTAGATAGCAACCTTTAAAATAGTAAACCCCAACCACTAATAAAAAACAAATGTGATAATGAATGTCATCATACTGTAATCCATTGCATATGAGTTGCTTTGCAAAGTTGCAGGTGGTAAGGGGTAAGCATAAAAAGAATGTTTGGTTAAAATAAAAAAGAAATAGAAGAACTTAATAGATAAAAGTTGTGTAGGAAACCAGCTGATTTGTGCATGTACTCGCATCACGTGTTCATGTGACCTGTTGCCAATCAGGAAGTGATAAAAAGCTTACCAGTTTCAGTCATTAGTCCCTTACCTCTAGCTGAGCGCACCTGCGTTGTGTGGATTCTCCTGTCGTGCAAGTACGCAATGTTTGGCTGCAGTAATTCGGGCAGCAATCACAAGTAAAGTTTAAAGGTCCCATGACACGGTGCTCTTTGGATGCTTTTATATAGGCCTCAGTGGTCCCCTAATACTGTATCTGAAATTCAGCGTTGGTGCAGAATTACAGCCACTAGAGCCAGTCCCACAATGAGCTTTCCTTAGGATGTGCCATTTCTGTGTCTGTAGCTATTGAGGAGGAGAGAGGGGGGGCAAGGTGGAGGGTGGGGGTGTGGCCTTGACCAACTGCCACTTTGCTCGTTTGAAAGCGATGATGTCTCTCTCTCATGGGTGGGCCAAATTCTCTAGGCGGGCAAAGCAGAGAAAGGGGAGGTAACCTTGCTCCTTATGACCTCATAAGGAGAAGATTCCAGATCGGCCCATCTGAGCTTTCATTTTCTCAAAGGCAGAGCAGGATACCCAGGGATCAGTTTACACCTATCGCCATTTCTAGCCACTGGGGGACCATAGGCAGGCTGGGGGAACTCATATTAATGTTAAAAAACCTCATAAAGTGAAATTTTCATGCCATGGGACCTTTAAGGTTGATTTATGATTTTGGTCCCAATGGGGTGATAGCCAGACGCAAGTTCCCGTCCTTCACGGAGGGAACTTTAGCAAATTGACGGTAATGCCTGTCAGCTGTTTTAGCCGTATGTGGTAGCAATTAATGTTTTGGCTAAACTTTTTATAGGATGTTCTTCAACCTGTAGTTTCTTTGTATGTTTCAGTTTACCACTCACGTGACTAATGAGCTGCTGTGGCTGTAGAGCTACGGAAAATACTGCTTTGGAAATTCCCTCCTCCCGCATTAACTGTGCTATAGGAGTTTGTTGTGTCCTAGCAAAGTAGGCTTATAATTTACTCTTTTTATTAATGTGCTAATAATTATTTGCAAGATACGGTAACTTTGTGACTGGCCACTAATGTGTTTTGTTTGTTTTCTCAAAGGGGGACCAGTCCAGTCACTGTTTTCTACGGTTATTTTACCATTTTGTTTCTTTTGTTTCTTTGCCTCGGTCGATGCATTTCTGTGCTTGCTTTTACAACTGGTCTGCTGAGCGACATCGTTGATGGTAGTTTTAACACAGGCTGCTCTCCTCTCTCTCTGTATATCCACAGCCTGAACCTGTACAAGGCTGGGTCCGTGTCGACACACTGCCTCCTTGTGGTGAGACTGCACCGGGTGACACTCTGTAGGGATGTGTATGTAGCCTCGACACTGTATATTTTGTAGTGACTTGCATGATATTTTGTAGTAAGTCTTGCATGATATAATGGAGTGAATCTTGCATGATATGCCGTAGCGAATCATGTAGAAATAAGTGTGTAGTGCATGTCCTTGTCGGTGCTGGGCCTTCTGCCTCCTCTTTCTGTCTCCCACAGTCTCCCGGGGTGGTGTGTGCGTGCTGACCCGACCTTCCTACTTTGAGGAGAATAAGACCAAATGTAGCTGCCACCTAATTTATTATTTTACTAATCTGCATTCTGCTATTTTAATTGGAATTTTTTAAACTTCTTTGTAATAAAACCAAACCTATTTTTGTACAATATTTGCCTCCTGTTAAATTTTCCTTTTCGGGGAGAATCAGAGTTGGTCACACGACACACTAATTAACATATTAAGGGTTTAAAGGGTTCCTCCTGACCCTCAACAGGAGGTGGCGTTGTCAGGTCTGAAGGGTTGCTGTGCACTACAGTAGAAAAGGGCATATGAATAGTGAAATTATATCAATTTTGGAGGTGGCTGGCAATATGTATCCCATCGGCCCCCGCGACACCCAAAAGTGGGATTTCTGACACTTCCTAGGGGGCGGCTGACTGATGCTGTTGACACGAGTCTCTGTGGTAATGGGGCATGGACTACTTGATACAGGTCCTCAATGTGGCCAGTCAGAGTCACTGTAGCTTGACAAGCCAGACCCACATCAAGATGTTGGGTCTGGGAACTCACCATTGGCAGGGCTCAATCCGAGGGGCGGGAACGGTTGTCTTTCAAATTCCCTCTGCACTCTTAGCCAACCAGAGCAACGCTAGTTGATAGATTAAACTTTTGCCGTATCCGGTCGGCAAAACTCCGAATACATCTTCCTTTTTTAAGAATAACTTCAGTGCTTAAAGGCCTTTTTATAGTTGTGCGTCGAATCGACGGCGCAGGGTCCGGCGTAGACGCAGACCCCTCTGCATCTACGCCGGACCCTACGCCGTAGCCTGACGTGCACCTCTCGAAAAATTTAACTACACGTCACAGCGACGCACATAGCGTTGCATTTTCCCCCGACTCATTTCCTGGTTCTCCTTCTCCATAAACAACATGAAATCAAGGAGAGGGTTAACTTTTCCTTTTTACAGATTTCCCACCGTGGTCAGAAAGCTCAGGGGAGACACTTTGTTTCTCTCACTATGACTCTAGAGTCGCTACTTCCTCCGAAGATAATCGCCGGTACTCTCTCACTTCTCCCTCTACCACACACTCCCCACACACACACACACACTCACACATGCGGCTCGCTCGACGCACACACCAGTGCACAAGTATAAACATCAGGCCACTTTTTAAGGCTACGGCGAGAGCTCTGAGTGGAGCCTCCTCATAACTGTAAAACGGCCTTAACTCCAAGTCTTCCAGAGTCAAGGCCAAAGCCGATTCCAAAGACCGCTGTTCGCCAGCAGCAGCAGCCATCTTCTTTGTTTTAAAGTAGTTGGGAATTCACGCAGAACCGTCGCAACTCTGCCGTCCTTATGTTAAGCCCGCCCACCGACTCTATACATGATGTGATTGGCCTGACCAGAATTTGGTTTTTCCAGCTCGTAAGCCAACGGAGAGTTGCTGGACTGACCCTGGCTGCAAATTACATTTGCTGCTGCTAGGGTGCGTCTAGATTTCAGGCTATATAAACAGTATACTGTAAACAAATATCACATGCATGTACAAACATATATACAGTAGCATAAGGGTTCCAACACATGACCATGACTAATCTGCAGATTATTCTCTCAATCAATAATTCGGTCCACAAAATGTCAGAAGGCAACTTTTCAAGCTCAAGATGACATTGTCAAACTGGATCTGGACTTTGTGAAGATACAATCAGAGAAAAATGTGTCTTGCGTTGCCAGACCTATCTCCCTGGCTACACCACACATACATTCTGCCATAGGAGAAAGAAACTCTCTGCATTGTTTGCGTTTCTTTAAACCAATCACAATCGTCTTGGGTGGCACTAAGTTCCAGACACAACAACGGTGCCTCTGCAAAATGGTCTTGGGAAGGAACTTGCAAAAGAAAACGCCACAAAAAAAAAATTAAATGAAGTTAACCGTTCACAAAATACAGTATACTCTGTTGCACTGTGTATTTTGCCCACAGCAATCATCACCAATCAGTCCCAAAACGTCCCAGTCCATAAATGTATTCTTTGTGAATCTTTACAATCATTCACTGAAAGAACCAAGCAGGCGCACCTTGTTGCACAATCCAAATATTCTTAAAAATGTGCAATTTTCAATGAGTAGCTTGCTACCTCTACGGTTGTTTCCCGCGGCGAAAGGATTTTGAGAATGGCAACCACACAGCAAGCTGACGTCCGCTGTGAGCTACATGTCAGGCTAACAGTGCTGGTCCATTTTTGTGACACAACTGAAGCGTGGTGATAATGAAAAATAGTGAAAATAGTTCACCAAAACGGGTTTCTGAAAACATTTTAAGTGAGAAATAGGCCATGCAGTTGCTGAATCTGTCCTTATTTCAGATCGACAAAGGTTAGTTTGAAAGATTTTCGTCTACTTCTACTGGATAGTTGCGAAGAGAAGTACAAGTATTGTTTTATGTAGTTATTAAAGAAAGCAGTCAAATTCTGAATATCATATTGTTGGAGTTCAACTTTTTACTTGGTATTAAGGCAGTCACAAGCTGTACATTGCTGGATATGAAGGAAGTTTCTGAAATAAACCCCAAAAGGTACATTAATGTCACAGCTTTTATAACTACTATTATCTGATACAACAGTGGGTTATTAATCACTTATTAACACATACTGAAATAAAATGTGTGATGTAGCTACAGGAAAGTTAGCAAGCTAGCACAATACAGATAAACTAGCAGCTTCACATCACAGGGTCAAACGGTTAACATTCAGTACTCATTGCAGACTGAAACAACTCAGGAATAGATTAATCTGCTGCAACAATAACTAAATATAAAAAGTACAAACTTACATCGTCTTTGACTTCTGAACAGGCGATCGCCGTAATGAAAAGAAACACGAGGCGATCTCGGGGATTTCTTACATAACTTATGTAATTATTATTACGTAGCCGTAACTACACACACTGTAACCTTCGTAGCGTGAGGAATTCACAACAGTAACGAGTAATGATGCAGCACATAAAAAATCTATCGGAGTAAAAGTATTAAACTCATCGAAAATATATACTCAAGTAAAAGTGGAAGTAGCAGAAAAAAATAATACTCCAGTAGAGTACAGATACAGCCTTTTAGTACTTAAGTACAGTAGTGAAGAATTAAACAAAAAAATTGCAAATTTCTTCCACAACTTCATTGCAACAAACATACAAAAGACATTGCAACTTTTATCGCAATATTTTACAAAAGATCCCGTGACATCGGGCATTTTGGGCAGCAACAATCTCAAAAGAAGGCCGCGAAATCCTGGAGGGACTGCTCTTGTTTTTCATGTGTTATGGTGCGCATTCACCAGTGTTTTTTTGTTGTTGTGGTGCACGTAGGCTACTCCTGATTTTGTCAGTCATCTCATCTCTTTTATGCTGTGTCTCTATGATCCTCTCCTGTCCTATTCATGGTAGCTTACTCGTGGACATTGTGCCGCCATCATGTGCTGTAGTAGGGGGGCCCGCCTTGATAATCCTGCATAGGGGCCCGGTGTTGGCTTGTTACGCCACTGCTGGAAATTTACTTCCATTGATCCAGACTAGGAGGAAAAAGTGTTTTTTTCTCCAGAATGATTTAGCAGAACATCATTTAGTGAGGCATGCATGCTGCTCATTAATCATCTCAGTTTGGCTCTTGGGAATTTTTGGCTTTTGATAATGTTAACGTTTCTCCAAATTATCTCTCTACTCAGCCATTAGCATTAACCCTATAGTGGTTGCCAGCTGTTTTTTTTTTGAGCTGTTACAGCAACAATTTTGATACTTTTATACTTCTGTGGTAATCATTTTGAGTTGACAGTTGTTTGCTGAAGTATTCTTTAAATCTAAAATATACCCATCAAAGTGCGTGTGTGCATGCGCGACGGTTCGTGCAGGAGTGAGAGGAAGCGGGGGGAACTTACCAAATGACACGTCAAAAAAGGTCAGACCAAACCCACAGCCGTCAACTATTAAATGCACGCCTTGTATGTCTGTGGGTTTCATTACTGAGCATTAAGTGCTCCCGCGCTTTTATGCAGAGCTGCCAGGAGCCTCCGAGCGCACGCACAGTCTCCAGTATGGCTCTCCGCTACTCCCAAACACTCCCTGCGGTTGTGCTGCTGATACTGGCGATAGTCGGGATTCTGCTGGTGGTCCATCCTGCTAAAAACATGGAGACACCACCTGAATACATGGTAATGAAAAGAATTAACGTAGGCTATGCATCATCTTATAATTGGCAGGTTACATGTATAGTTTTTTTTCAAAAGATGCAGATTGTTATAATACTACTGTATTATCATTACATTAATTACTTTTGTTTTTATTCATACTGTTTCCTCCCGTTTTAACTAATGTTGCTCTGTACAGGACCTTGTTACCATGGTTTCGAAAGTTATAATTAAGTTTACGTACTTACTTACTTACTTACGAAAATTAAATTTTTTGCATTGCCTTGTAATTTTCCTTTGGCTGAAGGTGGGGCAGTCTGACTTTCTTATGAGAACAGGGGAGGATCTTTTGTTCTCATCCTAGATTTATATTCTATTACAGTCTTTCTTTGCAATATACTGCACATCTCTTACTTGCACCATTGTTCATAATGCTTTGCCATATGCAGAGGACGCCTTGTGCATCAGGGATTTAGAATGTGGGCTATAGGTTGTGCACTTTAGAAGTTCCATTATTAAGATAATAAAGTTTAAATTGTTAAATTGGGGTTAAATGAAATACACACTGTTAACATGTTGTGGGGAGGGTGTTGCACATTCTTTAGTCAAGAGAAGGGCTCAAAGAAAACATAACCCCAGGGAGGGACTTGTGAAACATATATGCAAAATAATAAGGTTTAGCCTCCGTTACCACCCCAATCCTTTTTGGTGTAGTATGTTAAAATCATAGACTGTAAAAAATAATTGACTAAGCTTCTAGGTCTGAAAAGTGAAGCCAATGCCGAAGTGGCAGTCCCTACTTTCAAGTCTTCTTCAAAACAGCATGTTTGTTCATTTAGTAAATTATTGTCCCATTTCTTTTTAAAATAGATGATAAAGCAGGGGATGCTTTAGGGGCACGTTGTTGTTGTTTTTTTTTTGTTTTTTTTACAGTTACAGTTAAAACACTGACTATTTAAATGGCTTCCCTAACTCTGGGTTACATATAATGGCACCACCCACAACTAGGCTACATTAAAACATAGTGAATTTACAAGTAGCTTAATAGATTAGAACACAAGTTCAAATATGTGTTTCACTTGTTACTGTTGCTGAAAAACCTCTCAGCTGTTGTGTCATCATCATAGACAATGGTCAGTTTTGAACATCATGTGTCCTAATTTTAACTTGCTCAGCTGTCTGTGTGTTTGCTGAATGCTCAAAATGAAGCACGCAGTTCTTACCACTTTGCGTGATAGATGCTAAGCTCAACGGATTCAAAGGTGTGTTTTAGGGAGGAAGCGATGCAGAGCACCAGCGAGCAGACAAGACAAGAAAGAAACAGACAAAGAGTGTGAGATAAAAGAAGCTGTTTGTGTTTTATTTGAGATTTTTTTCTGAGAACACTATTCATGTGCTCATCCTTTTGTTAATGTTGCTGACACTTTGAAATACATTTGAAAAGAAATTGGTCTCATTCTGCCTTATGCTGCATTTGCCTACAGAAGAGTGTGATGCTTTGAAGTTGTCATTGCAAAAGGCCACACAAAGACAGACAGTCAACATTGCAGAATGAGTTAAGACACCACAATACATAACAACATAACCCATGGCTTTATAGCAAATCAGTTAATCTGTACGTTTAGTCTCATGAAAGTATGTGTTTGCAAAAACAAGGAGTTCACCCACAAAAGGTGACAATCTAAAAGAATATGTACAGAAGTTGCAAAATTGTCAGTTGGAGTTCTAGCCACATCCTGTCTATTGCCCAGAAAGTGCCAACTAAAGAGAACAAGCCTACGCAAGTTGTACAACACAGAGTAGTTACAACTACTAATACAAATACATCAAATAAAAAAAATTTAACACAAAATGTAACACCAATTTGGTTTTTACAGGTGTAGTCAGTGAACCTATGTTATCAGAGGGGCTGTGAGGTATGTCCAGTCTTGTATGAAGTACTCAAAAGCAATACTTGAGTAAAAGTATGAGTATCTTACCAAAAAATGACTTTGGTATTTACTGTACTTAACCCTCTGTGGACAAAAGACGCACTGGCGAGTCCAAGCGATGTGTGACAACAATCCTACTCAAAAAGCGATATTAAATTTTTTTTATTTCATACATTTATTTACTATTTTATTCATATATTACACTACTTTTGTGAACCTAATACTTTTGTAAACTCATTTCAAGCACCAAAACAATTGAGGGTAGGTAAGTTTTCACAGGAGACTTGAGCTATTTCCGCTTTAGAGCCAAATTATCTATTTATACATTGATGTGGAACAATTTGGGGCATTACTATACAGAAAGCTGAGTTTGTTCTGAACATTTTGATATGAAACACATGGGGATCAGGTTATATGCAAAAAACCTTAAAGGAGAATTCAAGAAGATACCTAAAAATGCCCATAGACCTAAGAGGGTTAAGCATTTTGCTGATATTAAATGTATGTAATTATTAAATTATTAAAAGTAAAAGTTAATAAAAAAAAACTTTGATTATGAAACTTTATTGTGGCTTCCTCATAGTAAAGCATAATATTCAGGGTTTCCACACATCCTAAAACATCAAATTCAAAGTCTGACATTAACATAAAGAAAAACAGAAATAGAATTTTAATTTTCTTTGTGAGGAAGAATCTTTCACTCCAACACACAAAAACATTTCTTGCAAATACGGAAACAGGTGTGTAACGTTATCTTCATCACCACCCCGTTCACCGCTGTCATCGGGGTGATCGTCGTCTGTTATTATGGGGTCTATATCCACAACATTCCACTTCCGGGATTGCTCCATTGCTACCGGAAATTCTGCCGGATGTCACTCTTTTCAGCCGGATGTCCGTTACCTTCCGCTTTCTTTGCGTTTCTTTACTATGGTTAACTGCTCCTCAGATCTCTGCATGGTAAATTGAGACAGCTAGCTAGACTGTCTGTCCAATCTGCGTTTTCTGTTGCACGACTAAAACAACCTTTGAACGTACACATGTTCCACCAAAACAAGTTCCTTCCTGAGGCTATTTTGCAGAGGCACCGGGGCTCCGTCCGGCGCTTAGCACCGCCCAAGACGATTGTGCACGTTTTTCTCCTATCTCGGAATGCTGTGTGGACTAACCAGACCCTCCTCCGCAGCGCTGTGCAGGAAGGTCTGGCAATGCAAGACATATGTTGGCGGCTGAGCCTGCAGCAGGTGCTTCCATGATGCTATCAGTTATGCTTCCTCCTCTTCTTTTTTAGTTTTGGCCTTCGGTGTTGACGATAGGCAGCAAACGTCACCAACTGAAATGGAGCGTGCGCTAACTTACAATCTAGAAGAAATGATTCGCCAAACCTGATTTTTTGCAGTCTAACAAATTTCGGTAACACTTTACTTGAAGGTATCTACATAAGAGTGACATGACACTGTCATGAACACATGACACTAGAACCCTATCCCTAACTCTAACCCTAACCATAACTTCTCATGACAAAAACCGAATGACACTTACTAAAAGAAGCATTATGTCATAAAGGTTTATGACTTGTTTATAATGTTTATGACACGTTCACGACAATTTCACTCTTATGTAGATACCTTCAAGTAAAGTGTAACCCAAATTTCTTTTGATTCTTTTGTAGTAAAAAGTAACAAACGAGGCCTCGGGATAGTATCTCGAGGCCTCGATTTTCCAGAAATATAAATAACAAAGTAAAGTACAGATAGTGAAAATTCTACTAAAGTACAGTAACAAAGTATTTGTACATTGTAATACTGGGTATGTCAAATTAGGCCATCAGCAAAGCAATATATTAGATTAACTTGATAGTCCATGTTCTGAGCTACAGAGTTAAAATGAGGTACTGGAGGCATGCTGTATGTTCCTTTACCATATTATTTCTGACATTTAATGATCTGTGGTCATAGGGGTGGTGATGGTGCAGTGGATATGACACATGCCTTTGGTGTGGGAGACCAGGGTTTGATTCCCACTGCGATACATCAACCAATGTGTCCCTGAGCAAGACACTTAACCCCTAGTTGCGTGCGACCTCTGAGTAATTGTAAGTCGCTTTGGATAAAAGCGTCTGCTAAATGACATGTAATCTGTCTGTTTCAGTATGGAATTGTTCTAGATGCAGGCTCATCCCACACCTCCATGTACATCTACAAATGGCCGGCTGACAAGCAAAATGGCACTGGTATTGTTACCCAGCACAGCGAGTGTAATGCTGCAGGTAAGCTGCTCCCAGTGGGTGAGAAGGCTGGCATAATAAAGGCTGCATCACTGCTTTAAAATAAGGTTTGCCTGGTTGAGGCTTTAAAGACTGATACTGACAAGATTCAGGAAGTCCAGTCAGTATTTGATTTGTCAAGCTAGTTGTGGTTAGCTTGCAGTCTGGAAGGAAGTACTGCTTGAGAGGTCTTGTTCAGGGCAAATAAGTATTTTTAAAAAAAAGAAACCAGTATTCAGCATTTTCTTAGAACTATGTTCTTAAAGTGGAAACACCAACATGGGACAAACACACTCTCCCCTGAACACACAGATTAATCATTAACACTTTATAATAACAGTACAAAATCATGTAAGTAATTTTTAAACTGGTCAATGGGAAATGGGCGCTGCATATGCATGAGGTTTTGTGCACTACTCCACCACGCCTCACCAAAAACGCGGTCCACTGTTTCCTCAAGTCCACCGCTGTCGGAAAATAAAATAATGACAAGTTGTCATCTTCACCTGTGGATGTGCACCCAGGAACAGCACACACAAGCATGATGGCACAAAGAAATAGAAAGCTAGATCGATAGATAGCTAGATAGCGAGGCAATGTACGTTAGCTAGCAAAAATATGAAAGGCTTGATATTAAGGAGAGATGAGTTGACTCAGAAAGAGACAGATTGAGCGGGAGCAGTGGTTTTGTTGCATGGTACAAGTGATGTGATTATATGATTGGTTTGCGGAATTTATTGCGTAAAATTCGTAATAAATATCTGTGCATAACCACGCCCAATTAAAACCCAATACCAGGAAAGTTAAAGGGTAACTACGATTTGTTTTCCTATTTTCCTATGGTTTTGTGTCAAAGTAACTGATGTGAACAACAATCTTTTCCTATTTTCCTATGGTTTTGTGTCTAAGTAACTGATGTGAACAACAATCTTTGACATTGGTCCAATAATAAGCAAGATCGCTGCCGTCGGCAGCTGCAGAACAAGCTACAATGTAAGTTAATAGGGCAATTGTCCAGCTTGTCTTTACCTTCACAAAAGCGCCGTTTTGCCACTGACAGGCTCAGATTAATATTCTAAGTGTCTGACAATATTAGAAAACATAGGATAATAGGGTCCATGTTGAAAGAAACGGTAGTTACCCTTTTATCAGAAACTTAAATGACTATTTCGAATTTGGATTGAAACTAATTAGTAATACTTGTAGATACTTATTATTATGTATATAAGATCCTAATGGCATAGTTAGAAGGCTATTGTGGATTTGGGTTTCCAGTGGCTTTAACTAATGCATGACTCATGGTGATTTAATGCATGAATTACTGCAGGATGGATTTGTCAGGAATTCCTGTTGCTCACCATTAGCAAATAAAGTTACTACTTACTACTTTCTGGGCCTAGTTTACATTAACAGATCATCAATTGAGGAATGGTAATTCACAGTTATTTAATACATTAATTGATGTGATCAAGTTAACAATACCTATTCTCACAGAAATATAAAGCTTTTTTTTTAATTATCAAACTGGTTGTCCAAATACAAACATTTACATGTTGCTGCACCAAACCAGAATCATCTAGCAAGTGCCAAATGACAAATTAGAGAAGAATAGACTAGAATTGAGAAAAAATAGCTTTATATTTCTATGACAATAGTTACTGTTCTCCTTTCAGGAAGGTGGAGCAAATGCATCGGTCTGAAATAAACTTTCATGTATGTGGTATCCAGCTAATATGGCTGTATGAAGTCACTGTGAATTAACATTCCTTAATTGGTGATCGAAACATAAAGTCATAGTGACTTGATCCTTCATTGATGCATCCTGCAGTAGTTCATGCATTTAATCATCATGAGTCATGCATTAGCTAAACATTACTTAAGTGTATGATTTGTACCCTTATTTTAAATCAGGGGTCTTCAACGTTTTTTAGGCCAGGGACCCCTTAGCTGAAAGAGAGACCGAGGAGAGACCCCCTACTGCATACATTGTATACAATTGAGTAGATATTAAAGTAGATATTAAACTAAACTAAATATTAAAATAAATGGTTATTATTCATACATCATGTTTTAACATGTAACATACATTTGGAAGGCACAGTGAATCCTTAAGCTTAAATGTTTGGCTATCATAGTGGCTACCTTACCTATATAGTAAGCTTATCCTAAATAGGCCAATTTATCTTTGCTATTAATATGTTGGATTCATATTAATGTATATTTTCAGACATATTAAAATTTTTAAACAAAGAAACTTTCAAAAAACTTTTTTAACATAGTTTGCCCCCCTGAAGTAACTCTGAGGACCCCCTATGTTAGGTCAGTCTAACCCTAAATACCGTTACGGTTGATATTACCAAAACAAATATTTTTTGTGGTATCTAGCCAGGCAGTTCACTTTGGATTAATTTGCCCAGGTTTTGAGATACATCCATCTCGGAAACTTAAAATTCATCATAATACAGTACACGTCAACTTGTGATGCTTACAGCAATAGAAAAATGACAATTAAAAATTAAATTTCCAAAAATTCCATTCACCTCCATTAAAAATCTTAAGAGATCTACAAAGATATATTTTCAAAACTAAGTAAGGGAGAAAATTTGTTTATTTGTAATTTGCCTGAACCAATCCTTTAACTCCAGACTGCCCTCGTGGTAAAGACATTCTCACTTTCAGTTCCACAATGCCATCCTAAACTTATCCAATAACTTTATCAGAATATTACAGACGCAATGTCAATACGCTATGTGTTGTGCAAGACATTTGTTCCTAAGTGCTCTACAGCTTTACCAGATGCCAGTTGTTCCTTGTTTGTATTCAGAGTTTCCTTAGAAACCCTTAACTTCACTTTTGAGAAGGTCAGGCTTAGTGCTTTGTAAGCAGAACTACTTTCTCTTCCTGACAAGGTGGAGGGATATCCAGCTATGCGGGTGTTCGTGGTGGGGCTGCAGAAAGTCTGACAGCCTGTATGGAACAAGCTGTGAAGGATATCCCCAAATCCAGGCACCACCAAACTCCACTCCAGCTGGGAGCTACTGCAGGCATGAGACTCTTGAAGTCAGTAGAAATTCCTATTAAGACAGGATATTGCACCATTATTTCTATCACACTTCTTATCAATTATGCATGAATGCACTAAAATGGATCTCGGAAGGAAATAAATATTGTGTCATTCCCAATTTAACTCTCACCACTTTTTAATAGCATAGTCAATGCCACAGAGACCCGGCGGATACTGAAAGAAGTGGAAAACAAACTGCGGTCTTACCCTTTCAAATTCAAAGAGGCAACCATCCTGAGTGGACAAGAGGAGGGGGCATACGGCTGGGTCACAGTCAACTACTTACTTGAAAACTTTGTCAAGGTGAGCTCTCTGACTTTTCTGTTCAACATATAGAAAGTCCCAGAGGAAAGAATCCACACTGAAACCAACACTGCTAAATTAAAACCCCTTTGTGGAGGAATTGAAAGTGCCTGACTTGTGCAAGACCAGGATGTGCTGATCTGGGAGGCAAAGGTGATACAAATGTCTGCATGCACGTTGCAATGCTGTGAAACAGGACATTGGTGTACGTCGGCACGTATCAACCCATGATGCTTTTCAAGATGTTGTCGCCATGTGGTTTTATATAGAAAACAATGTGCAGGTATTTTGATGAGCATCAAATGTTGCTGGTTTGAGTTGCTCTTAAAGGAACACGCCGACTTATTGGGAATTTAGCTTATTCACCGTAACCCCCAGAGTTAGACAAGTCGATACATACCCTTCTCATCTCCGTGCGTGCTGTAACGCTGTCTGACGGTTCAAGCATTAGCTTAGCCCAGCACAGATCCAACTAGCCTACTGCTCCGAATTGTGACAAAAGTGACAAAATAACGCCAACATGTTCCTATTTACATGTTGTGATTTGTATAGTCACAGCGTGTACAAAAAACAAGGTAACATGAGACACAGCCATCTTCTAACAGTAAAAACCGGGAACTATATTCTCAGACAGGCTTGCTGCGAGCATATCACTCCGCCCAAGTACTATATTCTTCTGCCTGAGAATATAGTTCCCGGTTTGTTTACAGTTAGAAGATGGCTGTGTCTCATGTTACGTTGTTTTTTGTACACGCTGTGACTCTATAAATCACAACATGTAAATAGGAACATGTTGGCGTTATTTTGTCACTTATTCGAAGCAGTAGGATTGCTGGAACCATTCACCTGCATGTTCTGTGCTGGCCTGATGCCGCTGGAGCCGTCAGACAGCCTTACAGCACGCACAGACATGAGAAGGGTATGTATCGACTTGTCTAACTCTGGGGGTTACGGTGAATAAGCTAAATTCCCAATAAATCGGCGTGTTCCTTTAAAGGTGGTGGTTTGCTCAAATACAGGGGCGTAGCATAGAATTCTGGGCCCTGTAGAAAGGCATTCTCTATCGGCCCCTCCCCGCATCCAGCTATTCATTCTAGCATCTTTTTGGGCCCTCTCACATGAGGGTGTGAGTTGTCCCCCCCAAGACCGACACCCCTGCTCAAAAATAAATAGTTTTTGTGATGTGTCGTCCAATCCCGTCCTCCTCAAACTGCTATTTTTGGGTCCATCCCAAAAGCCCCACCTGAAGTATTTGCAAGTTGTCAAGTGCCTAGACAAGTGACATATTTCTTTCAAATCATAACATTATCTTAAAAACTTTCTTCAGGCAGAAACCTCGGACAGAACCTGGCTCTTGGTGGGCGGCCACAGTGCTCAAGTGTCATTAAAGGGTTTACCATTTTTTTTTCAACCTGGACCCTATTTTCCTATGTTTTTGTGTCTAAGCGACTGATGGGAACAACAATCTTTGACATTGGTCCAGTATTAAGCGAGATCGCTGCAGTCAGCAGCGGCGAAACAAGCTACAATGTAAGTTAATAGGGCAATTGTCCAGTTTGTATTTACCTTCACAAAAGTGCTCATTTTGCCACTGACAGGCTCAGATTAATATTCTAAGTGTCTGACAACATTATGGAAAGGATTTCTAGGGAGGTCTTTCTTATTGTTAAAGAGTTAAATGCTTTTTTTAAACATAAAAACATCCACGAAATTGCGTTCGCTAAACCCACCAGACTCCATGTAAATAAACAGTAATTTTAGCATTGTAAATTACACTTCATTGAAAGTCGACAGAAACAAAATAAAACTATGAAAAGCCGTTTTGGGTCGTCTTCCCACTTTTCCAACAATCACAACTCCAGTTTTGGTTGAAATAAACACATAGTTTACCAATGTGAAAATATGTTGTCTCTATACACGCTAAAAGTATTGTTTGGAAGACTGGTGGGTTTAGCGCTAGCGACATCAGAGCTGTTTCTGGTTCAACAGAAAGGTCTCAAAGAGGTTTTAAAAAGGTCTATCTCTGTAGGGATCCTTTCCATAATACTTATAATAATAATCGGAGCCTTTTAGTGGCAAAAACAGCACCAAACTGACGCTTAACATTTGCCCCATAGGGTTACAATGCAGCCCGGTCTGTGGCTGCAGGTTACAGCGTTCACGCTTAGTACTGGACCAGTTTCAAAGATTGTTGGTCCAGGTTGAAAAAAAAATGGTAGTTACCCTTTAAGACCACAAGCACGTGGAAGTTTGATAGGTTGCATTATCACCCAAAGTGGACTGTTGTTTTGCACTTGCCCACCTGGTACAGTTCCTTAGGTTAGCGTGTTAGCATGCTGATGTGCAAATTAGCACTAAACACAAAGTAGCCTACAGCTGAGGCTAATGGGAATGGGAAATTTTACACAATGGTGGAGCTAATTAAAAAAAGTCAAAGGATCACCAACGTCATTAGGATTCATCCTCAGGGAACCATGGCTATTTATATAAAATTCCATGTCAATGCATTGAGCTGTGTCACTCTGAACCGCAGTGATGGCGTGACTGACAGACTGTGATCAACGGATATTGCTATGAATTCATGTTGGTTGCATGGCTAAAAACACAATTCCACACGGAGGGGTTTTGAAAGTGTCAGTGTTTTTGAGTGGATGTTCCCCACAGAGTAAACTCTGCTCAGAATTGGAATATTTCTATTGTCCTACATCAATTCAAACTGTTATGTCTTAACGTGTCCTTTCTTGCCATTCAGTATGATTTTGTCGGGCGTTGGCTGAATCCCGGCAGAGCGACAATTGGAGCTTTGGATTTAGGCGGAGCTTCCACACAGATCGCTTTTGAGACCTCGGAAAAGGTGGAGGACAAGGATAATGCGAAGGAGCTAAAGCTTTATGGACAAACCTACAGAATATACACCCAAAGCTTCCTATGCTACGGCCAAGACCAGTTCCTGCGGAAACTGCTGGCTCATCTTATCATGGTACTGTTAAAAAAAGTTATAAGCAGTTACATATGGCTGAAATATCAAGACTTTCATGATTTCTGCTGTAAGGATTCTCTTTTCTCTCTGCTATCTGAGAGTCTTTCTGCAGTACACTTGTCAACAATGATGTTTAATCAGAGTGCTCTGGTTAAAGGGTGAACTCAGCATTGACTACACCAACCTGCTGCACCAAACATGCTCAGAGGAATAGTTTAGTTATATAGTTAGACATTTTGGAAAATAGGCTTAATCATTTTCTTGCAGAGAGTTAGATGAGAGGATCAATACAACTCTAATGTCTGCAGCCATTTAGCTTAGCTTAGCTTATCATAAAGACTGGCAATGGAGTACAGCTAGCCTGGCAGCTGGCAATCTCCAAAGAACAAAATCCACCTATCAACACCTGTACATTTCTGGCAGGTTAGCCGACTGGCTAACACTGGCGCATTTACAGAAATGTTGATTAATGTGCATTGTCCTAATATAAATAAATAAATCTTCTTCTTCTTCAAACTTCTCATCAAACTCTCGGCAAAATGCAAATTAAAGTATTTCCCAAAAAATTTCAGAACATGATATTATATAAGTTGTGAAGTCATCTTCTTGAGTGCACCTTCTTTTTGGGATTTGGCTTGGTTGTCATTCTAAAGGTAACCCTGTTTATTAATAATTCTAAAAGAGGTGTAGATAAAGCTGGCAATGTAAATATGTGCTTTTTACTGAAATGCATAAGTGTGATTGTACATACTGTATATGCTACCAGCCATTCTAAAGTTATGGCAATTTGTGAATGTTTCCCTATTCTACCATGTTCACCTGGAATTATACTTGTCATATGCTGCACTTTCCTTTCATATTTACCAGAATGTTTCCATTTTATCTTTTTTTGCCTCTTTCAGACTGAAGGTGTGAAGCCTCAAGTGTCCAATCCCTGCTATCCACAACAGTTCAATACATCTATCAAGCTAGGGAAGGATGTCTTTGATTCTCCATGTACTAAAAGCTACAGACCTGCCAAGTTTAACCCCCAGATGTCTGTATCAGTAGTGGGCACGGGAGATTACCAGAAATGCTTGGACAACGTAAAAGAGATTTTCTCCTTCGACAACTGCTCTTATTCCAAGTGCTCCTTTGATGGAGTCTTCCAGCCCAACGTGAAAGGAAGCTTCATGGTGAGGGAGCCTTTTAGACAGACCTATAGCTGAAGCGGCAAAAGGTCCAATTCATTCTCAATCAAAAAATGTTGAAGCTCAAGATTATGTCCAAAATAGTCTATATCCACGACGTTCCACTTCCGGGATTGCTCCTTTGCCAACGGAAATTCCACCGGATTTCACTCATTTAGGCTGGATATCCGTTGCCTTGGGCTTTCTTTGTGTTGGCATTTTAAACTCCGTGGATTTACAGTATGAGGACTTTGGTTAACTGCTCCTCAGATCTCTGCAGGGTAAATCCAGACAGTTAGCTAGACTATCTGTTGAATCAGGGTTTTCAGTTGCACGACTAAAACAATCTTTGAATGTACACGTTAAACCAAAACAACTTCCTTCCTGAGGCTATTTCGCAGAGGCGACGCTACTCCGTACGGCGCTTAGCGCCGCCCAAGACGATTGTAACTGGTTTACAGAGATGCCCATAAACCAGAGCATGTTTTTCTCCCATCCCGGAATACTCCGTGGACTCGCCAGACCCTCCACGCTGTGGAGGAAGGTCTGGCAATGCGAGACTATGTCCAAAGGAACTTTAAAAAAGTTCCACCCCATGTTACTCTCCTACCCCATTCTCTTTTTTTAACATTCAGTGGTGTAATGGGGGGTACGCTGTGGCTTCCATCCATCCATACCCCTACACGAAACTTGTGGGTCATTTAATGATAGCAATAATAGGGGAGTGTTCAACATTATCTTTAAAGACAGTGCTTTCCCCAGCTGTACAATATACAAAAGATAGAAAAGCACAACGCTCTCGCCAGATGAGGGGGGTTCAAAATGTTTCTAAACTTAAAATGAATTTTTGCCTTGTTTGTGTTTGTATTGTTTTAGTACTTACACAATTATTTGAAGTATATATTATATACAATACACAGCATGGTTTTAATGATATTTTTATGGGGGGGCAACCCTCAGATGGGGTGGGTCCTGATCCCCCCGTCTCCCCTGCGATTTCCGCCTATGTCTCTACTGTAGCACACTTTCAGCTGATTATTTGGGAGGGTTGCAAGTCCAATTTTTAAATACATCTAGCTATTGTTCCTTTTGAATATGAATGCACTTATTGTAAGTCACTTAATGCAAAAGTGTCTGTGAAATGAATGTAAAATAATTGGGGAAAAAAGGGAATGAAATGCAGAAATCTGTCATAAGGGTCCAAACCTTCTAAAACATACTGTTTTCCAGTGTCTTTGTTTGAAAACTAATCTTTACCATCTCAGGAAGATTGTGTAACTCTGGATTAACCCAGTGTCCCATCTTCCCTACAGGCATTCTCTGCCTTCTTCTTCGCTCACAGTTACATCACCAACGTCACCCGCATCCCTCTCACGTCCCCCAGTCGACTGGAGGCGGCAATCCGACTCATCTGCAACATGACCATCTCTGAGGTACTCTTAAGAACACAGCTCTCTGAGCCCAGCCCCTAATAAATGAGGATTCTCAAACATGTTCTTAGGCCAGTAGACTCTCATTTCAACCCAACGACCCCTGTGTTATCTGCTATACCATTGATAGAGATTTGAATAACCTAATACAAATCTTAACCGACTGTATTTCCACCCATAGATGACTAAAAGGACAAATGAGAAAGAGAAACACATGAAGAATGTCTGCGCCGTCTCCAATTTCATCCAGGTCCTCTTACTGCAGGGCTACAAATTCAACGAGCAGTCCCTTCCGTCCATCTCTTTTCAGAAAAAGGTCAGAAGTAAAGGAAATAAATGAAACCTTTTTGTTAACCATTTGCAGGGATTTCAGTCTGTGTTCAAACTATTGATTCAGGTTAACACTGAAATCTATATGCTTGTCCACGGTGTGCTTTCAGTGTGGTTTCAGTGGGTCCTCTCGTGTGTTTTTGCAGGCGGGAGGAGCATCTGTAGGCTGGGCTTTGGGGTACATGCTGCATCGGAGCAATTTGGTACCAGCAGAGGGACTGGGACTGATGAAGGCTCTCCCCCTAGGGCCCTGGGCTGGCATTCTCTTCCTCTTCGTCGCCATCCTCCTCATTGCACTGGGATACCTACTCATGGTCTACAGACACACAAGAAATGAAGAAGCCATGATATAAGAGCAAGGGTGACACACCTCCCAGCCCAATTCATATTCATCTTAGTGTGTAACTCTTTTAGAGAAAATGCTTCTTCTTTCTATTTTTTACTTTTCTTTTTTGCCCTATTGTTTGTTTTGGTTGTTGTGCTTTTTAATACTCAGGGAGTACCAACGTAATTTCACTGTAATACTGTTAGAGTAGTGCAATGACATTAAAGCTTCTTATGTCTTATGTTCTGTATGTAAGTGAAATCAACACTGCTTTTGCTTGTGGAGACTCATGTCAGTGTGTGTAAAATTAAACCACAGAATAAACCATGTTTTTTGTAAGTGTTTCTGATTCGTTACATATTACACCTTCTTACGATGACCATATTAAGGAAGTTTGCTTCCTCTGTTTTCTTGCCACAGGAACAGCCCACATGTGCTTCAGAAGAGGCCTGATGCAATGTTAACAAACACAACTGCCTACAAATTCTGAAAGAAAAAATATAAACAAAGTAACAAAACCAAAATCATGTACATTCTAATGAGTTCTGAACTGTGGTCATAGCAGTCTGTGTGGAGGCAGATGTTTTAGTTTATTTTAGTTATTAATTTTAATCAGCTGAATAGATTTGTCACAGTTACGTCTTGTACGGCTAGTGGCATAACTACAGTAGGACTTTATGTGCAGATAGATGTTTATTGGCTCTCACATTTAATATCTTAACTGTATTCACTGGGGCTGGCTAAGACAATAGGTTCTAGAGATAATGTTGACTTAACTGTGTCTATTTTCGTTTCTCAGTGGCAAAAGGACTTATTGGTCACCATTAAGAGCAATTATTACACAGTTCCTAAATGCTTAAAGTAATTTGAAGCCACCAAACAACAATTAAACATTTCTATGGAATCCTGTTTATGATCCTTATCATTTCTAAACACGTTTATAACTATCATTCACAAAACACAAATACTCTTATGAGTGACACATTTAAAGGTCAGGATTGAGACAAAACAATTACAAAAAACAACAAAAAAACAGGGAGGCTCTCTGACGTAGGAGGAAGATAGAGGTTGACAAGTTTAAAAGGAGCAGTGGGAAGAAATCAGGGAGGAGAAGACGAAAAAATAATCCATTTCTAAATCACAGTGACGATAACAAAAATGACAAAAAGTCCACTTGGCTGGAATGTAACTGGGAGCAAGGGCAGTTTTAGAGTTTTGTGGGTTGAAACCATAGACTGTTAAATATTTTTCACAGTCTATGGTTGAAACATAAAGTCGCAAGTTGGATTAAGAACAAACTTGACAATGTCAAACTAGTTAATATCAAAAGATTTTTTGGTTATTGTTGGATGTGTGTGTGTCGAAGATACAGCTGAAGAGTTTAGTTTAGTTAGGTGTCATGTTTTGTCATGACCCAGCTCGCTTTTGTGTAGGAATCCCTCTTACCCCGTACACAAACAGTTTGAACCTCTCCTTTCTGGCAGGAGGCTGCGCTCCATCAGGACCAAAATCTCACAACATAAAAACAGTTTCTTCCCCTCTGCAGTCAGCCTCAACAACATGGCTCCAGAAAACGTGCCAGATTTCCTAAACTAGTTGTATCATGCATGCGTTGAAACACTTGACGGCCAGGCAGCACAACTGGCGGCATATTTTTGTAGGCTACATTTTATGTTATTCATTATGCTGTTCACGGCAGGGCGGGCCTGTTTTATAAAGATATTTAAATTAAGTACTTATTGTTGTCACTGATCCAAAACCGCATATCGACGTCCGTGTACCACGCCTTGGCGACATTGTTATTTTTGTGACATGTAGTGTGGGGATGTTGTGATGTTTTTAAATGTAGATTACGCTATATGCATTACAACGTCTTTACGTGGTTGCCAATCCAAAATAAGAAAGGAGTTGTTACATGTTACATTTTGGTTACATGTGGAATGAAGTCTGAGTCTTTCTGTCACTGCAAACCTTCACTTTCCTCCACACTCCCCATGAAATTCCCGCGGTGCAAAGGTGCGCAAGCGTGGAACAGATCGTGCAGTGTCGTAATAGGAATATCATCTGTGCATGCGCGAACATCTTGCGCGTGCGCATGTCGGATCGTGCAGGCAGCACAGATCGCGTACCCACCATGGATGTATTAAGGGGTACCCACAGTAGGCTCATGGCACTTAAGAAAAGACATCCTGTGCAACATTAGAAGGAATGGTGGTCTAGAAGTATTAAGTTTTGAAACCTTAAATAATACTTTCAAAGTGAAATGGTTAACTAATTTGATTGAAGAAAAGGACTGTATTTGGAATACTTTCCTTAAATATGTATTTGGTTTAACTGGTGGCGTAAAATTTCTATTAACATGTGATTACAAAATTGATAGATTACCTGTAAAGTTATCAAATTTTCATAAACAAGCTCTGCTGGCCTGGAAATTAATTTACAAGCATACTTCTACACCAACCAATTACTTGGTTGATTTGGAATAACAAGGCTATTCAATATAAAAATAAATCTCTGTATTATGAAAAGTGGGTTGCTAATGGTATTGTATTGGTAAAACAACTACTTAAAGCTGATGGGCAGTTACTAAAGTAACCTGCCTGGAAGGCACCGTAAGGGACAAAAAACACTGATAAACCATTTGTTCTTTCACTGTGTGAATACTAAAATATTTTGGGTTGATGTTCAACATCTTATAAGACGGAACACTGGGCAATCAATTCAATTTAAGGATGAAGATATTTTTATTTGTTTTGAAGGCAATTAGATGGACAAAGATGTTGTCTATTTTGTTCCAATTAATCTTGTTATTTGGGAAAATTCCACATTACCAGAAGAAATGGGCAGACTTCAAACCAAGCTTTGAACACTTTTTTCAAGAACTGCACCAATACGGCAACACTATAAGAAACATTAAGAATAAGGAGGCAATTAAGACTGGAATTGTGTTTGAGAATGATGAATTTCTCATGTACCGATGATACATTTGACTTAATATGTACAACTTTTTTTTTTTAACCTTTTTATTTATTTTCCACATATATTTTTTCTGTATTTACACCTCTGGTATTGACTTTTTGTATATGTACATACTGGCGATGTACCTATGTTCTTTACTACTAATAATAATATATATTTTTTTAAAGTAGGCTCATGACACGGAACAGTTCCGTGGCTGGTGTTTTTGACGGACTGTTTACAAAGTTGCAACACACTCACAGGAAGTTGGCTTTGAATGCGAAGAGCGTATCAGACCGTAGTGCATCCATGGCATAGTTGTGTTGTGTGGCAAGCGAAATCTTTTCGGCTGCAAATTCACATGGTAGAATACTTAATTCACATATAAATCTTGAAATTGATGATAAAGCAAAAACGAAAATGTTCGCGGGGCTGCCTGAGCTCGGGATATCCAACGGCGAGGATCTTAAAGAAACACTCACCAACTGTACAGAGCCTCTGAAAGCCATTGATCAGTTTCAGGTAACTCCACGTTAGAAGTTTGTTTTTTTGTTTGTTTGCTAAACAGAATTCTCCAAACCATGCTGTGGAATGTCGTAACTTTACATTTCGAATATCAGACTATGTCCCCAAAAGAGTCACGCTGTAACGTTAGCTCTAAATAAACGTTAACGTAACTTGCAGGTTATAGAATATATAATATATACTCTGTACCATTTAGCTAACATTAGCTGTCTGTCTGTCTCTGCCGCCTGTTTGTAATGTACCGTTAACGTTAACGCTAGCTAATGTGATGCTCTACCTGCGCAAATGCGCCAGATTCTGAGTGTGGATGTAATACACTGTCACGTGCAGAGGAGGAAATTGCGGCTAACGTTTGAGTTACAATTAAGCGTTATGCGACCTGTTGCATTATTATAAGTTTTTAACTCTTCTTATCAGTAATATGATAGTATGGTTTCACCTGAAGACATAAAACCACCCCTAATTCTCCATGGACGGAATACGTTTTTCTTATTAAAAACTTATTCGCTCCATTATTGTGTGCACTGTGTTATTACTGTTTATTACTATTACTGTGTTATTGTGTAATAACTAACGTTACTATTTCCCAGAGAAATAAGTGTTCTCAGTATTATCCAAATTGTATTGTGTCTCTAGGTAACATTAGTAATATTGTGCTTTTGTTTTCATAATTGTCTCATCTGTTTGTTATTACAAATACATCAAAATGCATCAAAGCTTCCAGTAGAAACGTATAAATAATGGCTTTAACAGACTGATTATTTACAATATGCAAGTAGTTTCATGATTATTGAAGCTGCTACTACTGATTCATATCATCACTGTTAAATAAATTTGGTCATTTGTATGCCATTAATGTTTCTAAAAGATGTCCATGGAGTGGCAAATGTCTTAAGTTGTGTTTTTCCTGATATCAGCCATTGCCAATAAGCAAGGAAACATTTATTCAGCTGGCTCTGAATGACCAGCTACAGCTAGACCTTATCTCTGACGAGTCTTTGATGCGTTACCTGTCTGCAGATGGAAAATGGCATCCTGCTGCCGACCCTCCAGTCTGCTCTTCCCTTCCTCGACCTCCATGGAACGCCTCGGCTAGAGTTCCACCAGTCTGTCTTTGACGAGCTTCGAGACAAGCTGATGGAGCGAGTCGCCACCATTGCAGAGGGCAAGGAGGAGGACAGGTGTGGCATTGGTTGAATGGACTTTGAGGAATTGTATTAACATTTTGAAGGAACCAGCTTGGATGCTATTGTGCTTTGTTTTTCTTTCAATCTCCTTACAGATATGGGAAGCTTGAAGAGCTGCTGGAGAAGAGCTTTCCCCTTGTCAAAATGCCATCCATTCAGCCAGTGGTAATGCAGGTGCTGAAGCATCTACCTAAGGCAAGTGTCTTTAGGGCTATTTCTTTCATGTTAAAGACTAAAAATAGCAATGTATTACGTCGTCAGACAGTTAGAATATTAATCTGAGCCTGTCAGTGGCAAAAGGAGTACTTTTGTGAAGGCAAATACAAGCTGGACAATTGCCCTATTAACTTACATTATAGCTTGTTTCGCCACTGCCAACTGTAGCGTTCTTACTTAATACTGGACCAATTTCAAAGATTGTTGTTCCCATGAGTCATTTAGACACAAAAACATAGGAAAATAGGGTCCAGGTTGAAAAAACTGGTAGTTATCCTTTAAGCGGGATTTCTGCTTCTGCAGAGGCTCCACGCAGAGCTTTCGCCATAGCCTGCGTAAGTGGCCTGAAGGTTATACTCTTGCGTTGGTGTGTGCGTCGATCTTTTTAAGAGAATAGCAGGGCTGGCATATGTGTTTGCGTGGGGAGTGTGTGGTAGAGAGATTGACGGTGATTAGTTTCGGAGTACCGACTCTAGAGTCATAGTGAGAGAAACAAAGTTGGTAAAATCGGTAAAAATGCAGCAAGCAGGCCCAGCTGATTTTGGATCAAAATGTCAAGCGGAAAAGATCTTAGTGACTTCATCACGTGATGAAATATTCTTATCCGGAGGTGAGTGCTCTTTTTCAAAAGATCACTGCTCTCCCCTCACGGTTTATATGGGACTTCTAAACGATTTGATAAGATGGAAATCATGTGCTATAAAAATCAAAAGAACTTTATTTTTCCCGTGAGGGAACTTCCGTTTGTGGTCAGGCACATTCAGAAACAACATACAACAGTACATAGACAATACTAACAATAATAAATACTTAAAAAATACTAAAAAAAGCTATAAACCCTGATGGTAGGAGTACAGGGGTGGGTAGGGAGAATAGGTCGAAGTCTGGATCGCTTGTGGGGGGGGTTATTGTTTGTTCAACAGTCTGATGGATACTGGCACGAAGGTGGACATGGCTCGTTTGGATCTTAGTAGCTTCCGAGGAAAGTACAGGTGTTGTAAACCTCTATATATGGGCGCCCGCTCTACCAACTGAGCTATCCGAGCGCCCACTCATTGGTATATAGGGTGAACAAGACTGGGGAGATCACACAGCCTTGAGGACAACCTGTGGAGATGGTTCTGACTCAGCTGCACTGGCCGTTAAATCTCACCAGCTGCCGTCTGTCTGTGAGGAAGGAGAGGACCCACATAGTCAGGTGTGGCCTGTAGAGTGCGGATCGGGCCGCATTTTTCTGTCCCGTCCGTGTCCAAGAGAGAAGTAACCGTACCCAGCCTGAGCCCGACACAGTTAAAATCTTATCAAATGTCTGTAGCGGAGCGCTTCCAGGACTCAAAAAATTAGCTAGAGGTGCTCTTTGGATGGGATAATCATAATGTAGAAACCAAAAAGGAAACTCCAAGGCACTCTCTTTTAGAAAAATACAAAGCCTTTATTTATGGCTAAGTCATCATGAATCTTAAAGTACTCTGACGCGTTTTGGCATACAAGCCTTCGTCAGGGAGTCAATCAATTTTTTCAAACAGACCAATCAAGAAACACAACCAATGAAAAGCCTTCATTTTGGTAGAGGAAGGTTCAGAGTTGTAGGATTATAGAATGACCACTAGATGTCCTCATTGGTCATAAATAGACCAGTGTGTTTGACTACAAACCAAGGTTAAATTCAAAATTCAAAACATGTACAGCACAAAAAGAAATAGAAATGGACCCAATTGAAAAATAAACAATATGGTTTTAAAGAAAAACACTGAGATCAAGTTCTTCATTTAGGCCTGGATAACTAGTAGCCTGCAGTTTATCAATCCAGAAACTTTCTCTCTGGTTTAGTTGTTTGTCCCCTTTCCTCAGTGACAATGGAATATGATCAATTCCACAGATCTGTACGGTCGATGGATCACTATTATGGTGTTCCCTGTAGTGCCTCGCCATAGGATAGTTCATGTTGTCCGTGCGAATTGCATATTTATGTTCTGCCAAACGGTCCTGTAAACGCCTCTTAGTCCTTCCTATATAGAACACTTTTCATTCAGGGCATTCCAGTCTGTATATAACAAATACTGTTTTACAGCTTATGAAGTGGTTGATAGTAAACTGTTTTAGGGATACAGTATCAACAAAGGTTTTAGACTGTAATACATTTGTACAATGATTACAGTGTTGACATTTATATGACCCTTTGGGTTTAGATCCCAACCAAGTTTGTTGACCTTCTGGTTTCAAATGGCTGCGGACCAGTTTGTCTCGAAATGTAGGACATCTCCTGAAAGTGACCAAAGGTGGCTCAGGAAACAACTGGCCAAGCACCTCATCACTTTCAATAATACCCCAATTATTCTCTTAATCTGGTCTGCCTCTGTACTATATGTGGTAACAAAAATGGGTCTATCTTTTGTTGGCTTAGGTGGATTTCTTTGTAGAAGTGAAATCCTATTTGCAGACTTAACCCGGCTGTATGCTTCCTGGAGGGTTGTGTTTTTATAACCCCGTTCCTTAAAGCGTGACGTCATCTCTTTTGCTTTACACTCAAATGAATTGTCTAGGTCACAAATTCTCCTGACTCGCTGGAATTGTCCGTATGGAACATTTTCCTTCAACCACTTAGGGTGGAAGCTTCTAGCATGGAGAATAGTGTTCCTGTCAGTAGGTTTTCTGAAGTATGTAGTACACCATGATCGTCTTTGAATATGGTAAGGTCAAGAAAATTAATATAATCTTTACTATATTCCAAAGATAGTTTAATGTTGGGGTTAATGTTATTCAAATAAACATGGAACTCTTTCAAATCTGACTCTGAACCAGACCAAAACAGACAAACATCATCAATGTAACGTCCCCACCAGATAATGTTTTTAAAGAAGGCATTCTTTTCCTGATTTAAGACAAAATCTTCCTCCCATTTTCCCAGAAATAGACCTGCATATGATGGGTTTGTAACAGGCCCCCATAGCACAGCCTTTTATCTGTTTAAAGGTCTTATCCTGGAAGATGAAGATATTATTATTCAATGTCCATTTAGTTAATGACAATAAAAAATCAGTGGGTAGCATTTCCGACTCAGGTAGCAAGATTCATGATGACTTAGCCATAAATAAAGGCTTTGTATTTTTCTAAAAGAGAGTGCCTTGGAGTTTCCTTTTTGGTTTCTACAGTTAAAATCTTGTTTTTTTTATCATACTAATGACACGTACGTTTGTTTGTGTGGAAAGCCCACTTTTATTAAGGAACCGTAGGAAGGCATTCGGAAATGTCAACAGATGAGCGCTTCAGCGCACGCGGGGAAACAAACGCACATTAACACAGGCGCGCACCTACATAATAAGCTGTTTTAAATTTAAAATGTTCAATGCTTTATCGCGCTGATGTGACCTAGCCCGACCCGAACCCGAACATCATTTCTAAATATCTGTCCGAACCCGGCCCAACCCGTCAGACACCGTCGGGTCCCGACGGGCTCGGTTTGGGTATATACCCTCTAGTAGGCTGACACCCAATTTCTTTTGGCCCAAGAGGTGAGGCTGCACAGTATTAAATGCACTTGAGAAGTCAATAAAGTTCCCTGGTTTCTCCAGGTGCGTGTGGACGTTGTGCAGCAGCGTCATAACTGCGTCATCAATGCCTCTGTCCTTCCGGTAGGCAAATTAAAGTGGGTCAGTAGAGCCACTAACCTCCACGTGCAGTTTAGTGAGAATGAGCCTTTCAAAGCTCTTCATCACTACTGATGCCAGGGCTACTGGGCGAAAGTCATTTTGGCCTACACAGTCCAGATCTCAACCCAACTTAACACTTTTCTATCTTGTCATTAACTGCAGTAAATACAAATACCTATACCCTCTGGAAACCATTAATGCCTGTACCAAATTTCATTTTAGTACAAAGCAAATTGTTGACCCAAAATCTTCAAATTGGCGTAGCAAAATGTAAAGAGCACCCTGCCTTTAATCTTTACCACATGCTCCCACCTGCAGGTGCCAGAGAAGAAACTGAAGATGGTGATGGCTGACAAGGAGTTGTACAAGGTGTGTGCTGTGGAGGTGAAAAGGCAGATCTGGCAGGACAACCAGGCTCTGTTTGGGGATGAAGTCTCACCCCTCCTCAAGCAGTACATTGTGGAGAAGGAAGCAGCTCTGTTCAGCAGCGACCTCTCCATCCTGCACAATTTCTTCAGCCCTTCCCCCAAAACACGACGCCAGGGCGAGGTGAGTCCCAGTCATCACGTTAGATATCTGATAAACAATAATCAAAGTCTTTGAGACATGATGATGTGTTGTTGTTCAACCTTTTGTTGTTGTTGTAGGTGGTCTTGAAGCTGACACAGATGATTGGAAAAAACGTGAAGCTATACGACATGGTGCTGCAGTTTTTACGAACACTCTTCCTGCGAACGCGAAATGTCCACTACTGCACACTGAGAGCAGAGCTGTTGATGTCTCTTCACGACCTGGACATCAGCGAGATCTGCTCTGTGGACCCTTGCCATAAGGTTAGGACACAAACCGTGATTGGGAATCAGTTTAGTAACACCATTGTAGCACTACATAAGCAAGGCAGCTTTGTTTGTTTAGCACATTTCAGCAGCAAGGCAATTCATAGTGCTTTACATGAAATATTTAAAGAGCAATTATAACTAGCCCCTGGAGTTGGGTCAGTTACCAGTTTCATCGGTCCGGTGTAGGAGGCTATACCGGTTTGATTTTATGCTAAATGGTTATTATATATATATATATTTTATAATCTAATGGCTCTGGAGTTGCTACACTCTAATTATGGGCTCTCTCAGGGCCAGAGTGGACTTATTTTCAGCCCCACTTTACTTCACGGCGGACTATATTAAAATAATGTAATTGAAACCGTAGTATATATTTCTGCAATAGCGCACTGTTCTCTACAGCCTTGTAATTCAGTGTATTTTTGTAAAATATCATTCAGTGCAAACACAGTAAGTGTTGCTTCACAATGTAGACTTATTAGAACAGTTAGGTTATCATCTTTGCAGCAACGCAATAATGTTCAGCAATATCAGAATCTATTTTCAGTGCAAATAAGTGTTCACAGATATCCAAACCTTAAAATGAAATAAAAGAATACATACAATTTTTTAAATCATCCTATTCCCTTTCAGTCATGGGCTTCATGTATTTACGATCCTACATTCGAGGATAACCGGCATAATGGGTCAATAGTAACTGGGCTCTCTCATCAGCCTCACTTCGGATCGACTGAGACAAGTCCAAATCCAAGTGGTAAAATCCGGGATACCAGTCGGGTGTTTGGTTGGATATCAAACCGGTTTGAAAATGTTCACACCGGCTCAAGACTAGTATGTCCTGTGTTTTAGCTTTGTGTTACATTTTCTTTTGTGTCTCTGTTGTGTGCTGTGACAGTTCACTTGGTGTTTGGACGCTTGCATCCGTGAGAAGTTTGTGGACGGCAAGCGAGCCAGAGAGCTGCAAGGTTTCCTAGATGGAGTGAAGAAAGGACAAGAGCAAGTCCTTGGGTAACAGATGAGGGGATGGGTTTAAGTTCACAAACAGAGCTGTTCGTCATCTGATGAATGGAGGAATTAACCTGTGGAGAGTTTCTGTGCATTCCCAGGGACCTGTCCATGATCCTGTGTGACCCATTTGCTTGTAACACCCTGGTCCTGAGTATCATGAGGAATCTGCAAGAGCTGCTGAGTCAGGACGCTTTACCCAGGGTGAGGATGCTGTGCACGAGCATGCAGGCGACATCATGCACAATCACGCCGGTGGTGTCATGGTTTTCTACTGATTGACATTTGCTGCTTTTGCAAATGTTTTATGAGGAAGGAAATGCTCTCAGCATGTTTGTTTGATCTCAAGGATGTTTTTGTGAGTAACACTCAATGTAAACACACGTGTGTTCATTTACAAGAAAACTCCACAGGGCTCATTTAATGAAAACAGATGAAATGGTCTAACAGTGTCGCTGTAAAACACGGTAGCGGAAGCATTAGTGAAAAATAAGAACTAGTTTTGATTGTGTAACCAGGCTAAACTGAAACGGAACTGACACTTCGCTGCAACACACACAAATATATTTATTCACCACTTATTCACACGCAATGAAGCATATTTTCAGTTGTGATTGAACTGTATTTTTTGAGGAACTATAGGGCACTTAACATCTACAACAGGTCTACACTTAGAATGGACAGTTTTTCGTGGAGCTGTTAATTTAATAGTCGACTCGGAAGAAAGCAAACATTTTGACAGTACTACATCAGCACAACAGTATGTGGAGTTAAACTGGACGGGCCCAATAATCTCTGAATAGTTCTACTTGTTAATTTAAAAGGCAACCGCAACTACATTTTTTGTACAGCCCTATTTCTGATACCGTGGTGGCAGAAATTTTGCCATGGTGGGCCGCCACTACAAAATCAACATAGAGGAAACATTGTTATATTCTTAATGATATAAAACAGATGTCTGAAGCTGGAACCTGCAAATGCTTCACCAATTATTTATTTGGCAAAAAACATTTGTTTGAGCAACTATTGAGTAGGGCTGTGTTCGCTTGAAGAAATTCTTAGTCGACTAACACTCATTCAATTGTATCGACTAATCGATTAGTTGATTTAATCGACAGATCTGTACATCTGAGTTTCTCCGCCAAGAGTCATGCAAAAGGATGCATATATTGAATAAGATAATGCCTCCTTTGCATATTTAAACACAGCATTTCAGAAAACGTGTAATACAACAAATAATTGCCTTAATGAAAGTAATCAAAGTAGGTTTCACGGTGATATCTATTAGGTAAAATGTCAACCCTTAACTCTTGTGTTTACCAGAGATGTGCTCGTAAGTTTCTTGGAAATAAGTCCTTCAGCATGAAAAAAGCATAAAACATGACTAATCGACTAAAGAAATCTAAGTTGACTAAGACCAAAACGACCGATTAGTTGACTAATCGACTAAGTGGGAGCAGCCCTACTATTGAGTAACTGTTTTACCACTAGTAAGCACTGAAGCGTTGACGTCGGGGCTATATTAGCTAAGATTACAGCGTTCGTACCACAAAAACACATTAAAACGAGAAGAATAAACAGCAGCTTAGGTTTTGTAGTAAGCTTTATAATAAATAAAACCTGATAGAGCAGGATTAATCATACATAAATCATCAGTTGCAAATTGTCAACTAATACCAAGCTTAATGTTAGTTTACACAATTTAAACCAACGAAAACGCAGCAATAACTCATAACTTGTTTTGCAAAAAAACAATCTCACCCACCAATCTAGTTACAATATTTTAATGCTGCTTTCCATTAGAACAGCAATGTTGTCGTCTTGACAGTCTGTGTGAGCCATCATACATCATCAGACATTTTTAATGCAAATATTTGCTTTCTATTTGCAGGTTTCTATTAGCCTGGAAATCAGAATAAGCTTTATTGGTCAGGTTTGCGTAGACAAATAAGGAATTTGACTCTGGCTCATCTTTGCTCTCAAGTACAACACTCACTTAACCTATAAAGAATAAAAAAACAGAAATGAGGGTCTGGCACTGAGTAATGAAAATGGCCCAACTCGAGGGGCGGCACCAAGCATGCATTTGAAAATCTCACTGCACGCAATTGGATAACACTACGACCAATTACAAGAATACACAGGGTGACGTATCCAGGGACCCCATACGCTTAGCTACCAGCGGAACTAACTGGTAGATTTAACTGTTGTCATCTGTTTAGCTCGTCTCTAGCCCGCATATATCAGATACACCGATATGATTGGTGCAGCTCGGCTACAAGGGCATAGTTAATGAGCATCATTACTGAATGCCAGAGTGACTCGCTGAGAAAATTCAAATTGTGCTCTTGCGAGAACTTTGGATTTCCAGGGTACATTTCTATTGCTATTGTTTAAATAGTGTGTGCCAAGTCTAATGGCGCTTACCCTCTGCTAGTACCAGCTGGGCTCGACTCGGCCACGGTGCTCCGTCCTCCTTTTTCCATTGCGGCTTTAGTACCGCCTCATGCGTGAGGCGAGCGTGGCTGGTCGTCATAGCGACACCGCAGGAAACTGCCATGACCTAACGCGACACACACACAGAACATCGAAGAGGTGTGTTGTTTTTGACTCTCGGCATGTGGCTGTTGCCACAGCCAGAAGACAAAAAAAGGCAGCAAAAAAACACCGCTGGCTTAACTATTTAAAAATGGCAGGGTGTGTTCAGGACACCCCCGTCTGTCGCTAGCAATGATGACGCAGTAATTAGTGACAATTCTCTCTGACCAATCAGTAGTGTGCAGGTTTTCACGTCACCTTTTGGTATCGGCTCAGCTCGCTTGGAACCTCGACTGAGGTGATACTAAAAAAAAGTACCTGTGGGCAGGTACGAGGCACGTTTTTTCATAATGGAAAACCAAAAAAGGCGAGTAGAGCAGATACCATGTAATGGAAAAACCCCATAAAAGACTTTATTATTATTGGTATAACACCAAGGCCATTCCAATATGTGATTCTCCAGCACAATTAAATGTGTTTTCACTATAAAGTCCCTTCACACACACACCCCCCGTTGTATCAACAGAAGGTTTTTGACGAATCAATCGGATTTTTACCAAAGAACAACAAAAGAACAGGTTCAAGAAGGAGCACGCAGAAGTATAATGCTTATATAGTCCTGCCACTACTTAACAATATCGTATAATAATTTATTATTATTATTATTATTATTATAATACAGCATAGAAAATTGTAGGTCATACAACAATACACTTAAATTACAATTCCTATATATTAAGGTCTCCTCCTTTCTGTATTGGTCAAGTATTGTTTTCTTAAATCTAGTTTTGAACTGTATATTATTATTAAGTTTCAAGTTGTTGTATCTGTGTTTGTGAACAGGACAGTCCAGACTTGATGCTGCTGCTGAGGATGCTGTCACTTGGTCAAGGGGCGTGGGACATGATTGACAGCCAGGTCTTCAAAGAGCCTCGTTTGGTACGTACAGGATAAGCCTCGGGTGTATCTGTGCATCGGCTCATAGAATCACATCAAGTCACTGCGAAAGAAAACTCTTTTTGTATCTTTTGTTTTGACTGTAAGATGTTGATGTCAATTTGTCTTTCCTGTGTGCCTACTCTCAGGATCTGGAAGTGGTGACCCGCTTCCTGCCTGCCATGATGTCAGTGGTTGTTGACGATCACACCTTAAATGTAGAACAGAAGCTTCCCAGTGAGGAGAAGAGTTCGTTGTCATACCCCACCACCCTGCCAGATGCCTTCAACAGGTAAAGCGCGGCAGGAGGACAGAGGGTGACGTAATATATCATGACTTCATAACGTTTCAGAGTTTCCTTTGCTAGGGCTTGCGTCAGGAGGAGAAAAGAGGGGGTTAGCAAGGTCATAGTCTATATCCACGAAGTTCCACTTCCGGGATTGGTCCGTTGCCACCGGAAATTACGCCGGATGTCCCTTTTTACGGCCGGATATCCGTTACATTCCCCTTTATTTGTGTTGGAATTTTAAACTCCAAAACAAGTTCCTTCCCGAGGCTATTTTTGCAGAGGCCCTGGGGCTCCGTCCGGCACTTAGCTCCGCCCAAGACGATTGTGATTGGTTTAAAGAAATGCCAATAAACCAGAGCATGTTTTTGTCCCATCCCGGAATGTTGTGTGGACCAGAGGTGTATAGTCCAGGTGCCAGAAAGTAAAAATCCTGCCATGTTTTTGGATCTGCCTCTACATCTAGAACAGGTGTTTTCACTAACGAGCTCATCTACCTGGTAGAGGAGCTGGTTTAGTGATTTCTACTTTCTGGCACCTGGACTATACACCTCTGGTGTGGACTAGCCAGACCCTCCTCCTCAGCGCTGTGGAGGAAGGTCTGGCAATGCGAGACTAGCAGGTTAACAACAGGCTTAACCTTGATGTCTTAGTCTCATGTCAGCCACTCGTGTATCATCAGGAGAAATAACAACAGTGTCAACAGGAAAGGCTTTTATTAGTTTCATTAAGATGACACAAAAGTGTAAAAAATAAAATGTCCCCCGGGTCCTGATGCAAAAGATAGGGCTTTTTCAATGTTTTGTATTTACTCTCTCTCTGCAGTAATCTTCTCTAAAGTTTGCAGCAGAAACAGTGATGCTTGTATTAGCTATAATGTATGTATTCATTACAGTAGTTTATTCGTGATTATGATTGGGTAATGAAAAATGCACCAACCGAATAATATCGGTCCATTCCGTAAACAGTGCCAAATTTTGGTGCTTCACGGTAATTGCCAATCATTGGGGGTTTCCTTAATTAGCACCGTTCGCTTTGAGGGGCACTATGTCGCGACCTACTGCAGAGGGAGAGCACGGGTTGGATTCCACTGGGCAACTGTGCTGCCGGAGTTGAACTGTTAAGTGTTTCTTGACAGCGAGATAGTTTGGTCCAGTTCATGGCATGCATAAGCCTTACTTCAACAGTCAGCAGAATGCTAGTATTTTGCAAGGATTGATGGGTTATTTTTTCATCAAGACTGATATTGGTTAATTGAAATTTGAAATAATTGTTAATTGAAGCTATGTAATGTTCCTTATCTTTAACCCTTGGGTTATTTTTGCCTTTAACGCAAAGGAGACCATCTAATCTCATACTGTATAAGGCACATTGGGCCTCATTCACCAACTGTTCTTACGAAGAAATGTGTTCTAAAACCCTTCATACAAACTTTTTACGAAGATTCTGGCAGTCACTAATGTTTTCTTAACTTGGATTTGTTCTTAGCTAAGAACAAAATCTACGAACACTGAAAAGCACTCTTACGCACATTTGAGTGATGACAATTTGCTCCAAATACGGAGCCCCTAAGGGGACATGAAAAAAAAAAAAAAAAAGTTTAGTTTCATGTGCTCACACAAAACTTTCATGTGCGCACGTGAAACTTTCATGTGCGCACGTGAAACTTTCACGTGCGCACGTGAAACTTTCATGTGCGCACGCAAAACCTTTTCATGTGCGCACATGAAAGTTTCACGTGAGCACATGAAAGTTTGGTGTGCACGTAGCCTGGGCCATACTGGAGACAGCTAGTGAATGACCACAGTAAAGTTAATTAGTTGCACTATATTTTAATCTAGGTCTTCATTATAAGGACATTGTTGCTTTGCTTGCAAGTCGTCACCATTAGGCTATATTGTTTTGATACAACATTTAAAATGTAGCCTATTTAATCTGTTCCGGCGCAAAAGGGATACAGCGATTTGGATCGGGCAATTACTTTCATTTATGAACAGTTACAATCATCTGGCCAACTCACGGATATAGGTGGATTTAGGGCCTACACAAAATGCAAGGAGAATGGATTAAACAAAGGAAAGAGAATGTTCAATTAACACGAGAACTGAACGGGATAATTCTAAAACGTTTAACATAACGTGGTTTAATGTACCTAAACAACGATCAATGATCCTCTTATATTGCTCCTCATAACCACTGAAAACTGTGAAAAATCTAACCCAAAGTCCTATTATTATGGACGTTATCTGACGTTAAGGTTTCTGCTTCACATTTTCAGCAGGGCAGAGGAGCGCCTGTGGGTTGACTCCCAACGGTTCTCATGGGCTGTATAAGTCCTATAACGTGAAAAAGCTTAACATGGTTTAATGTACCTAAACAACGATCAATGATCAATCTCCTATTGCTCCTCATAACCACTTAAAGCTGTTAAAAAAATCTAACCCAAAGTCCAATTATTATGGACGTTATCTGACATTGAGCGTTTCTGCTTCATGAGGCTATAGGGAAAAGATTAAGTGGTTTGTAAACAACGATCAGTGATCACCAAATTTCTGGTTAGATTTTCTTACAGTTTTCAGTGGTTACGATAGGAGCAATATGTTCGTAACAGCGCAAAACCATTTGTGCTGTTACGAACAGTGCCGTGCCACAGTCAGCAGCACTGCAGCAAAGAACTAGAAAGGATGCGGATGCGGCTAAAGATGAGTTTACATAGATGCCAAAAAGGTTTCAATTTGTCAAAAGACTCTAAGTGCCAAAGATAATTAGGCCTTATAGTTTCGGCGGCGGCCGACTTTTGGCTCCGGAGCCATCTCCTCATTCTGAGTTCAACAGGGACAAAAACGATAAAAGCTAACTTGGTTTATGCTACCTAAACAACGATCAATGATTACAAAATTTCTCTCTCATATTGCTCCTATCGTAACCACTGAAAATTGTAAGGAAAAAAAAATATATATATATATATATATATATATATATATATATATATATATATATATATATATATATATATATATATATATATATATAAATATATATTATACAGCCCATGAGAACCGTTGGGAGTCAACCCACAGGCGCTCCTCTGCCCTGCTGAAAATGTGAAGCAGAAACCTTAACGTCAGATAACGTCCATAATGATAGGACTTTGGGTTAGATTTTTTGACAGTTTTCGGTGGTTATGAGGAGCAATATAAGAGAGAAATTTGGAGGTCGTTGATCATTGTTTAGGTACATTAAACCACGTTAAGCTTAACGTTAAAAACGTTAACGTGGTTTAATGGGATAGGACTTACAGACAGCCGTATTCACACGTGATAGCCTAAGTATTACCTGGTGACCTCCAGTCATTTGTAATAATCGCGGAGGTTGTCTGTGATCTTAATCCCGTGCGAATCGGTCATGTCTGTAATTTGTAAAGTAATAATTCCCCCGCAAATTACCTACCATATTTCGCCGAAAACGGAGGTCCTGTGATAATATTAGTCCCGTGCGAATCGGCATCTCTGTGATTTGGGGTCTAACTGGCTGCGTTGTCAATTCTAAATGAAAAGTTTTGACATCATATCCGGGGGATAATGTCTGTAAATTTGAGTAAAATACAGACTTCAGTTATCCCGTGTGAATGCGCCAGACGAAACACAGACATGTGGGGGTAATTTATAAACTACAAGAGGTCCCCAGGTAATACTTATCCCGTGCAAATAGGGCTTTATACAGCCCATGAGAACCGTTGGGAGTCAATCCACAGCCTCTCCTCTGCCCTGCTGAAAATGTAAAGCAGAAACTCTTAACGTCAGATAACGTCCACAATAATAGGACTTTGGGTTAGATTTTTTCACAGTTTTCAGTGGTTATGAGGAGCAATATAAGAGAGAAATTTGGGGATCATTGATCGTTGTTTAGGTACATTAAACCACGTTATGTTAAGCGTTTTAGAATTATCCTGTTCAGTTCTCGTGTTAATTGAACATTCTCTTTCCTTTGTTTAATCCATTCTCCTTGCATTTTGTGTAGGCCCTAAATCCACCTATATCCGTGAGTTGGCCAGATGATTGTAACTGCTCATAAATGAAAGTAATTGCCCGATCCAAATCGCTGTATCCCTTTTGCGCCGGAACAGATTAAATAGGCTACATTTTAAATGTCGTATCAAAACAATATAGCCTAATGGTGACGACTTGCAAGCAAAGCAACAATGTCCTTATAATGAAGACCTAGATTAAAATATAGTGCAACTAATTAACTTTACTGTGGTCATTCACTAGCTGTCTCCAGTATGGCCCAGGCTAAACCAAACTTTCATGTGCTCTTGTGAAACTTTCATGTGCGCACGTGAAACTTTCATGTGCGCACATGAAAAGGTTTTGCGTGCGCACATGAAGGTTTAACGTGCGCACATGAAGGTTTAACGTGCGCACATGAAAGTTTCAGGTGAGCACATGAAACTAAACTTCATGTCCCCTTAGGGGCTCCGTACTCCAAATGATTGGTTACTGCATTTTATTCAATTCTACAGTCATTTACAATGATAATATTGTACTGTAATGTATTTCTGATCATTTGTTGAACAAAAAAATCATATTATGCAAAAAAACACTAACAGTGCAATTTACATCAGCAATTAAACTGATTAAATCCTGCTTTATTTGGTAATTGATCGCTATTTATAGGGCCAAAATGCAGTGGTAAAATGTAACAAAGTACAAATTCTTCGTAACTGTACTTAAGTACATTTTTCACGTATCTGTACTTTACTTAAGTAGACTCAATAGTGCATAGCCTACTTTTGACTTTTACTTTGTTACATTTTGCAGCAATTATCTATACTTTCTACTCCACTACATTTCTACAATGTTCCGTTACATTTACTGATCTGTTTCCCCCCTGCCAAAACGTCTTCCTGACCGTCACACGTTTGTCTCACCAGTAAAGTTTGGTTGCCGTAGATACTGTATATATGGGGCACCGCTGATCCAAGCCGGCTCCGGTGCTGCAGAGCCCGGGCGCAGCGCCGCTGACCCTCGGTAATACAACCTCCGGTAAAAGTGAAAATGAAAACGTTTGTTTTTATTATTCCCGTTTTTAAATCATAGTTGCTATATCTATTTCTCTCCACAGCGTCGTTTACTCCTCCGCCAGGCTGTGTAAGACGCGTTCATATCTTATTTATTTGGCTGGACCTGTTCACATCTCCCCATTTGCGCTGCTTCACACACTTTATTTGCTTACTTGCATGGTTAAAGAAAATAAAATACATCCATGAATAAAACCAACCGCATTCCGATTCTAACAACAAATTTCCGTTTTATGCTGGTTAGGATAGGAACTTTTTTTAAAAGCCAGGCCTTGTTTGTGGTTGTGGACACCTTCTACTTTTACTAAAGTAAATATGTCTCTGGATATTTGTACTTTTATTTAAGTACTGAGATTCAGTACTTCCTCCACCGCGGCTCCGACAATCTCCGAAAACCTGTCTCCCAGGAGGTGCACAGGAAGTGTCATGTCCTTATATGGGAATTTGCGGGGCGTTTTCTTATGCTAATTAGGAACAACTGGCACGCGCTTTCAGTTACGAAGACGTGGGATTCATCAATCCTAAGAACACAGGTGCGAACAAATCTGCTGTTTTAGAACACGTCATGAATCCGACATAGACTTTTCTTAGGAACCTTCTTAAGAACATATTTAAGAGAAAACTTAGGAAGATATTGGTGAATGAGGCCCATTGTTCTTAATATTTTGGTGTTACATGTAATAGGCTGTGTGTTACTATGTAACACACAGCTATGTGTTACTAACTTTAACGAATTTCAGGGCACTCTTTGTAATGTACTGTTTCTTGAATTAAGGATGTTTTTCCATCTCTGAAATGTCTTTGAAATGTGAAAAAGTGTGAGCTAAGTGTTGTGATTGTGACAGTCTTTGTTGCTCCCCCTCAGGTATCTGCAGGAGAACAGAGTGGCCTGTGAAATGGGTCTCTACTACGTCCTCCACATTGCCAAACTGAGGAACAAGAACACCTTACAGAGGTTACTACCTGCCCTGGGTGAGTATAGTCAAATGTATAAAATATGAGTTCTAGAATATCTGAAATCGTATTATCTAAAACCCTATCCCAAAATGCTGAAACTTTTGTTTTTTTTAAAAGTTTCTGTATCAGAAATATAGGTTACTTAAAACCAAATTGCCTCAAAAATAACATTGATGGTTCCATACAACGCTTTTTGCAAGTAAAATGATGGATCGGATCGTTACTCTCATTGAATTGTGGGGGTTTTATTCAACTTTATAGTATTTGAAAAGAAATTAAAATGGTTTCAAATCAGTTTACTGACTAAACGTTGACATATATATACAAGTGTGTGATCCACTCCACATCCTCTGATTTTAATTGTTAGTCAAATTAATTCATTATTTGTGCTTTTCTTTTTTTTTTCTTTTTTACTCAGAAAGTAGGTATTTAGTTAATATTAATTAGGTTTATTGACAATGAATTCCAGAAATAAGTGTAACACTAGTGGTAATAGGTTGGAGTGAAGTTGGCTAAGAAGATGTAACACAGAATGGGGTGATAATTTATACTTTGCAGACAAAACAGAAGGGTCAACAAAATTGAGTGACTTTTTTTTTATTATTAACCAAAGCGTTCTAGTGTGGGAGTTTCTTGGTACACTGTTTTTTTTCTAAATTTTTATTTTAATGTTCCACGTTAAATTGCTGTTTGTGTTACTGATAAAAAGGAATTTAAAATATTGATATTTCATTTGATGTGTAATTGGCACTAAGGGGGACCCCGACTAGTTGAATACTCTATGCTTCCATCAAAGGAGCCATATTTGACTGTGAGCCAATCACCGCAGTCGAATCTTCGCAGAGGTGTAATGAAACGTGGATCATGCCATTTCGGCTATATAGAGGTTCTTAATGTCTGATTTTACATAGAACTACCTGTTTTTGCCCAATAAGTTCATATAAAATAATATATCAACATTCCATCTGTTCGTATTTGTATCTTGTCTGTGAACTGTGTGCTGCTCTTTGTAACACCTCTCGGGCGCGGGTCAGTGTTAACAGTTAAAGTATCCTAAACAAAAGGGTAAGTGAGACAATGAACACATGCTGCCGTTCAATGTAGCTGCTCTCATCAGAATGTTTATTCAATTTAATTTCAGTGCAAAGTCTGTCACAGTATGATTGTTTTCATACAAAAGTAACTTAACACACAACCTTATCACATCTGAATATTTCATCAATGATTCGTCGATCAGTCGACAATAGGCAAGACTTGACTAATCTAATTCGACAATGTAAGTTCTTAGTCGGGGACACCCCCCAGTTGGCACTGGCCATGTATGGATTAGCAGTTTGAATCCTTGAGTAGGCCGTGAATTATACTACTAGGGTCACTAGTATAAAGAATCCAGTTAAAGGCATCCATTTGAAGTTGGTCCTACGTGACTTGTCAAATTAAGAGTTGGATCTGTGCTGTTCCCTCACAGTGGAGACCTACAATGACATGGCCTTTGGTGACATCTTCCTGCACCTGCTGACCGGACACCTCACCCTGCTCTCTGATGAGTTTGGATCCGAAGACTTTTGTTCAGTTGTCTTTGATGGCTTTCTTCTTACTTCTTTTTCCAGGTGGGCTGAATCTAGCAGAGCCTTATATATATTTTATATAACTGCATGGTCAGTGTAGTCTACTTTATAAAAGTTCAATGTAATTAAAGTACTTCACCAGCATAAAACACAAAGTGGACTGAGACAGACAGTGTGTCCAATTGCTAACAGATACACACACATATAGCATTTGGCAGGATGGGATGGTTTATAGCAGCCAACGTCAACTGGCGGCCCGCGGGCCACATCCGGCCCGCCAAAGCTTTTAGTCTGGCCCGCAGAATAATCATGAATTCACAAAATGTAAAGAGGAAAAAATGCGTTCTGTTATATATCATTTCAAACATTTAGAGCAAAAACCCAGCCCCCTGTATTTGCATCTCTATTCACATGCTGGGATTTTGTACAGCGATTCCCGAGCTCCACACACACCGCTGAGCCGAGACGTGTGTGCGTTAAAACACACACACACCGCTGAGCCGAGACGTGTGTGCGTTCAAACACACACACACCGCTGAGCCGGGATGTGTGTGCGTTAAAACACACACACCGCTGAGCCGAGACGTGTGTGCGTTAAAACACGCAGCACCTGACTGGGAACGATACAAAGAGGATTAGGCTACCAACGGCCGCTGGGGCAGATGAACTCACGCTAGTCTCGTTACTGTAAATAGGCTACAATAAAACCTTTGTGAGTAAAAAGTCAATACTTATCAACGTACTCACCTGTGTAGACCGGCATCAACATGTAGAAAGCGATATTTCAATCTGCTCAGTCCACCGCGCTGTTTTACGCAAACACAGCTCTACTCTGCAAATACCGAATTTTTACAAACAAGCTAAAACAAAAGCTGTCGGTTTTTAGTCTAACTGTTTATCTTAGTTTGCCGGGAATCTGGAAATTTGGACAAAGTCTTGTAAACCTCACTGGAGGCTGAACAAACCAAACTCTCCGCTGGAGCGGTAAATATATGGTATAATAAGACCAAAACAAATACATGTGGCTACTTAATATGCACGTGAATGACGCAATCGTTATGTTCCTGTTCTTCATTCTTGATGATGATGATGCTGCTGGTTGTATTATTTTGCAACAGCATCTTTTCATTGCAAATGAGGCATACATGACGAGTGCATAGCCTGCTTATCAGTCCATTCATCATTAAAGCTGGACTTCTCCATGCTTCAGCCTCTTTGACAGTGACATTCTTACCTGACAAGCACTGTTTCTTTCTGCAAGCATTTTCCACCAATCAGGATGCTGCATACTACAATAATGTTTCCATAATTGCAGACTTTAACCATCACTCGTCAGTGAACTGCCTCCTAGTCTGAGATCATTTTCTAGTTAAAGAGCAAGTTATCATTATGGAGTTTCCATGTTTTTTAGGAGTTTGCTCACACTAATACATCTAAAGAAATATAGCATTAATTCAGTAAGAAAGTGAAAATTGCGAACAAAAATAGGCGTATTAGGTTTAAATTAATTTTATTTTCTTTATTTGAAAGTCCGGCCCCCAGAGTGTCTGCGTAGAAAAATTCTGGCCCTTGGAAAAATCTAGTTGATGACCCCTGGTTTATAGACATGATAGGGCTCCCAGGGACCTTTTTTAACATTCTTGAATCAAAATTCTCTCACATGTCTCTTGACAGATTTATTTTCTGTCTATATATTTTTGCAGTAAAGAGAACGTCCACAGACACACCCTCCGGATGTTGCTGCATCTACACCACAAAGTGCTGCCATCGTACATGGAAAGCTTGATGAAAACTCTCGAACCTCCAAAGCAGGTTGGTTTCATTTCCACATTTAGCTCGTGCTTTGAAATGTACTGTAGTATGTGTGGTAGTGATGGCTAGAATCCCAAAAGAGCTCTCCGTGGTCTATAGTTCCACATTGACAGTGTATTTAAAAATACCTCGTATATATCAGTATATGAGTCTTAAACCCCACTTGGCTGAAATCTTTTAGTCAGGGAGCCTACTTTTAGTCAGGGAGCCTACTCTCCTACTCTGGGTATCGTTTGGGTTTTTTCCGATACCGGTGCTAAAACGATACTTTTAAAACGGTGCCTGAACCGATACTTGTAAAAAGATTTTTTAAAAATATGTATATATTTAGAAAAAGTCGGCCATATGGTCAAAATTAAATGATGTATTAAAAATGTAATACATACAAAACAAATACAAAAACAACCACTAGATGGAAAAAGGGTACTTTACAGTAACTTTGAATGCACCACGAGGCTGGCGAGGCGAGTTTCAAGTGACGCACCGGCAGCTGCGGACCGTTACGTCCCGGTGTTGGAATCCTCTTCTGTGAAATAGAGTCACACCGTTTAACGTTAGCTGTCAGCATTTTAACCGTGTTTAATCCACCTGCTAGCTAACGGTAGGCTAACGTTACCTGCTGCCAAGTGTATTATGTTAAAGTGCCCATATTATGAAAAAAACACTTTTTCTGGGATTTGGGGTGTTATTTTGTGTCTCTGGTGCTTCCACACGCATACAAACTTTGAAAAATCCATCCAGTCTGTTTTGAGTGAGATAGGGGTTTCTGAATGTGTCCTGCCTTGTGTGTGCGGGTGAGCTGTTCAAAATCTGCACAGCTTTCTACGTCACTAGCCTAAACGAGGGGCCTAGGGGGCTAACCGTTAGCTAGCTCGTTCTCAATGGCAAAACACTGCTACAACACACACAAATTCACCCTAATCTACAAAATAAATTGTATAGAACTACTTACATGTCCCTGTTCTGCAGGTATTCCATGCAAAGTTGGAAGTGCACCCTCGTTTAGAAGAAGTCTCCCAGCTAATCCTACCTTGTACTGACTGAAGTTGGAGAAACAGCTAGCTAGCTCATGTAATCCTTACCTAGCTACTGCGTATGTGCGACTGAAAACAAAGATGTTACAGAAGTTGAGAGGTCTCACTCTGTAGCTAAAACAGAGACCTGACACAGGGTGAAAAGAGGAGCTGCAGCAATATGCAGTACAACAAAAATATGGTGTTTTTTGAAAATGAAACCTATTCTGATACAATCTCAAATTACAACTATGAACCTGAAAATGAGCATAATATGGCCACTTTAACTAGCGACACGTGCAGCGATGCTTCTGTTGCCCATAACGTCCATTTCGGAGCATCAGAGGGCAGCACTGGCATTTCAGTAGCACCGAAATGTTGCTATTCGGTCCGGTAGATACCGGTTGTTAAGACACCGGTGCCGTACAAGCACCAGGTTTCGGTACCCAACCCTAAAGGAGAGTGACTTCAATATTACCTTCGCTGATCAGTAGTGATGGGCAAATGAAGCCTCATGAAGCCTCATAAATCATTTTCTCTATTTTCTGAGCCCATTAGACAGCACTCTTTGTTCAACAAAGGTTTAAAGGAAACTGAATTGCCATTTCCTGAGCCCTTTTCTTTAAACCAAGTGTGCCATCTAGTGGGCTATTTTTTTAGGCCTTTAAAAATAAATTTGCAAATTAGCAAAATATCTCTTTAACATGTTCTACACAGGATGGAACTTATTTTCCAACAAATTTGGCCGGTCGATATGGTTGAAAACATTATCTTGATATTAATAACTTAGGATACTTTACGATATTGATCATTCATATCACAAAATAGCTAATCATTTCAAAATCACATATAAAACACTTAAACTGATGTTCCAACTGGTGAACTTTTGATAACACTGTTTCACATTGGATTAGTCTCGATTTGCCAGACCTTCCTTCCTAACCCCTAACCCAGAAAACTCAGATTGGACAGATAGTCTAGCTAGCTGTCTGGATTTACCCTGCAGAGATCTGAGGAGCAGTTAACCATAGTCCTCAGAAATCCACCGGAGTTTAAAATGCCAACACAAAGGAAGAGGAAGGTGACGGACATCCAGCCGGAAAGAGTGAAATGCGGCGGTATTTCCGGCGACTACGGAGCAATCCCAGAAGTGGGACGTCGTGGATATAGGCTAGGGTTGCACGATATTACAAAATGTGATATTGCGATATCGATTATGAATATTGCGATATCGATACTAATTTCGATATTTTTAAACATATGTAAAATTACAAAAGTTACGGGTGAAACGCATCAAAATAGATTCTTAAACACAAGGTTTATTTCATATTGGACTGTTCCAACATGAATAAATAAAAAACGACCGTGTCTACAGAACAGGACATGCTTTACTGGTTGTACAGTATAAAATAAATAAATAAATAAAGAGAGGCACAAGAGGACACTTTTCTTTTGCTTCTCTGATTCGTTCTGTTTTGTTGTCTCTATTTCTTCACTTACACTGTCACTCTGTCGAAATATGCACACTTAGAGTGCGGATATGGCCAGATTTTTCTGTCCGAGCCCGGCCCGCGTCCGACAGAGCCGTGACTGAACTCGGCCCGAGCCCGACAGGCATTAAGAAATTTGTGTCCGAGCCTGACACAGTTAAAATCAATTTTTTTTTTCTCATACTAATGACACTAATGATGTTTGTGGAAAGCACGCTTTTATTAAGCAACTGTAGGAAGGCATTCAGAAATGTCAACAGATGAACGCATCAGCGCACACGGGGCAACAAGCGCACGTTAATAAGCCGTTAAAATGTTCAATGTGTTAACCTTTCCTGATCGCTTCGTTTCCGACCGTGATCAGAAAACCAGGGGAGACTCGTTACCTCCAGGTCCGACGTTTTAAAATGAATAAAATCTTGTTTCTGGTGAGCAAATGAATGAACTTGGCTTTCAGTCTGGGGTTTATTTCGGACCCCGCACACACTACTCCGGTTGCACAACACGTCTGCTTCCTCTTTCTCTATCTCTCTTCTGCCCATTTACCACACACACACACACACACATGCACGCACTGAGTTCTCTTAAACGAGCCGCAGCACCACCGCGTTAATAATTTCAATTGAAGCATCACATTGCAGCTTTAAAACAAAGCAACCGCATGCATGACAGGAAGCCGTTGCCAAAAATCTCAGCGTTTGGAGTGTTTAGCGCATCGTATGTACTGACACTTTTGTGACCACAGAGCTGCGAGCCCGTGAAGGAGCTGTACACCCAGCTGACGGAGAAGCTGGACGCACAGAAGAAGAGCCCTCCGCCAGTAGATGAAACTCCATCTCTGGACCTGGGGCTGCACCCAGTGACTGTCCCCACCACTGCCTCCACCCCAAGCACGCCTCTGTGAGACACAGCAGAAACACATCAGTGACTGACTGTAAATGCAGCCACCAGTTTGGCTCGAGAATTTTCAAAAAGACTGGACATTTTACATTGTTGTTTGTCCTATGGTTTGTTTCATGGCGATTTTTCTTTAGTTGTTTATCCCTGATAGGCTATTTCTGCTCTGACAGTGTAGTTCAGCAGCCATCTGTTTTTCTTCAAAGGAAGGTGTTACCTTTCTAAACTTTGGTTTCTTGTTATTGTCAGAATATAAAGAATCTTAATATGTAATTGGGCTATCAGTATTGTAATTTGTATCAGTAGTGCAACAAACCTGTAAATAAATGATCATTTAGAAATATAAAAATAGTGTCGTACAACAACGTTGCAACACATCTGTGCAGATTCAGTCACTTGATAAGAAACACTTCACTAAAAATGTCTGGTGTCGAACTCAATTAGCACCTCCCCTGGTAGCCACAAATGTAGATAGCGAGGAAGAGGAAGCATTGTGTGTGTCATACTGGGCTCAACATACTGAGGACAACTTCAACACTGGTAAGATCATTTCTTTTTGTTCAAGATAATTTTTGGGTCATTTTTAGGCCTTTGATAGGACAGCTGAAGAAATGAAAGGGGAGAGAGAGAGGGAATGACATGCAGCAAAGGGCCGCAGGTCGGAATCAAACCCCTGGCCCGCTGCGTCGAGGAGTAAACCTCTAGATATGGGCGCCCGCTCTACCAACTGAGCTATCCGAGTGCCCAAGATCATTTCTAAATGAGCAACCAATGCCCATAGAGGTGATGCCATTTAACCTGCCATATCATTAAGTAAGGGTCTATATGTACAGTGTAGGATATGTTTTCATACCTAAAAAACATTATGCTCTTGATCATTATATTCAGTATTTATTAGAAAAGCAAGGCTGTAGTTTTTACAGGTCTTAAATAATTGTGTTGCCATATACTGTTAGGGATATTTGAAAATGACCGGAAACCTCACAGGGTAAGTATTTTCTTAAGTGTGGCTTCTGTATTTGTATATATAATTATCTTTTATAGAGCATAAATTTAAAAAAACACATACGACAAAAGTGCTTAACAAAACAGCTTAATAAAATGGACGAGTCAAAGACTAAAATACTGTATGAGAAACTGAGAAATTAACAATAAGAGATGCGGTATGTGCTGCATCTCTATCTGGTAATTTCTCAGTTCCTCAACAATACTAAGGCAGGAAGGGATTTTCTGCAAAGAGGCACCTAACAGACTGTGATCCTGTATTGTGGGTATCCACCCGGTGGACAGAAAAATAAGACAACAATACAATATAATGCTAACCAAATGACAAATTTCAGCCTCAAAAGGGTTAAATCGTGTTGAATTAACTCCTCTACGACGCCCTCAACAAAGACTGAAAGGCCCTGAACACCACACAGGAGTTTTTAGTTCATTTAGCTGATTGGACCTCTACCCAGGACTTTGTGGGTGTGTATAAACTGATTGATTGACCCTCCTGAGTCATTCGTTAGATTTGTTGCACCTGTTAGAGAAGGACAAATGGCAAAAAAAGTGAACTAATAAATTCCCAATTAATCAGCCAGAATAACAGAAATCACCTGTGTGCGTGTTCAGAGGCTTGAACAAAACAAAACACTCTATTTATTTCATTGCATTAAAACTGTGTTGATAATAATACATTTTAATTTTAAACATGCTCCCCAATAACAATAAAAAGTACAGGCTCAAATTGTGTGGCAGTAAAGTACCAGGGCAATGGATGGGGGGGGCACTGGTCCAAAAATGGTTAAGAATCGCTGCTGTACTATAATCCACATGAAGGCACAAAAAAACAATCTAATCCTAGTGTGAGTGTAGATGCTGTATGTGGACAGCATAACAAAAATAACAGGAACACTATACAATATAATATGACATAAACAATACAAAAACGTCAACAGAGAGTTGAATGTACTATACAGCTCTTTGAAAGACTGAAGATTAGAATGTAAAAGAGTCTGTGTTGTTCATTACAGTCCACAACTGGAACTTACTAACGATCTTGGTCCTGAGGGTGCTGCTAGACCAAAAGTCACCGAGTGTGAAATGGAAAGGGTTCATCCTCAATAGAGCATGAATATAATCGGAAAAGTTAAGCCAATCGGCCCGTTAGATTTTGATATTTCTTGTATAGAATTAGACTTTGGGCCTGATGGTGGAGCTTAGGAGAAGTAACAGGGAACTCCTAAGCATAAAGATGAATGTAACAAGAATATTCACAGCAGATTTCATGGAGATTTGGCCATCAGCTTATTATTAGGCCATATAAACACTCCCCCTCTTGCGAGTTCATGACTCTGTACATGACTTCCCATGTTTTAAATACAAGTTAACAAATTCCATTTGAAGGCAGCAACATGGGTGTAAATCTGATCTAACAGTAGGGGGGGGACAATAAACATAACATTTCTGGAGAGCAATTTTTGAAGGGGACACAAATAATACAGCCACAATTAGACTTGTAGAGGATGTGTACACAGAGGAAAGCCTTAAAGGTGCCCTGCCACACGTATTTCATTACTTTGTGGTTCTACCATGGACTCTGTAACATTTTTTGTGGAAGAAATGCCTTGGTTACTTTGTTTCAAGCCATTCTAGCGTGGTATAGAAAGCATGCATGAAGACTCATTAATATTCAACAAGCTAAGCTGTTTGAATCTGATTGGCTAACAGCTAGCTAATGAGAGCCTGGCTGTCAGAATCCTTTACCCAGCCCAACTGGGCGAGCTAATGAATAGTAATGAGCTCAGGCAATATGATGTCAGACTGACCAGCTTTTGTAACTGGCCTGATTTCTCTGCTTATTTCTTTTCAGTGGCTAGAGCTGACAGAGGAGGTAGCAGTTAATTTTCACATTCACAACATAACACAAACTCATGTGGACCTAACATATTTCAAAAAATGCAAGTAAAAACGGTTTTGTATTGCAGGGCACCTTTACTACTATCATTAGTGTAGCATGGAGACTGTACCATTATCCTTCTTTTCAGTGTTTCTCTTGATTCAATGAAAAAGCTGACTAAATTGACCAAAATATTCTTCTTTAAAACCATGTATTTATTTTTAAGTTGTTTACAATCGAGCCACAAAAATACCTTAAAACATAATGACTTATTTTGAAAAAGTGTCCCCATATAAAAGAAATACAATACTTTTGTAGACTTGTTAAATTAGCTGATCATAATGTAAATTAGTGAGCCACTAGTAAAGCTCATCTGCTAACCCTGACAGCCACACACCTCCAAAAATATGAACTAAGCTCAACACACTTACCTGAGCCTCTCCACCTGACTGTCCCTGGTCTCCCTGTTCCATACTTCTTTCTATCTCTTTTGCCTGTGACATGGTGACGTTTGTATTTCCATAAGCACCCATTCTTGTAAAGATGTTACCAATTTGTCTTGATATGAGGACTTCTTGTACTTACTTGGAGTTTTGGTGTAGGCCTACTGAAAAAGGATCTTATGTCTGTTTTTCTTTTCTCTGTCATTTTATCTGGACAACAACAACACAAATCTTTAACATCAGATGTCTATGAGTCAGGTTCATATGTTCACCACGCGGTCATATTATATTATAAAATGATCTTGCGTCCTCCACATAAATATTAGGTTTCGTCTGGGACAGAGGATATATATTTAACTGCAGCAAACCCACTGATCAGCCACTTCAAACACAATTGTAGAGCTTCAATATTAACCCTAATATCAGTTCACACACATAATGTTAGGCTTATCGCCGTGTTAACGTTAGTTGTAGTCTCTTAATACATCCATAGTTGTAGTGGGTGCATTTCTATTAAACAAGCTGGCTAACGTTACATTATATTACGCTAGCATAGCGAACTTTTTTGACATCATGACTAATTCATTAAATACTCAACATAATTTCTATTTGAGAGAAGAAAAACTTAATCCGATGTTTAATGTGAATAAAATAGCCTTGAACGGCCTACTTACTAAGTTCCTGTCACTACCTGATGTGACTGTGAGTCGAGTGCAGATCCTAACGTACAGCATGCAGTGGACCAAACCACTGTGAGGCAAGGGAGGGGGGAACTCAAAATGTTTCTGAACTTAAAAAATTTTTCTAACATGTGATATCACGGTTGGCTCTGGGCAGTGAACGACAGAGATAGTGAAAGAGATAGTGAAAGATAGAGATAGTGAACGACAGAGATGGTGAAAGAGATAGTGAAAGACAGAGATAGTGAAAGAGACAGTGAAAGATAGAGATAGTGAACGACAGAGATGGTGAAAGAGATAGTGAAAGAGAGAGATAGTGAAAGACAGAGCTAACGTTAAGTTAGTGGAAGAGAGTGAAATACAGGTTACTTAGCTTAGTGGAAGATGACGACTGAGGAGCCACAGGACAGAAGAATACGAAAGGGAGGCCACTATTGTATTGCTCCTGGATGTAAAAACGATTTTTACAGGGTCAAAGCCAAGGACAAAACAGTCCATTTTCATAAACTGCCACTGAAACGGAAAACTATATGCCTACTGCTGCGCTGGCTAACTGTTCTGATGAGAAAGAGCCCTTGGATGGGTGCTGTCTCTAGGGTTTGCAGTGAACGTTTTCTGGAGGAGGATTACATTGAGGAGAAGACCTTTGAGTTTGGTAAACTAGTTGTTCGCCGGACCAACAGACTAAAGCCTGAAGTTGCTCCTTCTGTCTTTTTATTTTAATTTTATTTATAGCTTTTATTTTGAACATGTAAATGTAATGTAAAAGAACAGTTAAAAAAATAAAACCCTATTTACACATTCAAAAAGGAGTAGGAAGAAGTAAAACTTATGTACTCCTACCCCTTTATACCCTTTCTTTCCTATTAAATGTGTTATACTAATAATATAATAACAATGTTATAATAATAAGTCAACAGAGATAAAAAAAAAAAATTAATTAATGGAAATTCATTTATTTACCTATAAACAACACTGTATTTATCTGTACCTCTTCAATTTCACTGCCTATGTGTGCTCTACTGACCGCCCAACATACTCAAACAACAGCCAGACAGAGACAGGCAGGGACGAGACAGTTAGGGCATTCAGCGACCCACAGAAGTCAGCATCAAAGATGCCCACACCAAAATCAAATAAACAATATTCACCAACATCTGTTAAACGTATGATCATCATGAGCATCTCTTAGTCCAAACAGCAGCTCTCATAAACACCTGTTAAATTACCCCTCCCAACCCAAAACACGTCCCCTAGCCTAAATATTTCCATAGCAGCATATGATTTATCTGATGAACAGCCAAAATGACTCTGAAATTCAAAATAAACAACCATTAAAAACACCTGAAAGCATTCACCTACAACTCGCGTCCTAATTTGATTCACTAGCCAGAGAAGGTCAACACAGTTGATGGAAACCTCGAAGAAATATTTCTTACCTAACGTTAATTGTAACATCTATTGACAATCATGCAACTTGCTACATGAGTAATATCCATCTGACTTAAACTAATGTTATAGCATATTAACATTTAAAGTTATACTGTCAAAGAGTATATTATAGTTATGTTTATATCGTCAGTGTGTATATATAAAAATACACAGTAACTATCTCTCACCAGGGGAGAAATAATGGGCACTAGTGAGAAAATAATATATATATAATTTTTAACATCCCTCAGAAGTGTAACAAACATCCCTTATAAATATGTGTGTATATATATATATATATATATATATATATACATATATATATACATACATACACACACACACACACATATATATATATATATATACATACATACATGTACATACACACACATATACATATATATAAATACACACACACTGACGATATAAACATAACTATAATATACTCTTTGACAGTATAATTGTAAATGTTAATATGCTATAACATTAGTTAAGTCAGATGGATATTACTCATGTAGCAAGTTGCATGATTGTCCATAGATGTTACCATTAACATTACACTTTTGTACATTTGATTATCACAAGTAACTATCTCTCACCAGGGGAGAAATAATGGGCACTAGTGAGAAAAATATATATATATAAATATTTTTTTTAACATCCCTCAGAAGCGTAACAAACATCCCTACTGTTACACATTTTACTCTTCACAGCCCTTAGACCATACTTAGACCATAACTGATTTAATGAGCCATTCGCAGTTTCACTGTACCGGCCGTGTGTACTTAGACTTGCATGGCTTAATCTTTGAGACAAGCATATGCTACTGGCAGGATCAACCAGGTAGCCCTGGACAAAGATTAAATAAAAGTAATTTTACTGATTAAACCAACAATTACAGCACATAACTGGTATGGACATTGAACCAAAATTATTATTATTACATGGTTATTGTAAGAATAAAACAACAAGAAATAGTGTTTCAGTATAAGATTCTTTTATATGCTTTAAACCAATAGTCAGGATGTGAGTACAAAGTATTCCATGATAAGGCTGTCAATATCAGTTGGGTACCTAAAAACAGTAAATGTGTTTACAGGTTAGGCAGACATGCATGTGTCTGGTGGCCAGTAGCAATTTCCCAGAAGCTGACATCTGTAAGGAGATAGAGCAGGAGATAGGCAGTGTCCACATCCTCTCGACAGTCAGTGTCAGCACCCAGACCGATCCACCTGAACAGGAAACAGAAGATGGAGGCAATAAGCAGTACATTTGCACAGGCACTTTGACAGATGACATACTTAACAACTAGGCCTACATAATAAAAAATGACCATTCATATTTTACTTCTGTGGAAGGCTTCTCCCCAGCTACGGCACTGTCATCTGCAGTGAGGGCTCTGAAGAGTCTGAGGTAGAAAGTTTAATGGAAGAGAGTCAAGATAATTGCAGTGAAGATGAGTTTGAGTTGGGTAGAGAGGAAAGCATCAGTGTTGAGGATCATAGTTTCAGTGATGTTGAGGATGAGGAAACAAATGTCTCACAAGAGCAAAAAAGTATTGTGTCGACAGGAGAATTGTTGAAGCTCTTTCATGTGTGTCATTGGGAAGGCTGTGGCAAATGTTTGGTGAGGCCACCAGCAGTCTGCAAAAGTGGATTTGGGCTTAGGATCAACACAGAATGCATTGATGGCCATGATTTTATGTGGCATTCTCAGCCTTTAGTTAGAGGAATTATGGAATGCAATGTGTCTGTACCTGCTGCTGTATTTGTCACTGGAAATGAGTGCAGTCCATTCAGAGGCACGTCTGCAGGTTGCTGCTATGGATCACAACAGTAATGTGGACCCGAAGACAGCTAAAACAAAAGAAGGTGAGGAGCAACATAAACACCAGTACTCCAAGTCTGCTCAACAGTATGTGGTGACCCCACTGAAGGTGGACAAGGATTATACATTCAGGAAGAACATAGTGGCAGGAGTGATCAATAGGTGCAAGTCGACATCCATCCGGGCAACATTGCAGGAGCTGAAAACGGAGACTGTTATCACGCTGGCCCAGCACAAAGGTGTGGAAAAACCAGAGAAAGCGGTGTCTGTTGCCAAGCATCTGAGCAGATTCGCATCCTCACAGTCCCGTAACAGAGTAACAAACCCTGACTGAGGAAGAGCAGAAAGAACAACACAAAATTTATTAACATGTTAAAGTGACTAACACTATCCTTGTCAAAATTGTTTTTTTCCTTGATTGTTAATTTCCTTAATTGTTTCATGATTAATTACACTGTATATTAGAATTAATTTAGAGCTTTTGTTTTCTAAATGAGTTATATGGATTTACATTGTAAATTTCCCATTATTTAAAGTACATTATTTGTGCAAGTCTGAGCTCAGTTCAGTGTCAGACAAGCTGTTGTCATTTAATCACTATGCCTATAAAATAATTATTGCTTATTATCCTAGTGATGACATCTGATAAGACAACTATTATGCAGTAAGGTTGTGCTGTTGTTGAAATTACATTCACTTTTTGGATTTTAAAAAGTATAAATATGGAGAGCTACTTAGAGAGAGAGAGATGTGACCCTGTAATTACAGCTTCCATGTCACTCAACATATGTAACTATAGCCGGTATGTCTGACAGCACAGCTGACATGAACTAACCTGACTCTTCCAGATGGATTGCTTCGCATTAGTTCGGTATATCCATCTGGGAACTTTCCGTTGGAGAACTTTTGGGAAGGGGTGAAAATACTGGTTAGCTGATTGGATGAACCATCTGTCTATCACCTATGTTGGTGATAGACGGGCCAAATCAACCAATCAGATCCACGAAGCGTATGAAAATACAACCACAAGCCCGCCCCTGCTGCTGCAGGCAAAGCATAGCTCGTTAGCTCAGCAAGCAAGCAACATGTCGGTAAAGGATATTTGCCGTTTGTGTAACGAGAATTTAGGAATAAAAGACACCATTTGTAGCGTCCCCGGCTGAATAATGGTCTGGCTCTTTAATCACTGATGATTCAGAAAGCTTTATTGTCACTTTGTAACATTCCTTACTTGAATATCTTGAACCACCGTAAGAGCTGAGAAAAACGAAAAAGAACACAACACCTTTACTTTACATACAGTACATCATGAAGTGTCTCATTTTAACCTTTTTTCCCTTTAACTTATTGACAATCTACACTTGAGTGTTTTATGCTGTATACATTTAACTTCCAGTATCTATTAACTCTATCAGCAGACATCAAAATAAGTTATAATGAAACATCAAATTAATATGTAAAATGCTGCTTCTTTACACATTCTTTTACATCCACTTCACTGTCGTATCACTGAAATAATACCGTTTCATGTATGACACAACAGGCAAATAAACCAGGCAACGCCAATTACATGCCAATATGGCAATCTGTTAATGTTAGCCCAACTTGCTAGCTTGTACTCTCCAATCTCTGCAAACCCCCAAAACGGCACACCACAAAGTAACCCAAGTTATACACAGTTGTTAAAGAAATTAAATGTAAACTAACATACCTTGTGCCTCTAACAGCCAGGTGCTAAACCAATATAATCTTTTGCCGTTTGCCTTCGTTCGACCGCCTTTTCCTTCTCGTTTGTGGCGGAATATTTACTTCCGGATTCGGAGTTTTTCAAAATAAAAGCATTAGCGTCAAAAAATAACTTAACTAAAGAAACAATATTTGGGTCATTTACACTCCCACCAAATTATGAATGCTTTGCAGAACAATATTGGATGTAAAGCCAAATAATTTACCAATGTGAATTCTCATTAAAGACAGAAGCGCCGATATTGACTCATATCATAAGTCCATTTATGAGTCTATGATTTCAACTCTTTGTATACAAAAAGGATATGGTTGTTCAGTCTTCAAACTGACTCTAGGAGCAGGATCAGCTTCTGAACTGGGCGTTCGATGATGGATGGCTTGCCAGAGCGCTGTCCCTCCTTTCCCATCTTCCGTTCACCAGGACGGATCTTTACCCTTCTCACAAGTCCATCTTTATCAGTAGTTGTTTGTACAACTTTAGCCAATCTCCACTCATTCCGTGGTAGGTCCTCTACCTTTTCTATCACAATGTCACCAACCTTTAGGTTCCTCCTTGGAGTGTGCCAGCGTTGTCTGATGGCGATATTAGAGAGGTACTCCCTCGTCCAACGACTCCAGAACTGTTCAGCAAGATATTGAACATGACGCCACCTCTTACGAGCATACATGTCCTCTTTGATGAAGCTGCCAGGAGGTGGTAATGCAACAACAGACTTCATAGTGAGCAGGTGATTGGGCGTTAGTGGTTCAGGGCTGTTCGGATCAGTTAGGTTGTCGACTGTGAGCGGCCTACTGTTCACAATGGCCATTGCCTCATAGAAGAATGTCCGAAGAGAGGCATCATCCAGCCTACCTGAGGAGAGTGAGAGAGTGGAACGAAGCACGTTCCTCACTGTTCTGATTTGCCTTTCCCATACTCCTCCTGCATGGCTTGAGTGGGGGGGGCATTCAAGATGAAGTCGCACTGCCTTTGAGCCAAGAATGTGGTAAGAAGATTTCCATCCAGTTGCTTAAGAGCCTCCTTCAGTTCGTTTTTGGCTCCCACGAAATTAGTTCCCTGGTCACAGCGTATTTGGCGTACAGCTCCTCTTACAGCAATAAAACAACGAAGTCCGTTGATGAAAGCATCTGTTGACATGTCATTCAACATTTCAATGTGGACAGCTCGACATGAAAGGCATGTAAAAAGGAGTCCATATCGCTTGTGCTCCTTGCGTCCCTGTTTGGTGAGAAACGGACCAAAACAGTCCATACCGCAGTAGGTAAATGGAGGTGATGGATCTACGCGTTCTGTTGGCAGGTCTGCCATTCTCTGTTCTTCAGTCGGTCTCCTGAATTTGCGACATTTGACACATTGATGCACGTATGCAGCAACAGCTCGGTTGATTCCTGGAATCCAAAATCCATTTGATCTTATCTCATTTATGGTGAAACCCCTTCCTTGGTGTCTGATCTGCTCATGGTAATGAGCCATTATCATGATGGTGATATGATGATCCTTGGGGGATTATCACTGGGTGTTTCTGCCATGCAGGGAGAGATGCATTTTTTCAACCTTCCTCCCACCTTGAGGAGTCCATCTTGGTCAAGAAAAACATCCATCTGACGCAGTTTGCTCTGAGATGGAAGTTGAGCTTCTTTGACAAGGAGCTTGATCTCCTCTTGATAAACTTGTCTTTGTAAGTCCTTTATGATAATGCACTGTGCATCTTCTCTCTCTTTCACAGAACTATGACCGGTTGACTTGTTACCTTTGGCGCGTCGGAGGAGACGTGCCACTGCTTGCGTGGCCTTGTACCACGAAGAAAACCTTGACAAGCGCTCTGAGAGACTTATTTGCTCCCTAGTCTGTACATTCAATGTTTGAACCCTTTTTACTTCAGGGTCGCCGATCTGGACTTCTGCAACAGTGTCTGCAGCTGCAGGCAGTTCTTTCTCCCATAGGAACTGAGGTCCTGTGAACCAATTTGATGTGAGAAGCTTGCTTGCACTTGAGCCTCTTGAGGCGAGATCAGCAGGATTTTTATCAGTAGGGACGTACCTCCACTGCTCTGGAGTTGTGCTGAGACGTACCTTTTGTATTCTGTTTGACACAAACGTGTGAAAGCGACGTGCCTCGTTATTAATGTATCCCAAGACTACTTTGGAGTCAGTCCAGAAGTACTCGTCAATGTCTGTGAGACCAAGCTCCTCCTTCAGAGTGTTGCTCACCACAACTGAAACAACGGCCGCTGTCAACTCTAGTCTGGGGATAGTTGTGACTTTCAGAGGAGCCACTCTGGACTTTGCCATTAGCAGAGTACAATGAACCTTTCCATTTTCACTTAGATGTCTCAAATAGGAACATTGGCCATATCCGTGTGTGCTTGCGTCAGAGAAGTGGTGAAGCTCTCTTCTCAAGACGAGTCCAAAGTCTGGTGGCACGTAGCAACGAGGTATGTTGATTTTCTCCAAATTTGCAAGATCGCTTTTCCAGCTCTCCCACGCTGGTTGTAGATCATCACGAAGGGGCTCATCCCAACTCGTGCCATGCTTGCACATTTCTTGAAGAATCTTTTTCCCAATGAGCAGGAAGGGAGCAATGAGGCCCAGCGGGTCATAAACAGAAGCCACCATGGATAGTATGCCTCGTCGAGTTGCTGGCTGATCTTTCACGGATATACGAAATCTAAAGGTGTCAGATTCGATGTGCCAATGGATCCCTAAGGCTCTTTCCAATGTAGAATCGTTGAAGGCGAGGTCAAGAGCCTTTACCCCAGTGGCACGCTCGGATGGAGGTATACTCTCTAGCACCGATTTGTTGTTACACACAAACTTGTGCAGTCTTAGGCCACCCATAGCACAGAGTTTCTGAGCTTCCTTTGCAAGCTGAATAGCTTCATCCGTAGTTGCTGTACTCGTAACACTGTCATCAACGTAAAAATCCCTCATGATGAACTGTGAGCCAAGGGGAAACAAGCTCTCATTCTCCTTGGCTAAGCGTTTCAACCCATAATTGGCGCATCCAGGTGATGATGCAGCGCCAAAAAGATGTACCTTCATGCGAAATTCTTGTGGCTCAGAGTTGAGATTTCCATCCTTCCACCAGAGGAAACGTAGATAGTCTCTGTCAGGCGCCTGCACATGGAACTGGTGAAACATCTTCTCTATGTCGCACAACAGAGCAGTGTTGTGCTGCCTGAATCTCATGAGAACACCAGTCAGATTATTAATTAGGTCTGGGCCTGTCAGCAAGTGGTCGTTTAAGCTAGTTCCCTTGTGCTTAGCAGAGCAATCAAAAACAACACGGAGCTTTCCTGGTTTTTTGGAGTGGTAGACCCCATGGTGGGGTATGTACCATTTTTCTCCTTCCTTTCCTTTATCGTGAATCTCCTCAGCATCACCCCTTTCAATGATTTCATTCATGAACTTCACGTAGTGTTCCTTGTAGGTCTCATCCTTCAGTAACCTTCTCTTAAGATGATTGAGCCTAACAATGGCTAGTTGCTTATTGTCAGGGAGGTAAGGTCTCTCCTTAAAGGGGAGCGGCATTTCGTAATGGCCATGAGTGTTCTTGTGAATACTGCCCTCCAATATATTCAGGAAGAGAATATCATCCTGAGAAACAGTCCTTTCGTCCTCCCTGGCATCCTTGAAGTCCGACTCAAGAACTTTAATAGCATCAGATGGAGTCACCAGTGGAAGCTCTTTGACAGCGACTCTGTGGCAAATGTTTGTGCTGCTGGGTGAGTCAGGAAGAGTTGGTGCGGATCCCACAATACTCCACCCCAGATCTGTGCGGACTGCATAGGGCTCATTATCTCCTCCCAAGATTACCTGCCGTGGTGCCAGTGCCCTTGAGCAGTTGTATCCTATCAAAAGACCAACCTCACACTCTAACTGTGGTGGAATTTCATCTGCTATTTTGTTGAGATGATTCCAGTGCCTTGCTGTATCACAGGTAGGAATGTGTTTTCGATTCACTGGTATGCAATCTTTGCTGTAAGCCAGAGGGAGATCAATGAGAGTTGTTGAGGTATAACCACGTATTCTGAGACCTGAGACCCTTTCACTGCGTACTAGTTCATCCCTTCCAATCATGGTTGTTAACTTTAGCCTTACAGGATGAGTCTTTGCTTGAAGGATCCGGCTGACATCTTTGTCGATGAAAACTGAATCACTCTGGGTGTCGAGCAGGGCGTAAACAAGCCTTTCTGTGGCTGGATTGCTGGTAGAGGAAACCCATACTGGCACTATCATAGAGGTGTTGGAAGATGGGTCCTCAGTATCCACATTAAGTGACAGTGTGGTGGCCGTTTCATCTGTGGTACCATGATTTGAGTCGGATACTGGTGTGGCTTTAGTGTAACTGTCGTCATGGAGACAGGTCGGGTGTCTGCCCTTGCAGGTGTCACATGAGTGTCTGTGACGGCAGTCCTTTGCATTATGGCCTGGCTTGAGGCAACCATAACACCGTTTCCTCTCCTTCACATATTTCCGTCTTTCATCTAGAGACTTCCCTTTAAACTCAGGACAGCCGTACAGGCGATGTTTGCTGTCTTGACAGAACATACATGGTGGTTTTAAACCTGTCTTTGAGTGCAATTGGGTTTCCACATTTGCAACTGTCTGTGTATGCAGCACACTGGATTTAGTCCTTTTGTCTTTAGGATACCGTCTTTCTGTAGGTGTCTCTGAGGAGCGAAGGGCCTGAAAGGAGGTTATTGGATTACATGCAATTTCTGCTTCCATTAACATGAAGGTAACAAAATCCTGGAAGCCTGGAAATTCCAGCTTGTCTTTCATAACTTGAGTGACATGGCGGTTCCATCGTGCAGCTGCCCAGTCCGGTAACTTTTGTATTAGTTTCTGATTTTCTTCACAGTCATTCAAAATGTCAAGGCCTTTGACATGAGGTATGGCTTCTTGACATGCGTGTAAGAAATCAGCGAATGTCCTTAATTCCTCAGCATTTTTGGACTGGATCTTTGGCCAGTTTGCCAGTCTTTCTCTGAATGCTCGCTGTATAATGAATGGCTGACCGTATCTATGGTTGAGACGGTTCCATGCATCTTTGTAGGCCTCATCATCACTTCTGTAAAAGATGCCATCAAGTGTCTTTCGAGCTGGGCCTCCGATGTATTTCCTCAAATAATGTACCTTATCTGCTGAGGAGATGTTCTTTCTGTCTATGAGTGATATGAATGAAGCCCTCCACTCGATGAACTGAATCGGGTCACCAGTAAATACAGAAGGTTCAGGCATTGGAAGTCTGTTTAGGGCTATCGTGTCTTGCACAGCTTGAGCAAGATATGAGACATCAGTCTGTGGAGGCAATGCTGCTGTGGGAATATTAGTGGGCTGCATGATGACAGCCTGCGAAACAGGTTGCTGGGGAGACACAGATTGCTGGATAGCAGGTGACGTTACAGGTTGTTGTATGACAGCTGGCGTTACAGGTTGCTGTATGACAGCTGGCGTTACAGGTTGCTGGATGAAAGCTGGCGTTACAGGTTGCTGGATGAAAGCTGGCGTTACAGATTGCTGGGGAGACACATGTCGAGACCCTCAAGTGTTGTCATCAGGGGAGCACACACTAGACTCCAGCATTACTTCCTGATTGTACACTTCCAATCTAGCTCGTGCAGCCTTAACATCCTTTTCTGCTTTTAGTCTCTCCAGTTCACGCTTCTGAAGTTCAAGTTCCTTTTTCTGCTGTTGTTCTAGGAGCTGAATCCTTTCCTTCTGTTTTTCCTCTTGCAATACCACCTCATACTCTGCCTCCTTTGCCGCTAACTCTGCTGCAGCATCTGCCCTTTTTGCTGCTACAATAGAGCTCATGGAGGGTTGGCTTAATTTACAGCTTGAGTGTTTACTTGAGGGTGAGGCTGTAGAACCATAGATAGAGCGGGCATAGTCTCTTTTAAGCAGCTCACAAAGATGTTGTTTTGCAGTTTCACTGTCAAAATCACCATTATGCCTGCTATCCTTTCATAGGCAATTTTAACAATGTCTTTTGTCACTGCCTCACAGGCATCAATGCGACGTCTTGTTTCACCGGATGGGACAAGGTGAGCTCTGATTTCCACATAGATGTTAATAACATTGTCCTTACCTTTCTCTAAGGTGTCTATTAGAGCTGCAATTTCACTCTCAGGTAAGTCAGACTTTAGCTGCTCTCTGGCCTTGCGTGCTTGGGTTTTCCACTGTTCATAAAGATGAGTAAGCCTTTTCTCCTTTTTTGTGAGCCTCCTCTCTCTGAAATGCAAGCATCTTCTCTGTGTTATTCCGTGGACGACCAGAGCGGCGAAGTTCCTCCTCTTCGCTGACCTGACAGGTTTCCGTTGCCTTTTCTGAGTCCATGCTTTCCAGTGGTAGGTTTCCAGATGTTTCCATTTTGTGAGTGAGTGTCACAACCTTAGACCATCACATCAAGTCCCGTTGCAGTCGTCATTCATTTCCATCAGGAGCATATTAGGACTGATGAGGAAAGCTCTTACTGTAGCGTCCCTGGCTGAATAATGGTCTGGCTCTTTAATCACTGATGATTCAGAAAGCTTTATTGTCACTTTGTAACATTCCTTACTTGAATATCTTGAACCACCGTAAGAGCTGAGAAAAACGAAAAAGAACACAACACCTTTACTTTACATACAGTACATCATGAAGTGTCTCATTTTAACCTTTTTTCCCTTTAACTTATTGACAATCTACACTTGAGTGTTTTATGCTGTATACATTTAACTTCCAGTATCTATTAACTCTATCAGCAGACATCAAAATAAGTTATAATGAAACATCAAATTAATATTTAAAATGCTGCTTCTTTACACATTCTTTTACATCCACTTCACTGTCGTATCACTGAAATAATACCGTTTCATGTATGACACAACAGGCAAATAAACCAGGCAACGCCAATTACATGCCAATATGGCAATCTGTTAATGTTAGCCCAACTTGCTAGCTTGTACTCTCCAATCTCTGCAAACCCCAAAACGGCACACCACAAAGTAACCCAAGTTATACACAGTTGTTAAAGAAATTAAATGTAAACTAACATACCTTGTGCCTCTAACAGCCAGGTGCTAAACCAATATAATCTTTTGCCGTTTGCCTTCGTTCGACCGCCTTTTCCTTCTCGTTTGTGGCGGAATATTTACTTCCGGATTCGGAGTTTTTCAAAATAAAAGCATTAGCGTCAAAAAATAACTTAACTAAAGAAACAATATTTGGGTCATTTACACCATTTCAGGTTCCCGGACCGCTGTCTGAAAATACTGGTTAGCTGATTGGATAAACCATCTGTCTATCGCCACCTAACCCGCCTCAAAACCAACGCTGATTGGCCCAGTCGTTTGGCTAACGGCTCCAAATTTTCTCTATCTCAAGATGCCAGACTGATCTGCGAGTGGAAAACTGGAGCTTGCGAGATCAGGACGAGGTTAGACATGAACAGCTAATGATAAAACTAAATCCATTAATGATTCCATCATTTCGAGTTATTGCATAAGTTATGTTTTCCATCTTCTTGTCATTTATTATGCTACCTTACATTTACAAGTTGTTATTTTACCTTAATGAAATTGAGATATGTCGTGCATTGGAACCATAGGGTTTAACCAAAATATAAATGTAGCTATCAGCAACCTTTAAATAATTTTTTTAACCATTGCTTTGACGCCCCCATGGTGCTGCGCCCCTATGCGCCGCATATAGCGCATACCCACTTTTTGCGCCACTGCTAGCCAGACCCTCCTCTGCAGTGCTGTGGAGGAAGGTCTGGCAATGCGAGACTAGCCCATCAGAGGCAGGACAGGCCGGACATGCCTTCACCATCCTAGGAAATGCAAATTCTCGTACTGTGCTACACTGGAGCAACATACTGAAGCAACATCAGGTTACTTGGGAAAATGTTTTTAGAAGGGCTAAGGAAAACAGCATTTTGATGCTAAATAATATAAACCTTTTTTTTTTCAACCTTTAAGTGTTCATTCCCAGCATGTCAGAGTGAACAGATCAATGTCTGAGCATGTGACCATCAATACCTCAGGGGTGTGTGACCTCACCTGTGCTGTTCACTCTCTACATCAGGGGTGTCAAACATACGGCCCGTGGGGCAGAACCAGCCCGCCAAAGGGTCCAATCAGGTCCACTTGATGACTTTGCAGAGAAGTAATTAATTCCAATTCCAAATGTACCACTTTAATCTCATAGAATATCTGAGTACTTTTTCCGTAAATTTACAACATTAACATACCTCTCAAGTCTCACGCATTGGGCGTGAGACACACGCATTTCAACCCGTTCACACGCTCACACGCCACACCTTGTATTTCTCACGCAGAGAAAATAACAGGATAACGCCCACCAAGTTGCGCCGCTATTTTTTAAACAGTGGAACAGGTAGAGGAATCAAGTGAGTTCCCTAGAGAGTTCAGAAGGCCCTGCCACGCACCAGCTGAGTGAATGTGGATTTCCAGTTGCGGCTTAGTCGCTGTTTGTGACTTTGCCTAAGATTGAGTGACTCGCTCTGTTGTTTATTTGGTTGCCATGACTTCGCGAGTGATGACGTCCTGTCACTGTCCAGTTGAGGGGAGAGAGAGCGGATGACAGTTTGCTTGAGTTCAGTAGAGCACACCATAGACATAATATAGAGCACACGGCTCTGTAGAGTCGTGTAATTATGACTATACTACATGTACATAGCGGAAACCCTGTTGTGCGTCTGCCCTATTTCTGATAGTGTGGCGGCGCAGAAATCAACATAGAGGAAACACTGGGTAGCTTTTGCACCTATTATTATTATTATTATTATTATTATTATTATTATTATTATTATTATTATTATTATTATTATTAAAGCTTCATGTTGAATCGGCTGCAGGGCTACTCTGACAGTTTTATATTTTTTTATAAAAATACCCATTTTATAATAGGCATACCCATAATATGTATAACAATACCCATAATAATTTGGAATATTTTTTGTTTTTTCTTTCCTTTTATTTTTATCGCACAACCTCCCGGCCCCCATTGTGAAAACCTTTGGCCTAGGCTATTTCATTATATTTTATCCAGACAATGCATAGTATTAATTATTGCACACACACACACACACACAAAGAAATACTGAATTAAATAAACATTTTTTTATTTGTACGAATTTATGTCATTTATATCAGATCAGCCAAACCCCTGCCACCAAAATCTCACTCTGAACTCTGTTCAAAACTTGAGAGCCCTGCATTAATCTTAGAAAGTTTTTTCTCAGAATATTACCCCTCTCTCCTGGTCCGTAACATTGTTTTTTTCCCTTCACTTCCTGAGAAGGCTCAGAACCTTTGGTGTGAATCGAGAGGTGCAGCTTGTTTCTATAATGCAGTAGTGGAGTGCATTATGCGCTATGGTATTATGCGCTATGGTATCTCTGCATGGTTTGGTAAAATGACAGTACAGTCAAAGGCCCAGATTACCCAATTTATACAGCCAGCCATGAAGATCGTCAACATTCCAGTCTTCAGGCTATTTTTCAGCAAACCATAATCAGACCAAAAATCATATATGATCCAACTCATGTTGCCCTCAACACCACCTGAAATATGTGTATGCCGTAGCTTCTTGTCGTTGATCACTGTTATATATTATAATATGTGTGCCATATTATAATATTTTTATGATGTAGACGGGCATGTGCAATTGCTGTATGAATGTATTTGTTGTCTTTTTTACTGTTGTTTTTGCTGTGATTTTCTTCTGCAGTCATTGTGGTTTCCAATGCAAATTTCCCACTGGGACAATAAAGTCTATCTTACAGTATTATTTTATGTTGTAAATCAAAGTTAACCAGCTTTCTGTTCTTTGATTTAATATGAAAAGTTATGTTTGTAGTATATGGTGTTGAAGTGAGCAAGTCTGTTTTTCTTTTCCTGCAGGTGTTAGAAACAAGAAGATCTTTGAGAAGATGGAGCCTCTGGCGGTTTCCTCACAGCTTGGGAACAGCAGCAATGACTCTGGATCTTGTCTGGGTGAGAGCCAGCATGTGTCCATCGCTGTCCTCCTGTGCCTGGTCTTCTTCCTGGGCTTCCTCCTGAACACCTTCAGCCTCTGGGTCTTCTCCTGCCGGTTGCCCCGCTGGACCTGTGGAACCACACTGCAGTTCCACCTGGCCCTGAGCGACGCCATCGCCACCCCAGTCACTCCCATGATGGCGGTGTACTTTGCCATGGGCAATGATTGGCCCTTTGGTCGGTTCCTGTGCCAAGTCAAGATTGCCCTGCTTAGTACGCAGTTCTACGGCAGCACCATATTCCTCACTCTCATCAGCATACATCGGTACACAGCCGTGGTGCGCTACAACAGAAGCTCCTGCATGAAACGGAAGAAGTTTGTCAGGAATCTGTGTGCAGGAATTTGGTCTCTGCTACTGATTCAGGCTCTGATCTACGCTTTATTGCTCCCTCCTAGTAAAGAGGGCAGTAACAGTCAATGCCTCACCATCCATCAGAGGAACCTATCAGACACCTACTTTGTCATTAACTTCATCCTGGTTATCTTTGGGTTTCTACTCCCTTTTCTTCTGTCAGCTGTTTGCTATGGCCGTCTGACGAACACCTTAACTCACCTCAACATCAGCACGGCTAAAGGTCTGAATATCAAGATGAAATCTCAGAGGATGATGGCCCTGTGTCTGGTGATATTTGGGCTGTGCTTCCTGCCCCTGAACGTGGTACGAACCGTGGCAGTGATAGTTAAAAAATACTACCCGCAAGAATGCCACGTTCTTCTGCAGATCGAGACAGCGTATTATGTATCCTGGATTATAGCAGGCGTGAACAGCTGCCTGGATCCACTGCTGTACTGTTTTGGTTCACAAAATTTTCGAGATGCATTCCAGTCTTTCAGGATTGGGAAGGGAGAAGGTCTGCCAAGAACTGATTCAGAAATTACTGCAAACCCTGTGAATATGGCTCTATTTGGAACAAGAGCTTTTCTTCCAAATATGGTAGGCTCATGAATATTTAGATGAGCTGCGCGCTGAGCGAACCACATTGGAAACATATTGGAGACTAGACAGCAGGTCTCATATTTCAGACACTGCAAAGTTATACATTTTTGTAAAACAGCCCATATTTGAGCTTTATATAGTTGATTTCTCGATTAAAAAAAGTCTCAGAAGTGAATTTAATGGTAAAATAGCAGATGAACAATGTATACAATTTCTGAGATCTGCGCGACCTCAGATCAGTGGTGTAGCCTATGTAAATGTTGGGGCGTGACAAAGATAGAGACTAGAGCCAAATGAGGAGGAGCCGACGAGTTGACCTCAACTAGGCGGCTCGTTGAGATTTGCCCGTTTTCAGAGGCAGTTTCAAATAGTGAGATTTGCAGAGGAAAGACGTGTTAATGGGATTTTGAGGTTCTATGCATGTCCTAGTTACCCACTAAACTGTCATTATTCACGTATGACAAGGTAAAATCTGTTTTGCGTTGTATCACCCCTTTAATAAATTACATTTGAAAATAACTAACATGAACCTGAAGCTTTATGCAACCAAACATCCTGACCTGACTTAAAACCTGATACTTTTGTCAGGACCCTTTGGGTTGGAGTTGTGTAGAGACTTCCTATTCTTTCCTTATAACATGAAATAATTGAAGGTGGTTCTACTATTGCCATGATTGTACATTAGTTACGTGGATTTAACTTTCAGTGTACTGAACCTAAAATGTTAAATAAATACTGTATATGATTTCAGAATCAAAATTATCTTGTGATGTTTTACTTCTTCCGTAATGATTCACCCACAGCTTACCTATATAGATAACAACTGCATAATTAAACAGCAAACTGGATGTTGGTGGTAATTAATGCACAATAGCAAGTTTCATACATCTTGAATCTTGAATTTGATCTCAAGTGGTTAAAACCAGTATATAAATCTTTATTTTAGTGTAAAGGGGTATAAGTACATAATGACGTATAAACTATAAGCCACACAACTGTGAGATTTATGCCTGAAGTTTTTTCAAACTGGTAGTTTCGGTTTCCACATGTGATAAAGAGCAGCACACAGCCGCTTCCCTAACCTTTGTCTCATCTGGAGACAGTCCTATGTCACTGTGTAGGGTGAACGCTGCAAAAGTGCCTGCTTGGATGCCTCTATGGTAGATTAAAAAGTGCCTTGTAGGGTAGGGTGCCATTCCAGCGTGGAAAATATGAAGTGCCCTCTAGCATTTACGGTGGAAAAAAAGTACACAAAATGCATTCTAAAACGTGATGAAGTGCCTCAAGGGTGCCTTTCCAGTGTAGGAAATGTGAAGTACTCTCTTGGATGCCTGTGGTAGAGTAAGGGAAATTGTGTTTTATCATGCTGAATTCTGCACAATGTAACCTTTGAATGAAATTACATTTGATACACATATAGTCATCGAAACGTCCCTTGTGTTTGGTAATGCTTAATCCTTTACAATGTAACTTTTGCTTGAATGCATTGTGGCCCTGATTGCATAAACTAAGGCATTGTTGCCCTGGATGTCAACATAAGATACGACCTCTGGCAGATGAGCCCTTTACCTTGAGAACAAAAGTAAGAGACCCAATCCTGACCAGAGGGGGGAGAACCAATCCAGGGTATAAAGAGAGAGAGAGCAGCTTTCCATTGGTGTGCATATTACAAACTAACTTTTGTCTTGTGAACCATGCTCTGAGCAATACTGTAAGAGATTTTTGTATCATTCCTCATTGTTGGAGAGGGATTACAAAATTGCCTCAACAGTTGATATAGCATGATAAAGTTCCCTTTAGTGTGCCCTTCCAGTAGAGAAAACATGATGAAGTGCCCTTTGGGGCTAGCCTAGAAATCTAGACGCACCCTAGCGGCAGCAAATGTAATTTGCAGCCAGGGTCAGTCTAACTCTCCGTTGGCTTGTGAGCTGGAAAAACCAAATTCTGGTCAGGCCAATCACATCGTGTATAGAGTCGGTGGGCGGGCTTAATATAATGACGGCAGAGTTGTGACGGTTCCGCGTGAATTCCCTGCTACTTTAAAACAAAGAAGATGGCTGCTACTGCTGGCGAACAGTGGTCTTTCGAATCGGCTTTAGCCGCGACTCTGGAAGACTTGGAGTTAGGCACATGTGACGATGGGAACAGAACGGACTCAAGCGCAGAGCTCACAACAAAAGGTTTATTGAAATAAAGGGGAAGATGAAGGGGAAGTGGGGAGGCAGACGCCAGGGAAAGGGAGCAGCTGAAGGGAAGCGTGAGGGACTGGAGAGCGGAGATAACCGAGGGAGCCGGGACCGGGGAGCCGCGGGAGAGACACGGGGGCTGGAGAGCCGAGGGAGAGCGAGGAGAGGCTGGAGTCGGTTGCCGAGGGAGGGGGGTCCGTGCGGTGGAGCCAGCTGACTGCGGTGACGGCAGGAGATGGAGATGGTGGCTGGGGAAAGAAGGAGACACAAGAGGTAAGTAGGCGTTCAGACAAGAGACAGGGAGAGAAAAACAAACAGGGATCACAGAGAGTCATTTGGCTAGGCGTTCACCAGGGTGACTGGAGCAACAATCAAGCGGGGATGGTCTGTAGAGCCGGGGTAGATATACTGGTCTTGATTGGAGATGGCTGGCAGGTGTGTGTGGCGGGAGAGCAGTGATTGTTGATTGGCAGCAGGAGTGTGTAGTCAGCTGGCAGCAGCGGTGGGGAGGTGAGAGCAGAGTAGGTGCAGAGGGAGAGAGAGAGGGAGGGAGAGAGAGAGAGGCACACAGGACAACACAGGAGACGAGAAAACCAACAAAGAATATTTAACAAAACAGAAACTCACAGCCAGCCGACCCCAACCATCACAGGCACAGAAGTCATTCTTAAAAAAGGAAGATGTGTTCGGAGTTTTGCCGACCGGATACGGCAAAAGTTTAAGCCTATGGTTCGGTTGGCTATGAGTGCGGAGGGAATTTGAAAGACAACCGTTTATCCCGCCCCTCAGATTGAGCCCTGCCAATGGTGAGTTCCCAGACCCAACATCTTGATGTGGGTCTGGCTTGTCAGGCTACTTTGGAGCAGTTGTTCCCAAAATGTTTTGGTCTGAAGTACCCCCACAGCCCTCTTTGGTTGTCTCATGTAGCCTGTCATCAATACCCAATGTATGTATTAAATGTATAACTATTCATTATATAAAACTGGATATTGTGAACTGTCAATATTAATGTTGGTTTGATCAGCAATGGTCCTACTACTACTATACTAAGCAACTACTTGGTGTGAAGCTGAATGTTTCAACCCTTTATCCATTAACATTACTTGCATTGCTAACAGTTCAGCTAACTATTTTAACAGTTTTTCCATTACTTTAGCTAATCATTTGAACTGTTTAGTCATTTTTTTTGGCTACCTGTTTAAACTTCTGTGCTTGCTTGCAAACTAGTTTTCACACACTCTTACACAGCTGCAGCACATAGTGTTCATGTATAACAGTTGACTTAATGTTAATGTAAAGGCCAACAGGGTAGCTAAGCACTATTTTGACTATAGCTACGCTACAATGTTTTATTATTACGGTATCAAGCTTTTATTTTGGTAACCACAGAAACCGGAAGCATGGTAACGGAAATCAGCTTGACAAAAAACGGCGAAGAAGACGAAAGAAAAAGTCTGAAAATGTTCATGATCAAGAACAGTAAAGGGCCACGGAAATACAGTTAAAACTACAAGGTTTAGCTTCGGTCAATTGGAGAACAAGGTTTGTAGATTTAATGAGAAATATATTTGAGCTACTTGAAATGTTTATTGTGAAATGTATAATCTGATAATGCTAACGTATTGAAGCTAATGTAAGGAGTTGTGTAACGGTTGAAATGTGACTGTAATGCGTGGTTTATTTGTTTTACCCAGCTCTTACGTTGGTTGATGACACGGACGGCAATAAAGGTCATTTAACCATCAGTTCTGGCCTTCTCAATATTGACTGGATGCTACAGTTAATATATGGATATAATTTAATCAAATGGTAATTCATATGTTTTCAAATTAGTTGAGCTATACAGTTTACTTTCCATGGACACTCTAGCAACTGCAGAAGTACCCCTGTAGGTTACATGTACCCCTGGTTGGGAACCATTGCTGCACCATATGGTTATGTGAAAAAAATGAAAATAGGTCACCAACCATATTATTCTTGGGGGTCCCGACTCGTTGGGGCGACCTCTAGCTCACAAGAGCGTGCGCCCCATGTAGGTTGAGTCCTTTGCAGCGGCCCCAGTTCGAGTCTGACCTGCGGCCCTTTGCTGCGTGTCATCCCCAAGGGGGAAGCTTCTGCTCGGAACGCGTAGCTCCTATGGCGCCATTTTGATGCTAACAAGCCATCACCTCCCATTAGCATTCCATTGACTGCCATTCATTTTGGCGACACTTTGACAGCGAATAACTTTACATTTGAAGCGTTTAAAGACTCTATTTGTCCATTGTTTATTTCTAAAGAAACATGACAATATATAAAAGGCTCCATTACCTTGTATCGCACGTTATGGCTCCGTAGCAGAGGTTTTTGTAAAAATGGTTATGACACGATTGTGTCATAACCACGCACTGTTGCATAGTAGAGCAATTACCGTACAGTACAGGAGAAGCTTGCAGGCACTTTCGACTCACATTAGCTGTTTAAGTTTAATTACTAATGTTAACTAGCATTTTAGTTAGCAATAATTAGCCTGCGCCTATGTTATCTCCTTACATATACCTACGCTCTCCGTCTCTGCAAGATTCGTAATGATTGAGATTTCTCTTTGACAGTTGAAGACTGGAAAAATGTTGCCTGGTCTGATGAATCTAGATTTCTGTTGAGACATTCAGATGGCTCCAGCTACCAGAAGACTTACAACTTTCAGACAGGTTGCTCACGTCACATCTACGTTTTCGAGCTCAGTTGGAGGCTGCGCAGCAACGCTCAGCGCTCACGGAAAAGTGCTTCTAATATCCTTCACTGGTCTCCATCCAGAGCAACGGAATCTGTTGGTCCATTTTATATATGTCAGTGGACATCCCCCATCTCTCTCCCACCTTTCCTGTCTATCCACTGTCACCATAAATAAAGGGAAAAGCCCCAAAAAAATAATCTTTAAAAAATGTTTAATTTGTGGTGAAAACAAGATGCAGTGCACTAATGGGTGTCCTTAAAATGGAGAAAAACTATATCCAATAAAACGTTCTGCATGTTGTTGCCCCACCGCATGTAGCGTTTTTTTTATTTAACCTTTATTTAATCAGGTTAGTCTTATTGAGATATAAAATCTCTTTTTCAAGAGAGACCTGGCCAAGATAGCAGAACAAGTTTGTTACATATAAAAACAATTTACAATCACAAAACAATCGCAAAAGAGGCAAAAGCAACTCAAGCGCATTTCATGCCTGAGCATTTGAAAAATGATAGCCTATTACACAACACAATGAACAGTTTTCAACGTGATGTCAATATAAACACATGTATCAGACATTTTGGCGAGGTCATTGACGTCACGCGAAGGGGCGGGGATAGAGAGTCGGAAATGCTCATGTTGTTTGCGCGACCAGGTGAGCTTCACTCTCGCTGTGGATCGGGCCAAACATGGGCAAACTTCAGGACTTTGAGATCACGTTTGACAAAAACAAAGTGGTGTACGCTCCGGGTGATTCTATCTCTGGAACCGTGAGATTCAAACTGGGACAGCCGCTGCAGTGTAAAGGTAAGAGTCCGCTAAAACTGCGGTTATTCCGCCAACATTCGCGCACCTGTTGGTAAAATGCCGCCGTCGCTAAACAAGGAAGTAAGGGTTTTAGCCAAGATAACATGGGATTTAAATTAGGCCTCTCACACTATCGTTCTACTGTGGGAATAGTCTGTGTTATGTGAAAATCACTTTAATGTTGATATGATAGTCTCTGGTACTCTGTCTGGGGTAGTTATGGCTTCAAAATGGGCTTTTTTTTTAATCATTCTCGTATCATATCATATCATTTCCTACAGCACTTCACTATAATGTTTCTTTAATATTCTTACAGATTTAATCTGGGTTGCAGTGAGAGATTTTAATGGGACATAATGGAGTATTAGGTTGATTTTTTTTCATTATCATAACCCTATAGACAGGGTCATCCTGAGATCACGAGTCTCTCCTCCCACAGAAATATTTTACCACACACCAAAAATAAACTCCTAACTTGTTTTTTGCAGTTAATTTTTTTTTAAATGGTAAATTCACTCAATTAATTGTTACATAGTCTGTAAAAAAATGTTTTAACATGAAGGTCTCCTGTGAAAACCATACCTCTCCAAAAACCTAAGCCTTTCTCCAAGATAAACTCTCCTGCTTTTAGCTTTGGGACAATATTATTTTCAGATAATCCGATATGTTTTTAAATGGTTTATTTAGTCTAAGAAGTAGGATAAATTTCCCAACCCATTAAAGAATACCTAATCTTTAAGTTTATTAGTAAAATAAAAAAAAAAAAAAATCATATCTCCAAATTTGATACATGGTTTTCACTGGACGGTGACTCAGCACACTGTCAGAAATGAAAAACAATTGGTGGGAAAATAATGAAACCGTTATTTAATGACCTACAATCTTACAAAATTATATTTAATCTACAAACCCCAATTCCAATGAAGTTGGGACATTGTGTGAAACATAAATAAAAACAGAATCCAAGGATTTGCAAATTCTTTCCAACGTATATTCAATTCAAAATCACATTCTAAATGACTGAATATTTGCAAAAAAACAGTTTATCAGTTTGAACATTAAATATCTTTGTAGTGTATTCAGTTGAACCCTTGTATTCTGTTTTTATTTACGTTTTACCCAACGCCCCTACTTCATTGGAATTGGTTTGTAAGAAAGAAACTTGAGACAGAAAAAGAATGAAACTAAATTAATAAACTAAACTAAATACTGGAATCAGCCGATAAAATATCCACCAATAATATAAAATGTAAACTCCCATAAGTTTTGAAAACGTTTTAAATTCCCAGGAAGAAAAATAATCAGAAGACATGACCTCAATGTTAACCTTAGCCCTACCTTGAAGGGTTATACTGTAGCCTACACTCACCTGAAGGATTATTAGGAACACCTGTAAAATGTCTCGTTAATGCAATTATCTAATCAACCAATCACACGGCAGCTGCTTCAATGCATTTAGTGGTGTGATCCAGGTCTAGACAATCTCCTGAACTCCAAACTGAATGTCAGAATGGGAAAGAAAGGTGATCTAAGCAACTTTGAGCGTGACATGGTTGTTGGTGCCAGACGGGCTGGTTTGAGTATTTCCCAATCTGCTCAGTTACTGGGATTTTCACGCACAACCATTTCTAGGGTTTACAAAGAATGGTCTGAAAAAGTAAAAACATCCAGTATGCAGCATTCCTCTGGGCGAAAATGCCTTGTTGATGCTAGAGGTCAGAGGAGAATGGGCCGACTGATTCTAGCTGATAGAAGATCAACTTTGACTCAAATAACCACTCATTATAACCGAGGTATGCAGCAAAGCATTTGTGAAGCCACAACACGCACAACCTTGAGGCGGATGGGCTACACCAGCAGAAGACTCCACCAGGTACCACTCATCTCCACTAAAAATAGGAAAATGAGGCTACAATTTGCACAAGCTCACCAAAATTGGACTGGAAAAATGTTGCCTGGTCTGATGAGTTTCAATTTCTGTTGAGACATTCAGATGGTAGATTCAGAATTTGGCGTAAACAGTTTGCAATCCAACTTCTTAAAGCTTGTGCTTTTCGCGTGATGCGCGTTTATGCCAGGTGTTGTCATTTGCGTTTACGTACTTGCATGGACCATGTTTCTGCCTTTTACAGTGGTTCTACTCATTGACTGGTGCTCAATTCATATTTATCGTATGCCATGCACAGTCCAGCCATAGACTAGGTTTCGGCCTAGTCTTGTTTAACATGATACTGTGTATGTGCTGGAGCCTGAGTGCCCATTTTTCATAGGCTTTAGATACTTTTTAGTACTTACTTACTGACTTACTTACTAATTTATCAAAGTTTCTCCTTGAGATCATACTCAAGTGTCTCTCTCTCTCTCTCTCTCTCTCTCTCTCTCTCTCTCTCTCTCTCTCTCTCTCTCTCTCTCTCTCGTGTTTTGTATCTGTTGACTTGCTGAGAGCAGCTTTTTGTCTCTGTTTCTGTCTGAATGACAGTGCCTCCAGTCTGTGTACATTCCTCTTCAGGTAGAGCGGGTTTGACGGTCAGCTTTAAACAGGAAACAAACTCTCTCCCCTTGCAACAGTGTGAATCACTGATGGATTATTAAGCGGGTTGGGCACTGAGGCGTATTACTGGGCAAATATTGACAATGCATTTAAAATTAAATATGTCAGTGTGATTCACTTCGTATACAGTGGGTATGATGAGGTTACTTATGGAGACTTGAAAGGGGAGAGAGAGAGAGAGGGAATGACATGCCGCAAAGGGCTGCAAAAGAGTCAAACCTGCGGCCGCTGCATTGAGGAGTAAACCTCTATATATGGGCACCCGCTCTACCAGGTGAGCTACCCAGGCGCCCTTGATTCATTGTTTATATAAATAATATTGATTGGTGCAGAATGTTGATATTTGTGTTTTAAAATAGAAGAAAATAACAAATTTATATTTGGCAAATTTAGATCCAGTAGTATTAGTCAGTGTATTGTTAATACTTTATTTACTTTATTTTTAGACAGAACAAATATGTGCTAACAAATAACAACATCAAATAATGACAAGGAAACAAAACATAGGGGTCATATGGTGCTTTTCCATTACATGGTACCTACTCGCCTCGCCTCGCCTCGCCTTTTTTGGTTTTCCATTACGAAAAAAAGTACCTGGTACCTGCTAACGGGTACTTTTTTTAGCACCTCCTCAGTCGAGGTTCCAAGCGAGCTGAGCCGAGAAGGTGACGTGAAACCCTGCAGGCTGCTGACTGGTCGGAAAGAATCGTCTTTTTGGCTTGCGTGCGGAAATGGACTTTTAAGCATTTGTATTGTTTAGTGTTTTAGACTGACAAGTTTTTAAAATTTTGGAAAGTTAAAAAAGGATTACAAATGTGTCAGTGTGGACATATACTATACCTGCCCACATAGCGCCCTCCCATTTAGTTTTGCCATATTGTCTAAGAAACGCAACACACACACACACACACACACACACACACACACACACCCCCAGAGATAATGACTAATAACATAATTTGCTTATGAGAAGGGTTTCTTGCTGCAGCTACTTAAAACATTATTTGTGTAATTTGTTTTAAAATGTTAATCACAAAAAAAAATTTCTCTGTGGCTTAAACCTAAAGACTGTGCATTCTCATTTACAGCAATCAAAGTGAACTGCAATGGTTTCTGTGGCGTCACCAGTAAGATAAATGAGACGGCATGGTCCGAGGAGGAGCAGTACTTCAACAGTACCATCTCTGTTGCAGACAAAGGTACGCTGCCGAACAGTTGCAGTGCTAACTACAAAACTGACCCAAAGAGTTATTGGTTTTCCTGTCATCAGTATGCGATAGGTGCAGTTTACCACATCAGAGATCATGTAGAGGCAAATGTCCAGCAACATATTAGAACAACATTGCAACATTAATGGGCAATTGCGCACCTTCAATTTACGTCTACAAAATGTGCTTGTTTTACGACTTTTTAAAAAATATTTTTTGGGGCTTTACCCTTTTGTCGTGACAGTTGATAGGTCGGATTCGAACCAGCGCCACTTCAGGATTCAGCCAACATGGGGCAAACGCTCTTACTCGGTGAGTTAGAGGCCGGCCCCAGGTTATTATTCTAAGTGTCTGACAACATTATGGAAATGATCACTATAGAGGTTAACCTTTTTGTGAAAGAGTAAGGTCTATTTTGACATCTTTTTAACATGAAACCTCCCCGAAATCACAATCGCAAAACCCATCAGACTCCATTTAAATAAACAGTAATTTTATCATCGTAAAATGCACTTCATTCAAAGTCGAAATAAAATAATCAAAAGCCATCTTGGTTCGTCTTTCCACTGTTCCAACAATCACCACTCTGGTTTGGTTAAAAATCAGTCTAGACGGTTCATTTACCGGATAGTTTGCCAGATGTCCCTCCTCTTCCGCTTTCTTTGCGTTGCCGTTCTAAACTCCGGCCTTTTTGGTAAACAACAACCAAAACGAAAATTTGGATTGTGCAACAAGGCGGGCCTGTTTGGTTCTTTAAGGGAATGATGGTAAAGATTTACAAAAAAAATGTTTACAGCATTTCCTCTCTATCTGGGACGTTTTGGGACCGATTGGCTGGGATTGCTATGGACAAAATACACATGGCAATACACTGATAAAAGCAAATTGCATTTAACCATACACACGCATTAGAGGTCACGTGCTGATTGGTTGAGCGAATCCCCAATACACACACATTAGAATCACGACAGAATCTCTTATTCCGGACACTGCAATGTTTCCTTACCAAATTCACTTCTGAGACTTTTTTTGATGTGCGAGAAATCAACTAACTATATATATATATATATATATATATATATATATATATATATATATATATATATATATATATATATATATATATATATATATATATATATATATCTCTATCTATCAAGCAAGCTCAAATATGGGCCGTTTTTCAAAAAAGGATGGCTAATTGCAAAAAATGGTAAGACTGTGTGTCGGACTTCAGCGGCGGTGCTGCTGCCTCCCGCCCGGCCTGCCTTACCCCAGCCTGCTGTGAGCTCCGTTAGGCTGGCTGCCCTGACAGAGCTCCAGGACCTGCAACTCCCCTCTTCCTGCTAGCTAAATGGCCCGTATGTGAGAGTGAGAGCGCGGTCAGCAAGCTTGTTACACCAGCAATCTCTTACCACATGTTACACACAATTTCACGCCACTTAGCTATACAACATACCTAAATGTCTTATAAAGCTAACAACGGTGTCCGATTTCAAGTTAATAAATATTTGTGAACTGTAAGGGTTTCGTTAGCTGCGACTGTCCCTTCAATCCTATGTGTACAGATTGCGGCTAGTTAGCTTCATTTTGGATCGTAATTTGAGTATATTTACAGTTTGAATTTCGTCACGCCACTTATACAACATCTAACTAAATGTTTTATTAAGCTAACAACGGTGTCTGATTTCAAGGTAATGAATTTTTGTGAATTCCAGATGAATTCTAAGAGGAGGCTAGCAAGCTCTCATTGATAGAGCTCCATCCAGCCGCAGGCTCTATCAATGAGACTCACGGACAAGCGGCGTTTATTTCCCCAATCGTTTGTTTAAATAACTCAACACATTATAATTACACACATTAAAAGAGTAACTGGAACCTTTGGTAAAAGAATGCTGGCGTAACAAGCTCGCTGACCGCGCTTTCACTCACATACACCGGGCATTTAGCTAGCAGGAAGAGGGGAGTTGCAGGCCCTGGAGGTCTGTCAGAGCAGCGGCGTTTCGTAGTTCATTAGCCCAAACGGTGACATTGCGCGGGTATGAAGTGCCGTGGGCTGCCAGCCGTAACGGAGCTCACAGCATGCCGGGGTCTGTGAAGGGAGGTAGGCCAGGCGGCGAGGCAGTAACCCAGGCAGCACCGGCCTCTGAAGTCCGACACACAGTCGGACAAAATTTGCAATTAGACATCAATTTTCATAAAACGGCCCATATTTGACCTCTACATAGTTGATTTCTTGCATAAAAAAGTCTCAGAAGTGTATTTAATGGTAAAATAGCATATGAACAAATACAATTTCTGAGATCTGCACGACCTAGATTCAGAAGACTAACTGATCTCAGGTCAGTTGTGTAGCCTATGCAAATGTTGGGGCGTGATAAACACAGACTAGAGCCAAATGAGGAGGAGCCGCAATAGTTGACGTCAACTATGGGGCTTGTTGAGATTCGCCCGTTTTCAGAGGCAGTTTCAAATAGTGAGATTTGCAGAGAGAAGAGGTGTCAATGGGATTTAGAGGTTCTATGTATGTCCTAGTTACGCAACTGTCATTATTCAACTATGACAAGGTAAAATCAGTTTTGCATTCTATCACCCCTTTAAATATTTTAGGTGGCGTTTTCTTTAGCAGCGTGCAAGTTATCCACCAAGTTCCTTCTGAGACCAATGTACAGATCCTCCGTCTCTGAGACCGGAGATTAGTGTCGCACAAGACGATTGTGATTTGTTTAAAGAAATGCAAACAAGCCAGTGTTTCTGCTATCCAGGAGTGTATGTGTGGAGGGGCAACCCTTACTCCACAGCGCTGTGGAGATAGGTCTGGCAATGCGAGACTAGGTTGAAATAAACCCTTAAAGCTCCATTGTGTAATGTGTCAGAGTATTCTCGTAGGCCTCGTAGAATCTGCCATTCAGAATCAATCAGAATACATACAAGCGAGTCACTCTATGTATTCAGCCATGTTGCGCCACCATCTTTAAAATACATTAGCCGAAGAAGGACATACCTCCGCCTTTCGCGCTTTTACACTCAATGGCACCGTGACAAATGCCAGGGGGAGATTACGTGTGACTGCCGGCAGATTTGATAGCCTGTTGAAGATGGAGGATCATCAATGATACTTTACTAACATTAGCTTGCATTCGTTTGGGAACCTGATAGCTGATGTTGGCAATAAAAATGGTACCAAAATAACGAAAACTATTATTACACTAGAAGGAACACTCACGGACGATACGCCGATCGGAATGGGAGGGGCTAGAAAGTAATATTCAGTTGGTTGTCCTATACAATTTCACCGCTAGATGGGAGAAATTCTTACACAATGTAGCTTTAATACACTCATTTGCATGTGGAAAAATGCTGGCTCTATACACGCTAAAAGTATTGTTTATTTAAATGGAGTCTGGTGAATTAGGCGAAACAAAAAGGATCTTACTCTTTAACAAAAAGGTTGACCTCTGTGGGGATCCTTTCCATGATGTTGTCAGACACTTAGAATAACAACCTGAGCCTGTCAGTGGCAAGCAGCATTTTTTTAGTGGATGGAATTGCTGATGCACATTTGCCCAATAGGGTTACGTTGCAGCCCGGTTCGCAGCTGCCGGTTACAGCGTTCCCGCTCAATACTGGACCAATTTCAAAGATTTTTGTTCACATTAGTCACTTAGACACCAATGTATGGGAAAATAAGTTGAAAAATAACGAAATCAACACCTGCTTGTGAAAAAACTATCCACACACTCAAAGATTTTAGACACAATTTTTCCCACGATGTAAAGATAAAACAGTGTGGTAAAAAATAATTGAAGTACAAAGAACGTAGTAGTAAAGGTTTCCATTTTCCACTGTGGATACTGCATGCAGCCCAGAGGCATATCTGCTGGTGGGAAACAGCAGTGTGATTGGTCCAGTTTCCACTGACAGATGTTATCTGTGCTCTCTGTGTCCCGTACAGGAACCCTGATACAGGGAGTGCAAACCTATCCCTTCAAGTTTCTCATACCAGGTAGGTGTGTGTGTCTGTGTGTCTGTGTACAGACAGACATGTCCTGGCATGGTGATATTGTGAGGATGGGGCTCTTATCCTGTCATTCACTGGGGCTTAGGAGTGTTGTGTAAAACACTGGTTTCCAGTAGTTGTTTGCACCAGCCCCTCTTATTATACAAAGGCAGTACTTTGAACTTGACAATTTTAGGTTCGCTATTCAATTTTCGTTTTTTCAAGGCCGATATGAGATTTTGTAATGTTACAAACTCAAACACAAAATTTTGTTTAAATGCTTTAAGCAATTATTTAATAAATTTAGAAACGTTCACAGTAAAAGATAGTTAGTGTTGTGGGCAGGACATTAAGTCAGACTCGGTGATGAGTGAAACCGAAGCAGAGGGGACAGACACAGAGCTGTAGCGGAGCCAAAGTAGCGTGTTAATTCATTAACTTTGTCGTTTATCAGGCAAATAAAACGCTGATAGATAATCTACAAACTGCCAAAAAACGGCCCGATAATCGGCCATGGCCTCTAATCGATCTATCCCTACTGTGATCAACATGAAATCGAGGAGAAGGTTAAACTTTTCTTGCTACAGCTTTCTGAGCGTGGTCAGAAATCACAGTGGAGTCACTTTGTCGGTACTGGCTCAGGAGCTAATCCCAGTCACTCTCCCACTCGCTCTACCCTCGAAAACCAGATGATAACCTCTCAAGGGGTTTATCCTAATTAACAAATTTGAACACACACCTCTCCCCTCTTTGTTTTAATGTTTATGCTGTTTTTAATGTAAAGCACTTTGGGTTTACATCTAATGAAAGGTGCTACACAAATAGAAATGCCATGCCAAACATACCGGCTCTGCCATTGTCTTTAAAAGCTAGATCGACGCAGACACACCTATAAATACTCACAAGTGGCGTAGGCCACTTATGTATGTCGTACTATAAATCAGCCTTATGTCAGTAACAATATTAACTGTGGGCTAATGAGGGCCAGGGTAATTGGAAGCATACTGTACATTCCTGCCAGGTGGCTCCACCCACTCTGACCTCCTCAGCATGGGAGAATAATTGGAAACATTTTTTTTTTTTGGCTTAGAGTAAGGAGCTCTCACCTTAGGACACACATTTGTTTGCATTTTGAATCTCACTCTAACTGGTAAAAAAAAATTTAATAAATTTTTTTTTAAACCAGTTACAGTGAGATTTTAAGACTTTGGGTTAGGTTAAATGAAAACCCTGATAATCTTTAAGCTGACTCAAATTGATTGCTACCCTACAGCTTTTCCCCCCTGTCATCAGCCCAACCCTGTTATATAGTGTACTCACCAAGTTAATTACTGGCTCGACAGAGCCAGGGTTTCTCTGACTTAGCTGGCTCGACGAAGCCCTAATCAGAGCTAACCGTGGTTACCGACTTGCTGTGTTAACCCTGAAGGCTTTCTTCTTCAGGCTCTGTGCTCATTCCCATAAAAGGGGGGGGCGTTTAAAGCATCATTTGACTCTTTTAACACACAAAATGGTCCCAACACGTGCTTCGTCCTGAGGCAAGAGCGGGGGAATGCTGGCAGAAAAATAAATGTTGTGTAAATTTATGAATGAATATTTATTTAACAGCTCGATACAGACTCCTTTATTTCTAATGTGACAGCTCCTCATTCTACAGCTCTACACTCGAATAAACTTGATGCAGCGGAGTTGAATGTTGTATTCAAGAGGTCTGACACTGTCCCGTAATGAAGGACACGTAGAACTCCCTTTTAGTTTTTGACAAGTCAAAGTGAAATGAATTTTATTGATTGAATATTCTCTGTGATAAATACCAATAGACTAATCAAATCTCTAAAGCTTTACATAATATAGTGAACTATAAATGTAGGCTCATGTTACCATTTGATAGAAGCTTCTTAGAGCCAACATGGACAACAAATTGTCCAGAGAACACTACAAAGCTCCTTTCACTAATCAACTCCTTTTGGAAATAGTCCCTCTATAGTCAATATTCAACCTATGAGCCGTACAGATTCTCAGCAGAAGGAATATGTTGTGAATGCGAACTCGTTGAGGTGTAACGCATCATTAGTTTTGCGCTTGCTGTATGCATCACATTGTGGGTGTCTTTTTTTTTTTTTGCAACCCATATCAGTTATGCAGAAAATCTGAGCAAGAACACCATTTTTTATTTGTAAGCTTGTTGATGCTCTCTCTGAACTACTGTACAGTATATGTTTGTAGTGTTCTATGAACATTTCCCACACTGCCTCTATAAAATCACCGGTATCAGACATTAATATTTCACTATATCATTAATCCGTATGATGTTTACATTAATACATAGTTATAGTTAGTCTTGCATTGTTAGACCTATCTCCACAACGCTGTGTCAGCGCTGGAGTAAGGTCTGGCTACACCGCTTATCTATTCTGGGATAGAAGAAAAAACGGCCCGACTTGTTGGTATTTCTTTAAACCAATCCCAACCGGGATAGCACTTGATAGCAATATAATAGCAGAGATGGCGAGAGGGGAGGGTCACGGCTTTCTCCCAGCAATGTAGATCCGTTGAGCCAGACTACTATATTATTAATCAGTATGATGTTCACATTTACAGTTCACTATATTATTAATCAGTTTGACACTTACTTGCATATGAAATGTGGTAAAATTCCTTCAAGACATGGTGTTACTACTTATTACGATAATTATATTGGTCCTGATTTGCTGACGTCCGTTTTACACTGCTGGTATATTGCAGCTATAGAACACAGATTTTTAGAAATTTGATTAGTCTATTGGTATTTATTACAGATAATATTCAATCAATAAAATTAATTTCTCTTTTGTTTGTCAAACTAAAGTGAGTTCCACGTCTCCTTCATTACAGGACAGTGTCTCACCTCTTGAATACAACATTTAACTCTGCTGCATCAAGTTAATGCGAGTGTAGAGCTGTAAAATGAGCAGCTGTCACGTTAGAAATAAACGGTCTGCATTGAGCTGTAAAATAAATATTAATTTATGAATCTACACAATAGTAATTTTCTGCTAGTATTCTCTCTTGCCTTAGTAAGCAGCAGCATGTGACTGGTTCATTTTGTGCCCAGAAGATTTAAGATTATTTTTTGGGGGGCATTTTAGGCCTTTATTTTTACAGGACAACTGAAGACTTGAAAGGGGAGAGAGAGGGGGAATGACATGGAGCAAAGGGCCGCATGGCGGAAGTCGAGGAGTAAACCTCTATATATGGGTGCCTGCTCTACCAGGTGAGCTACCCAGGCGCCCGTGTGCGTAGAAGATTCAAATGAAGCTTGTAACACCCCCTTTTATGAGAACACGCAGAGAGCCTGAAGAAGAAAGCCTTCAGGGTTAACAGAGCAAGTTGATAACCACTGTCGTAGTACCTGTTATCTCTGATTTAGGCTTCAGGTGGAGGTCTGCATTGGGTTTGGCTTCCCGCAGGACACGACACAAATCTCGCGGGAGTGGGCAGTTTTAACGCTGCTGCGGGTCGGAGCAGGCGTTGCAACAATAGGCCGCGGGTCCCGGGATTTAGGAGCACTGCTCCGGATCAGTTCCTTAAAAGGCTGTTATAAACAGCTCACCTAACTAGGTTTTATAAGCGAACTGAACGCACACAGAGCATTCAGTGGAACACCAGCCAAATGCTTCATTAACACTCCTCTCTTCCTTCCCGGGGCTCTCCGCCTCGCCCATTTCTCCTATGGCAACCGGAGGGATACAATCAACACAGACTAACATAAATGATATTACAGGGCGTTTAAGGACAGGGAAACAAAACAAAATAAACAAAATAGGCGTCCCCTCTCAAGAAAATGTGACGTTTTTCCAATAATTGAAACATATGCAATTTCACATCATTTTATTACATATCTTTGTCTAAAATGTTGGAAAAGCTAGAGCATTAAATAAAGAAATAACACTCGAAAAGCTTAAGGACAATACTTGCTAAAGAAGTCCACTGGGGACCGACTACATCATTAGATCTAAGAAAAGCCATTTAGTTAGTTGTGATGCTCACATTGATTTTACATTCGTTCGGCTAAGGTGGTGCACAAAACATCTTGGGTGCTGCGCCTAAGCCTTATATAAAACCCTGTTTGTTGTGCTGGTAGATGCACTACAGGTGATGGTTTGGATACATGTGTTCACACCTGCCGAGTGCTGTAGCTGAATTGAAAGTATTTGGGAAAAAAAAGATTTATAATCAGTTGTCACAGTTTGCCGTGTACATACACACTTCCTGCTTCAACTTTGACACTGTACTTACTGTAGTAATTAGTCCTGTGCAATGTTTTTTTTTTTTATTTATTTTTTTTTTTTACATTATGGAGTGCTCTCCTGCAGTTTGACCTCCGAATACAGTGGTGAAGATACAACAACCTGTCTGATCCTCCTGCTGTTTGTGTTTTCTTAACCAGGCTCACTTTGTTGTAGTGATGCCGGTGATCTCAGCAATTGCTTTGGTGAATACAATGTCGTTACAACTGAAAGCAATGATGTATGAACATAAGAACCAAGTTGTACACAACCTAAAATTTTCTTCCAGTTTATAGTTTTTTGCTGGTGTTCTACTTGATTTCCTTTTTTTATTATGTGTTATTTTGTCCATCCTTTTTAATGTTCAACCAAGCGGAAAAATTGGGAGAATTTTGACATGAGTATGTGACTTTAGCCAGAGTTTTTACTATGGCTGCGTATTGCCAATGATTTTCTGATTTAAGATTTTGATTCACAAGGTCCTGATTTGATGACATCTATGGTACAATTTAATATCAATTAGGTTAGACAAATTTCAGTTGCAACACCCATTGTGCTTGGATATAGAAGAGATTCTTAGAGAACTTATGCTGTAAATTGTACAAGCAAGAAGCAACCCTCAAATATGTTTCATAATACACCAGGTTTACATTAAGAACTGACTCCCAAAAAGTTTTTATGGTAAAAGGAATATTTTAAAAGATTGACTTCGGGATTTTATTAATTGATATCCGATCACTCAAACAAAGAGATTTTATTTGGAGAATCGATTATTTTTCACCCAGCCCTAGTTTTTACATGGAAGAATCTCTCTAAAACACCTCATCTCTTTTAGTGGAACACCAGCCAAAGGCTTCATTAACACTCCTCTCTTCCTTCCCGGGGCTCTCCGCCTCGCCCATTTCTCCTATGGCAACCTGAGGGATACAATCAACACAGACTAACATAAATGATGTTACAGGGCGTTAAAGGACAGGGAAACAAAACAAAATTAACAAAATAGGCGTCCCCTCTCAAGAAAATGTGACGTTTTTCCAATAATTGAAACATATGCAATTTCACATCATTTTATTACATATCTTTGTCTAAAATGTTGGAAAACTAGAGCACATAATAAATAAATAAATAAATAAATAAATAACACTCGAAAAGCTTAAGGACAATACTTGCTAAAGAAGTCCACTGGGGACCGACTACAATCATTAGATCTAAGAAAAGCCATTTGGTTAGGTTTGATGCTCACATTGATTTTACATTCATTCAGCCCTAGTTTTTACATGGAAGAATCTCCCTAAAACACCTCACCTCATAGTTACCGTTATTGCCAAAGTCTCATGTGTTCCTACTTTAACTGGAAGAGCTCGATGGTAGCACTTGGTGACAATTTCACAGACTGGATCTTATACACTGCGTGCAGCTTTGTGTAAGACATGTTTTGCAAGGGGTGAGAGGTAAGATTCAGGTCATGAGGTGACCTCGGCTCGCACCGCTCCTGGGTCTGCAGAAGATAAAGACTTGTACGTGTCTCAATAGTATGAACATCCTACAACAATTGAGGTTTTGAGCTAGTGGACACCAGATGCCCGGGGAAGACTTTGTCCGTTTGCTAGGGAGAGAGAGTGCGACTTGTCTTTAAAGGGAATATGTTCCGTATGCATACGTTTTTGATATTTGCAGTATCATTCACTAAAGCTTTGATGTTATTTGACGTTATCTGAGCGAATCCTGTCTTGATTTCTGATCTACCATTTAATGAACACTTAAAACTTGAAGGTACATGGTGTAGTGACCAAAGAATCGTAGTCCGATAGAATCTGGCCATTGGGGCCAGACCAAAACCGGTGAGTGGTCACACTTTTTCTTACAGTCTTTATTATTTTAGAGGCACAGAATGAGAACAATTATTGTAGAGCTGCAAAGATTAATGTATTAGTTGTCAACTATTTAAATAGATTAATCTGTTTGAGTCATTTTTTTTAATTCAAATCTGATTCCAGCTTGTTAAATGTGACCGTTTTCTAGTTTCTTCACTCCACTATGACAGTAAACTGAATATCTTTGAGTTGTAGACAAAACAAGACATCTTTCGGACGTCATCTTGGGCTTTGGGAAACATTGATCCACATTTTTCACAATTTTTCTGGCATTTTATAGACCAAGCAACTAATCGATTCATTGACAGATTAATCAACTATGAAAATAACTAGTTTGGTTGCAGCCCTACATTCTTGAAAATGTTCCAAAGTAGAGCATCACGATTTGTATCTGCCGCCACCACCACTACCCGTCACCTGATGTGTACAGAGGAATGTCAACAGCTCAGTTTGTTCCACTTACGCATCACATTGCAATCTGTGAGAGCACTCCCTGATGACATCAGCAAATGTTTGACTCCTAAAGAACAATAAGAGAAACATGAGTTTGTTATTCTATGATACCAAGACAATTGGCTATGAAATATTACCTAATTCTTCTAAAAATTGATTTAAGATGGTGAGAAAGTTAAGTCGGATCATGAGAAAACATTTCTGTGTCTTATGGTAATGAGATTAAAAAGCTGTGATGTCCTAAATTACATTTTAACAACCCTGCACACTTTAAAGTTTGCATACACAAACCGTTAAATAATTTTTTAACTTGGTTGGCGTTTTTTGGCACAGTCATAAATCTTGGAGAGCAGTACACCTTGTCCTTCACTTCATGTCTAGATACTGTTGCCATGGTTGATTATGATGGGCACTCAAGCACTGAAAAACACACCCAGCCTTTGTGTTTAGCCCTTGTAAGGCCACTCATCTGCTGGAGGTCATTTTCCCAGGTAAAGTGTACTCCGCAGTGTGACGAGGAACACCACAGAAACTCAAAAGCAAACCAACCAGTCGTTTAGCTGTTGTGAATATAAATCATTTGAAACATCTGTGTGTGTGTGCTTTCACTGCTCCCTGCAGGTGTATCAGGACACTCTCTGGAGTCGGGTGTGTGTGGGGGAAGATTATTGCTTTGGTAGCCAGACAGATTCTTTTTAAAAGGATGAAAGAATGAAGGGGTGCCGTCAATCCAGAAGTCGGCTTGCGAGGAGTGGCGTTTTGAAAGAACATGGTCAAATGCCATAATTCAGTTGCACAGTTATCGTAATTCATCAAAGGAACACGCCGACTTATTGGGAATTTAGCTTATTCACCGTAACCCCCAGAGTTAGACAAGTCGATACATATCCTTCTCATCTCCGTGCGTGCTGTAATGCTGTCTGACGGCTCCAGCAGCATCAGGCCAGCACAGAACATGCAGGTGAATGGTTCCAGCAATCCTACTGCTCCCAATAAGTGACAAAATAACGGCAACATGTTCCTATTTACATGTTGTGATTTATAGAGTCACAGCGTGTACAAAAAACAACGTAACATGAGACACAGCCGTCTTGTAACTGTAAACAAACCGGGAACTATATTCTCAGGCGGAAGAATATAGTACTTGGGCGGAGTGATATGCTCGCAGCAAGCCTGTCTGAGAATATAGTTCCCGGTTTGTTTACTGTTAGAAGATGGCTGTGTCTCATGTTACGTTGTTTTTTGTACACGCTGTGACTCTACAAATCACAACATGTAAATAGGAACATGTTATTTTGTCACTTTTGTCACAATTCGGAGCAGTAGGCTAGTTGGAACCAGTTACCTGCAGGATCTATGCTGGGCTAAGCTAAAGCTGGAACCGTCAGGCAGCGTTACAGCACGCACGGAGATGAGAAGGGTATGTATCGACTTGTCTTACTCTGGGGGTTACGGTGACTAAGCTAAATTCCAATAAGTCGGCGTGTTCCTTTTAATTAACTCACTTTTTAGTGAGCAGCCACGCAAGTCTTAAAATCCAGTCAAATAGATAAAAAGGCAAAGGAAAACCGTACAATAACTCTTCTATTACAAACTCTTTGTCTGTATTTGCTGTATGTGATAAAACTAATACATATTTGACTTCTTTCCCACAGCCTCTGCTCCGACATCTTTTGAAGGCAACTATGGTAAGATCATTTACAGAGTGAGAGCTTTCATCGACACACCACGATTCGCCAAGGACTACAGCACAGAGAAACCTTTCTACCTGCTAAGCTTTCTAAACCTGAATGAAGTGCCAGACATATGGGTGAGACACGATTGGATGTGTGTTTGTCTATGTTCAGTCCTTGACTGGTTAGACATGCACAAGACTGATCTGAAAAAACACAGGAACATTGTTTCTTGTTCATTTAATTCCTACATCAAGAGAAATGTAACATCTGTGACCGTTATCCATCTGCCCAGCACTTCTGTGTGTCTGCGGGTTGTCACATACGTTAGGTGAGCCCTGGCATTGTTGCATGGATTTTAAATTTTCTGGTGGACAGACCCCAGTGTGTCAGGGTAAATGGCACAATTAGACTGATATCTATCCATCTTGTCATCTAAGTTTTAGTCTATATCCACGACATTCCACTTCCGGGATTGCTCTCGTTCTGCCGGAAATTCCGCTGGATGTCACTCTTAACGTTTTCAGATGTCCATTACCTTCAGCTTTCTTTGTGTTGTAATTTTAAACTCCAGTGGATTTATGGGGACTATGGTTAACTGCTCCTCAGATCTTTGCAGGGTAAAGCTTGATTTATGGTTGTGCGGAGGCTCCACGCAGAGCTTTCGGCGTAGCCTACATAAGTGGCCTGAAGTTTATACGTGTGCGTTGTTCTCTGTGTCGATCTCGTTAGGAGAATGGCCGGCATGTGTGTGTGCGTGGGGAGTGTGTGGTAGAGAGAGTGAGAGAGTGACAGCGATTAGCTTTGGAGCGAGTAGCGACTCTATACTCGAGAGACATAGTGAGGGAAACAAAGTGTCTCTCCTGTGCTTTCTGACCACGGTCGGAAATCTGTAGCAGGGTCCGGCGTAGGTCTGTGTCTCCACGTACTTAGGTACGTAGCCACGGCGTAGATTTTACACAGAAGCATGAATCAGGCTTAAATCCAGACAGCTAGCTAGACTATATGTCTAATCTGAGTTTTCTGTTGCACTACTAAAGCAACCTTTTGAACGTACACGTTCCACCAAAACAAGTTCCTTCCCGGGGCTATTTAGCAGAGACACCATGGCTCCGTCCGGCGCATAGCACCGCCCAAGATGATTGTGATTGGTTTAAAGAAATGTCAATAAACCAGAGCACGTTTTTCTCCCATCCTGGAATGCGGTGTGGACTAGACAGACCCTCCTCCGCAGCACTGTGGAGGAAGGTCTGGAAATGCGACACTATCTAACTTGTAATGTAATTCCGAAAGAATAAGTATATTTAAATGTTCCTTTAACCAACGTGTGTCAGTCTTGATAAATTCTTTGATGTTATTTCACTACCCTCCATGCAGGGAAAATGTTCATCTGCAGTGACGCAGCAGTTCACCTACATGCTGATGAAAACCGGCACAGTTGACATGAAGGCCCAGACCGACATGAAGGGTTACACACCAGGCCAGGTCATCCAGGTGTTGACCAACATCCACAACCAGTCTGGAAAGACCACAGGCAACATGGCGGCCAGCCTGATGCAGGTAAACACTTTTTCTGACCAAACCTGTGAAGAGCAGGTTATGGTCAGGTTTAAGCAGGATTTAAGTAGGGTGACTAGATGTCCCGGTTTGACCAGGACAGTCCCGATTTTGAAATTAATGTCCCGAGTCCCGACAAAAGCCTGTCTGGACGCTAAAACGTCCCGGTTTACACCAGGAGCGGCATGAGCAGACATTCCCGGGGCTTCAGCCCCGAATGTTTTGAGTGTAGTAACTTTGGCCAGTTTATTCTTCCGAGGTGAATAGAACGGGCAGCTACGTGTGGGGTCCGACCATGCTGTATTTGTTGCCAACACCTAGCAACCGTCTCTACGTGACGAAAGCTGTGAAAGGTGAAGTTTTCGGAGGAATCATAGCCAAATCAGTCTAATACATTGATGCCATCAACACAAAGTTAAGGAGTGCAATACTAATGATTTAGTTTGAAGTTCCCGTGCCGTGACGTTTTCCAGTCTACGGTTAAGACTCAAACACACGACTGAGCTCTGAAGCAGACCTGTGCGTCGCTTAGTGTCCACTCTCGCTGTAAAAAGCTGCGCAGCTTATGGATTCGCTCTGCTGTGGGCATGCTGCGGTAGATGTGTTGCGTTTGTGCTCCGCGTATTCTGCAGTAGTTTCGGGTTTCCACCTCCGATGTAGAGCAGCGTACAGCCACTTCTCTAGATAAACTTTTTGTCTCATTCAGACACCCAAGCGGGGCTCTGAGTCTGTCAGAAGGTCTGAGATCTACAGTATCACGTAATGCACAGCAGACTATGGTACAGGTATGGATTATTTTCTGAAATATAGTGACTTTATTCTTGTAATAGCCTATTATCACTTTATTTTTCTCAAAATATCACAACTCCTCCAAATCACAGAGAACACAGATACTGTATTTTGAATGTGCACAAAGTTTTGGACATTGCTCAAACACAACTGAAATATTACAGTGCAGGGGTTTATTAATACATTAACAACAAAACGCCAAACAGGAGGGAGGAGAAAATTATGCTAGGCTAAATGTGTGCTGACTGAGATATAATTAGAAAAGTCGATCTACAGGAGAATAAATAGTTGAAAGCAATACAGAATGTCTGAGAGCCTTACTTCAATATATTCCTTTAGGTTTTTATATTTGGATTGTAATTTAAGTTTCTCTTCACATAAAGATATTTGCAGCATACATTGATTCAGTAAAAGGTAGAAATAGGTGCATACAAATTCACCAGAATGCAGGAAATGTGTTTAATGCTCAAAATTTTCAATAAAACATTTTAATTATTTTGGAATAAATAACACTTAAACATGTTTTTTTTAGAAAAAATTTCAACATAATCTCACACTGAACTGAAAAAAGGCTGTTGCTGCAATTTTGTTAATTTTAATGGAAAAAAACACTTATTAGATGAGGAGCATATGATCAAAATAATGAAGTAACTGTCTGTGTATATGTCTGACCTGGGCTGGCACATGTTCATGTTAAAAAGCATGTGCGTGCACAAGCACTACGGTAACACGCAAAGTGTCCCGGTTTTAGCTTCGGGAAATCTGGTCACTCTAGATTTAAGCTTCTGTGGAGGCTCCACGCAGAGCTTATGCCGTAGCCTACGTAAGTTGCCTGAAGTTCATACTCGCGTTGGTGTCTGCGTCGATCTCTTTAAAACAATAGCAGGGCGCGTGTTTGCGTGGGGAGTGTGTGGTAGAGGGAGTGAAAGAGTGGCGGTGATTAGCGTCGGAGCAAGTAGCGACTCTAGAGTTATAGTGAGATAAACAAAAGTGTCTTTCCTGTGCTTTCTGACCACAGTGGAAAATCTGTAGCAGGAAAAGTTAACCCTCTCCTTGAGTTCATGTTGTTTATGGAGAAGGAGAACCAGGAAATAAATAGGGGGAAATGTGACTCTACCAAGCCACTGCCAAGCAGACCAATCACAGTTGTTGGGGTCTGCATCGCTGCGAGGTGCACGTTAGGCTACGGTGTAGGGTCGGTATCTCAACGTACCTACCCTTGGCGTTGATTTATTGCAGAAGCACGAATTGGCCTTTAGGCTGCGTTCACATAGACTGCAGCAGTTCTCAGACGGTCTAGCGAAAACCCAGTAGTAGCGGAGTAGTGCATTTAGGCCCTGTTTACACGATGACGCTCTCGGGTGAAAACGAAAAAATATTTTATCGGATGTGCCTTTCGTTTATACGGTGACGGCGTTTTTGGGGCTTAAAAACGCAAAAAAGTGAAACCACCCTCCAGAGTGGAAATCTTAAAAATGCTCCACCGTCGCGTTACCGTCTAAAGGGTAAAAACGCAAAAGTCTGAAGACAGCGGTGTGGAGAGAGACGAGAAAAAGGCGTCTGTTGTTACGGAGTAGGATACAGAAATTATAGGCTCCTGTTAGAATTTCAATGTCATGGCTCAATATTTAAATGATTTCAACAATGTGGATAAGGTTGTTATAGTTCGATGACGATATGTAGGCTATTCATTTGAGCCAGAGCAGGCGACAACGTTACGGATGAAGAGAGAGAGAGAGAGAGAGAGCGAGCGAGTGGCAGCGGGCAGAGGTCAGCGGTCAGCGGGCAGAGGAGGGTCTGCTTCAGCCTCCTCTGCCCGCTGCCTCTCGCTCTCAAGCAGGAGAGAAGTAGAATGAATGTTCTGCGCAGGTGGGTGCCTTGGTGGTGTTGTGTGGCAGTGCCACCTAGTCACCTGGAGTGCATACTACATCGAATTTCACACACTTTTGCGTCCCCATATGCACGCAGATTTCCCCTCCATAACGCTCGTCTAAACGCAGAATAAAAAGTGATAACGCAACGCCACTTTTGCGTTTTCTCTTCAGATCGTTTCCGTGTAAACATAGCCTTAGGCTGCGGCGGTGGGAGCTGCAGCGGGGAGCTGAAAAAAGAACTGCAGCGGGGAAATGTTACACAGATTTAACTTTTGGAAAAACGACTTTATGCTAATCACCATGACCAATGGCCAATCACAAAACTGCCGATCAGACTTGCCTGTCCACTTTTGAGGCCGTGTGAGAGTCCCGTACAGTAAATGGGGAAACATCACTGCCACAAGAATTTTAAAACACTACTAAGTAGAGCTGGGTGATTTGTTTCCCTAAAAAAAAAATCTGCTTTTTTTTTTTTTATAAAAAACTTGATTTTCGATTTCCCCCCCCTTCCATTTAAAACAAAATAACTGCGAACTGTAAATATATTTTAAAAATATATATTTATTGTATTTAATTAAAGTGCATCAACATAAACAAAATTGCAAAGGCAAACCCTTTCTCTAAGTGAAAAGTCACTGTGCAGTGTGCAACAAAGATTTTTTTTTTTTGAAAATATGAATCGATTTGAACTACCAACTCGATTTTTTTTTTTAAATCAAATAGATTTTTTTTTTCCCAGCCCTACTACTAAGGCTAAGAAACGAAACACTGCCCAGAAGTTTCCAAATGTTTCCTGCAACAACAAAGCACACTCCCTCCGTCTCTTCTCTCTTTCTCCGTGAAAGGAAGCTGCCTACAAGTGCGGTCAGAAATGTCGAGATCTAGAAGCGATCTGACGGAAAACAATAATTTGAAATTAAATTAAGAAAATAAAATCTACTTGTGCTACATTTGGGGGGTTAAATAACACAACAGGACGTCGCACTAATGGGCCATTGAAGTGACACTCCCACCGCTGGATGTTCTTTTCTGGTCTGAACGTGACCTGATAACCCGTAAAGCCGTTATATCGACTACCTTTGTATTCCTCAGTCACCATGTACTAGGGTTGGGCACCGTTGACATTTGTACCAATACCGGTACCTGAAATTTGGTTCCGGTAGCCAACCGTACCATTTCTGGTACTTTCCCTCTGTAATAAATGTTTTTTGATTTTATTTGTATAACTAATTCCAAACCTATTTACTTAGAGCATTTTGTTATTTATTTAGAACATTTTACACACAACAGAAAATTAAACCCTTCCCTCTCTCCTCCCAAACCCGTCCCTGCAACCTATTAAATCAAATAATTATTACACTGCACTCGAACTTTTATTCTTGTATTTGTATCTTATTCTAATTTAGTCCGTTTTTATTTTCATCTCTTTTTAACTGCTCTTTAATGTTTTATGTAATGCACTTTGAATTGCCTTGTTGCTAAAATGTACTATAGAAATAAAGTTGCGTTGCCCTACGACCTCCAGCCTGTCAGTTTATCACCAGGGCATAGAAAACACTGGTGTGCCTGTCTGTCACAGGAAGTCTAACGTTAACAGGCTCTCCATAATACATTTCAGCGAACGCTGTCTGCGTGGAGTTTTGAAAACTGTAATCGTACTTGCAACTGCTTTATCGGCATTGCCGGGACTCGCTGACTAGCTGTGACTTTAAAGGTGCCCTGCCACACAAAACCGTTTTTACTTACATTTTTTGAAATATGTTAGGTCCATATGTGTTTGTGTTATGTCGTGTGAATGTGAAAATGACCTGCTACCTCCTCTGTAAGTTCTAGCTACTGAAAATAAATAAGTGGAGAAATCAGGCCAATTACAAAAGCTGATCAGTCTGACATCATATTGCCTGAGCTCATTACTATTCATGAGCTCGCCCAGTTGCGCTGGGATAAGGATGCTGATAGCCAGGCTCTCATTGGCTAGCTGTTAGCCAATCGGAGTCAAACAGCTTAGCTCATTGAATATTAATGAGAACTGGCACAAATCGAACTGAGTCTTCCTGCTGGCTTCATATACCAAACTACAATGGCTTGAAACAAGGTAACCAAGGCATTTTTTCCACAAAAAATGTTAGAGTCCATGGTAGAACTTCAGACATTACCAAAAAGTAATGAAATACGTGTGGCAGGGCACCTTTTAACAAATGCAGAGACGACGTAATTTCGATCTGTCTGCACAGCAGCTCGGTGTTTGTGTGTGAATGTTGGAGCCCTGCTCTCTGTCAACAAGCATAGAGGACAGATGCTCGTGCTTAAAGCTATAGTGGGTAGTGTCTGTCACCCCCATGAGGAATTCTAAGTAATGACAACAAAACTGTCAGCGTGTCCACATGATACAAGCCTTCCGTGACACGTGCCCCCCACCCCTCCTCGATGCAGTTGCTAGTAGCCAAGGAGGACACAAAGGATTAAAAAAACATGATGGACTCTTCAGAAGACGTAATTATCTTCACTCGAGCTTCTGCGCAGGAAAGTCACCGGACGCCACAATCTTCTGAACACAGCCATACTGTTAAATGGAGAGAGTGGATGCTGATAGTCTTAATTAGCTTTGTAGCAACTCATTTGGCAATGGCTTGAATGTAACGGACGTTCATTAATGTAAAAAAGTTACACACTAAAGCTTCTAGCGCACTCGGGTACCGAAATTTGGCACCGTGTGAATGAACGTGAATCGGTCCTCATAGTACCAACGTAATTCGGTCGCTACCCAAAAAAAGTTTGGTACCCAACTCTACCATGTAACGTTACGGAGTCCAGTTTATGAATCTGCATGTCCACGTGTGTTTTCAGAGAGTGACCTATGAGACGAAGAGGCCCACCTATGACGTGAGGACGATAGCAGAGGTGGAGGGTGGTGTGGTGAAGGCTGGCAAGGAGGTGGAGTGGAAGGAGCAGATCATCGTTCCTCCTCTTCCTCAGTCCTCCCTCGCTGGCTGTGAACTTATAAAGATCGAATATTATGTCAAAGTAAGTATAATATGCTCATCCTTTGTTGCACTTTCACCAGTATTTTCTTGTGAAGTGGTCCTGTTTGTCATGTTTTTGATTGTTAGACAAATTTGACATTTGAAGACAACTTGTAAGGGACATCTATCATCACAGCCCCTTTCAGTCATTCACCTCCCTCTGTAAATGTGGAATTTCTACATGTTGGTCTCATGTCTGAATACACTACCTCAATTTAACACTTTGACTATGTCAGGCCTGTAATATTTCTGTGATACACGGCACAAGTCTGATCTGAATGCATTACATTAACATAAATGTGAAACGCAGCAAGATTTAATATACCTAAACAGATGAAATGCAATTCTTGTTTTTCTCCTTATTAAAAGTAGTATTTAAGTTATGACTTTATTGTCATCTCTTAAGCGCAAAGAAAATTACTTTAATAAGTCATGAAACATCTTGATGTGGCCATGAAAAATGGTTGAGGAGATTTTTGTCAACTCAAGTGTCACGTCATGGGGCAAAAAAGGTTCTATCTTCTCACCACAATAATAATCAGACCAGCAGGCTTTCTTCCTACATTTTCTATTTTGGCAGTACTTCTTCCAACTGCATGAATGAATTAATATCCAGCAAAACACTTAACTAGGGAACCCCCGGAAGGCAGGGTGATTTTTATTTTTTTTTTGCGAGCAATGTTCGCCAAAACTTAGAAGCCTATGCAGTTCCATTATGTTTTACAGATGACATTTGAAGTTAACTGAGAACGTAAAACCGTTTTGTTCATGCTGCATTTGGCTGAATTTCAACGTCTTTTGTATGGTGCACTAAGCACTTCAATCTGCGTGGCTTTCTCACTCTCGGAGTCTAAAAGTTTATCTCGTACGGACATGACATCTACGTAGGAGATAGGGCTGGGAATCACCAGAGGCCTCACGATACAATATCATCCCAATACTTATGTCACAATACAATATTATTGCGATATATTGCAATGTATTATCTTTTTTCCAACTTAAAACGTTTCCCAATTTCAAATGATGTCCCCAAAAGAAAACTTTGTCAACATCTGTTTTATCTAAAAAAAGATAAAATTTCTCTGTTTGTTCATATCACTTCAATTTTATTGCTGCAAAATGGGATTGTCAGGCAGATAAACTGACCACCACATATATAAAAACAGATCGATACTTGGCGTCTGTGTTTCGATACAGTATTGCCACAGAAAATATCGCGATACTATGCTGTATCTATTTTTCCCCCACCCCTAGTAGGAGATAAACTTTCAGATAGCATGTCCTACATAGGCGATAACATTGCCTGCAAAAGCTTTGCCCCTCAGGGTTTCTGTATTTAACATTCAAACGTGAGCAAAAATTTATAAAACAAAAGTCCTCAAAAAAGAGGAGAGGGTCATTAGTTATGGCTTCAGTGGCTAATTAAGCCTGTGAGAGAACAGAGAACTTTCTTCTTCCTTCATGTCCTTAACTTTTTTAACTCAACGCTGTCCTCAGCAGTGTAACTGCTTAATCTCGGGAACCAGCTGCCAAATATTATGCAAAAATTGTTTCTCTCTTATGTGTCTTCATGGGCGTGCTGGTCTTAACAGGGAGGTGTGTTCAGGTGCACTCTTGGCGTCTTTCTATCTTGAGGCAGCGGAAGCCATTGACCAACAAAAACCTGGTCTAAAGTCAATACGCAGCATTTAATTGTTACTTTAACAGCGCATGAGTAAAATGCGTGTGCGCACTATGCTTGTTACACACACGGGTCAGGGCAGCAGCACACAAACATGCAAAAGAAAAAAAAATCTAAATATTACAATGTGAAATAGTATTATGATCTGCTTGCGCGCTTTCAGTTCACGCACCAGAAGATCAGTTTCTTCTCCTGAAATTCTCTCCTTCCTGCTTAGCAAATCCGCCATCATAATAGCAATGCGCCAAGGTACAAACGCGCCTGCCTTTTAAAGGGAATGGGAGATGACACTCTGATTGGTTTATTGCATGTTACGCCCCAAACGCACCTATGATTTAATTAAGACACTAAGTACAACCATTTGAACCATGCGCCTGGCGCACAGACCCTTTTTTCTGCCGTCAAACTAGCAAGAGTAGATAGGTACACGCCCTAAACGCACCTGCGCCAGGCGCTTAGATCGTTAAAATAGGGCTCAAAGTCTGAATGACAAACAGCCCAGAGATAGATGGAGCCAGCAAGGTTACAGATTCAATGCCTGAAAAGGGCTTACGTTTGACATTCTATAGGCACAATTATCAAATCAATACAATATTTGCTCAATGTCTGTTGTAACGCCCTGGTGAAATGTATATATTGCTAATTGCTTTTTGGTTGGTGAACAAGCAAAAAAAAAAACATAGAAAGGGAGCATTGTTATTCATCAATTTATGAGAAACTGGTCTGGTGCAGGATGATGATTGTAGAATTATATTAAAATGATGTCTACATTTGCTGCTCTTACTGTATTTGTGTTCATTATGAGTTTTGGCTTCTAAAGAATGAAAAAGAACCAAACACAAGCGTAGGTTGTGGGTATAAATTCTGCATATAAATATAAAACATTCTCTTTTTTTCGTCTGATTAATCAGGTCGGTCTAAAGTCTCCAGACGTCATGTTGACGTTACCCATCCACATCGGGAACGTCTCCCTAGACAAAAAACTGCAGCCTTGCAATAAAGCAGCCACTCCCTCCTCTTCCAAAGCTGAAGACACGCCAGCATCGGCCTCTACGCCTGACATCACCATCACCACCACCCCCAACGTGGCCCCTCGCCCTGCCCCCAAAACCTGCTCCCGCCCCAGCGCTCGCTCCAGGATGTCCTCGCTTAATTCCCCCAGCGCTCCTCCCGCTGACTACCACCAGGGAGCAGAGGGTGGGACACCGATAAACAATGGCTTCCCCAACAAGCGCCAGTCTCAGCTGGTGTCACCCCACGCTTTCAGCTATGCTCCCGGCCTCTTTTTCCCCCACAACCAGCAGCCCAATGGGCCCAGCACTGCACCCAGTGGGCCTATGTTCAGTGGGTCCACAGGGGCCACAGCACCTTACCCCCCCGAGAACGGCGCTGGCTCAATGCCGACACCACTCATCCTGCCTCCGGACTACGGCACCTCAGCATATCCACAAGGTCAGTTGGCACACGCTCACTCTGTACCATGCAGGCTCGGGTCATGAATGCAGGCTCGGGTCATGAATGCAGGCTGGATAAGGATGTACGTAGAGAAGAACAAGGCCGTAATTTAGGATTGATTTGAACACTCATTCATCATCGTTAAGGTTGCTTTCACACCTACCTCATTTGGTATGTTTAAAACGAACCCTGGAGCCCTTCTGTAATATTAGAAAACTGTAAAGCAGAACCAGAAAACCCAATACATTAGAAATGTCAATTTGTCATTATTTCTGAGATCAGGAAGTGTCGACAAGTTTCAGATATCCTGTCCAATAAAGAGGCGACCGTTTCGACGCGTGACGTGTGCTTACGTTTGGTGCATTTGACGCAAGTGCAGTGTGAAAGCAAACCAAACCAAATGAAAAATGCAACAAGGTGCAACTACTCTGACTGTGTCAACAAAAACTCAACATTACAACCTTTTTATTAAGGTAGAATTTATGGCAGATTGCACCACTGCAGTTCCAAGACGTCCCATGCTGCAGCTTGGTTTCTATAGATTCTATGACATTATTATATAAAAATCAGCTAACCAATGATTGGGCCATTGAGAAGCACATGATAAAGGGGTTTGGATTAAAGCACTACAGTATATAAATGCATCCTATTTTTAAAAAAACACACCCCTGAACCAAAATGCCAGCCAATGATATTCCCGTTTGGCATAAGGGTGTTACTGTTAACTCTCATAATGCTCTGTATTACTATTATGTATTTAATGTAATATTCCATTTATCATGGCACATAAGGGTACAGATATTTGTAATCCATTTCTTTCTCGAAGCTGCTGTAGACTACTTTTTCAGGTGTACTCCAGTGAATTACTATTTCACTTCCCTAAAGTTGGGGTACTCACAAGCATGGTTTAATTAAAGTGCTCATATTATGCTCATTTTCAGGTTCATAATTGTATTTAGAGGTTGTACGAGAATAGGTTTATGTGGTTTAATTTTCAAAAAACACCATATTTTTGTTGTACTGCACACTGCTGCAGCTCCTGTTTTCACCCTGTGTGTTGAGCTCTCCGTTTTAGCTACAGAGTGAGGCATCGCACGTCTGTTCCGCCTTTGTTGGGAGTCGCACATGCCCAGTAACTAGGTAAGGACTACTAGCCAGTCAGAAGCAGAGTATGAGGGCGTGCCACGCTAGCAGCTAGGTGAGCATTAGAGCATACAATAGAGCAGTTTGTGAACAGTGTTTTCTGTTGGCGATGGTAAGTGCCCTTGGGGTGGACTTTGGGCTTTTTCACTTTGTAAACCTCTAACATGCACAAAAAAAGCCAAAAAGCATAATATGAGCACTTTAAATGCTTTAAGCAATTATTGAATAAATTGGAAACTTTGTTTAACATAATAATACACAGTAAAAGAGTCAGATAGTGTTGTGGGCGGGACATTAAGTCAGACTCAGTGGTGAGTGAAACCGAAGCAGAGGTACAGACACAGAGCTGTAGCCGAAGTAGACCACTTTTTAATGAATTAACGTCACCGGTTATCAGGCAAATAAAACGCTGATACAGATAATCTGCAAACTGCCAAAATACAGCCCGATAATTGGCTGGGGACGATAATCTGTCCGTCCCTAATGCACACATAACGTTATCTTTCAGAAAGGAATCTATGAAGAAAACAAAAAAATTATTTCAAGTAAGGTTAGTGCATTAACAATACACAGGTGTACATAACATTTCTACTTTTGACACTACCATTATAATGGAGAGCATAGTAATCATCATTTATTTACAAGGTGCGTGCGTGGTGCGAGTGTACACATCTGTCGGAGCCTAAAAATGTAAGAATTGCCACTCACCCGCCTCATACAGCTGTGGTGCTTTTGCTGATGACATCACATTTGGAATGTGTGTGTGTAAGTGTTTATGTAATGACCAGCTGGCCTGATGGTGACTGTCTGTTACAGAGGCACCTCCTTCTTATGATGCAAGCTGCAACACATGAAGTGGATAAGGAACCAGCAACCTTGCACCAGAATGGCGATCAGTTCACTCTGAATTTTTTTTTTTTAAATGTTCTCCTGCCATTTAAAAAAATAAATAAATAAAAGGTTGTAATT